>CATIWC010002151.1:0-400057 GCA_948472305.1 Vicia faba
AATCCTTCGGGAAGGATATTAATGGTCCACGATGGAAGCCGACTGTTACCAGCATTCTCGGACATGTCACAAGTGCCAGATCTATGCTGATAAGGTGCACATTCCTCCAGTTCCTTTGAATGTCTTGACAGCACCTTGGCCTTTTGCAATATGGGGCATTGATATGATTGGCGAGATCAGACCTATGGCATCCAACGGGCATCGGTTCATCCTGGTAGCGATTGATTACTTTATGAAGTGGGTTGAAGCAGCTTCCTTTGCCACCGTTACCAAGAACGTCGTGGCACGATTCATTCGGCACAACCTGATCTATCGATACGGTGTACCAGAGAGGATCATTACGGATAATGGTATCAATCTTAACAACAAGATGATCACTGAGCTCTGCGAGCAATTCAAGATACAGCACCACAAATCGTCTCCCTACCGACCGAAGATGAACGGGGTTGTAGAAGCTGCTAATAAGAACATTAAGAAGATTGTGCAGAAAATGACAGTGACCTACAAAGATTGGCACGAGATGTTACCATTTGCTCTTCATGGGTACCGTACCTCAGCACATACGTCAACAGGGGCAACACCTTATTCCTTGGTATATGGCATGGAGGCAGTCCTGCCCATTGAAGTTCATATACCCTCTCTTTGGATCATGAAAGATGCAGGTTTAAGTGAAGACGACTGGATCCAGACCCGGTTTGATCAACTAAACCTAATCGACGAAAAGAGACTCACTGCTATTTGTCATGGTCAGACGTACCAAAAACGGATAATCAAGGCATTTAACAAGAAAGTCAGACGACAAGAGTATCAAGTCGGGGACCTGGTAATCAAGCGCATTATTTTGCCTCAAGGTGATCCCAGGGGCAAATGGACCCCTACGTACAAAGGGCCATTTGTGGTTAAGAACATCTTCTCAGGAGGAGCGATGATTCTAACCACCATGGATGGTGACGACCTTCCTCACCCCGCCAATGCAGACATAGTAAAAAGATACTACGCATAATTAAAGACCCGCTAGGTTGACTGGCCTAGGCAAAAATAAAGGCTTCCCAGCGAACCAAAAGGGTTCGGGCAAAAATAAGGGATGAAAATAAAAAAATCTGTACACCCGGCAAGTCGAAAACCTGAAAAGGCGGATTGGGCAAAAATGGGTATCCCGGTGGACTGAAAACCGGAAAGGGCTGTCCAGGCAAAAGTTAGGGATAAGCGTAATACTATGTCTCATTGGATCACCCTGCATCCAGACTTTGGTATCAACTATCAGGCTCGGACGACACCAGTCAATCAGATTCATCTTCAACTAAGCAGCAAAGTGATGAGATGCTTGAAGACATAAAGGCGATAGCAGAGTTGGAACCCAGTGGGATTATTCACATAGCTGTTTTGTTTTCTTTTTACAAATTGTATAAATCCTATTTGTTCGGCGGCGTTCTCTTACTAGGACGTCAGCCTCTTGTACAAAAATGCCTATTTACAGGCAAATTTCAAAATCAATACAAGCTCATTTTTCATACAAATTGCAAATTCTTTTCCTTTATCTGTTTTGTTTTGCAAAGAACGTCCAATGTCCATTTTTGATATATGCATTTGACATTAATTGCTGCTCATAAATATTTGCATGCGAAACAAAGGACTAGTTACGAGTGATATCATAGGTAGGGGCAATAAGAATTGTCTGAGAGGTCTTGTTGCTCCATCCACCAAGGTACCAAGGTAGGTTCAGCTGAAGAATATGACCAAGACACCTTCACTCCCCGCAGAGTAAGACAGTAATGATAGCTCTCTCAGCTGAGACTTGCAACTATGAATGAATCAGCCATACTCTCCCCCAAGCAGAGTTGGTCTACCATCAGCCTTAAAAAGATTGGGTATCCCCAGAAGGTCTCAATATTCCCTAGTGGAGTATAAGGATATTCCCCAACAAGCATAAGAGTATCCCTGACAGTCTTAATATTCCTCAATGGAATATAAGAATGTTCCCCGGAAGAATGCAAGATACCCCCAGTGGAGCCATTTCCCCAACGCAGTCTAAAAAAGGCTTCCCCAATAGAGTTGAATCATCTTACCTAGTAGATTTTGGAAGGTTGTCCCCTGCAGAGTACAAATATGTCTCCCAGCCATATTCAGAGGTTACCCTCACAAGAGTCTAACTGGGTTATCCTCAGCAAGTTGCAACTGAAAGATCATCCCCGGCGAAGTTCTTTCTATCCCCAGTGGAGTTCATCAAAATCCCCAACAGAGCTTATCAACGAAATCCCCAGCGGAGTTATCGTTAAAATCCTCAGCAAAGCATCTCTTACCACAGAGTAATTCCCCACAGAGTAATCTCTTCACCAGGTTTATTCCCCAACGAAGTTATCTTCTCCTACAGGTTTACTCTTGCAACCATCTTCGTGCATCATCCTCAGTGGAAACGAAGAATTCAACCATACTCTTCAACATCAGCCCAGGATTTAACGAACTCCCCGGCACTTGTCAAGGATTTATTTTCCCGGACGAAAATACATTCATAAACATCACATCTTCATACGTTATGACATGCATACGCATCATACAACACAAATCTCATTTATTCTTGAGAACATCATGACATCATGCATTTCATACATCATGACATTGCATACAGCTAACGTTTTGCCCTTTTCAGGAAAAGGTCAAGCAAAGGATGATTACCATCAACCTTTCCAAGTCCCAGTTTAATACCTGTAGCAAGCCAGGAAAACTATCTGTGGACGACTAGTTCTAGACTAATACCTGTAACAAGCCAGGAAAACCATCTACACGACTGATTGAAGATTAATACCTGTAACAAGCCAGGAAAACTATCTACATGAAGAGATTGAAGATTAATACCTGTAACAAGCCAGGAAAACTATCTTTCTTTCTCAGGTAAGAGATTAATACCTGAAACCAGCCAGGACAACTATCTCATCGGCTAACCTTTCTTAAGTTCCAGATGAATACCTATAACAAGCCAGAAAAACTATCTGTGGACGACTAGTTCCAGACTAATACCTGTAACAAGCCAGGAAAATTCTGTGGACGACTGATTGTAGGTTAATACCTGAAACCAGACAGGACAATTATCTACTTGACCACTATGAGGCAACCCTACACCGGTTCCTTCTTTCAGATGAAGTTTCACACGGACTCATCATCAGGCAACCCTACACAGGTTCCTTCTTTCAACTTACAAAGTTACAATTCTACAAATAATCTCCAGATGGCATCTATAAGCCCATCCTCCTATCCATCATCTCTCCAAATGGCATCTGTAAGCCCATTCCCGACATCACATTGCTGATACTACACCATGTGAGTGCAAATTTCTGGGCACTTTAGTGTTCAATCATCTTCCACCTTCGGATCACGAAAGGCATGCAAGCCAATCTACATCCTCAGGTATAAGAAGATTGAACAGGGGCAACTATTGTACCCCAAAATTTTCCCCCCCATATTCCTCAAGATATGTCAAGAATCATCTCCAAATGGTTCAAGATTGCTCAAGGGTTGTACAGTCAAACCATCTCCTAAGGCTGTCAATTCAAAATTAGGGTTTTGGTTCTTTCAAGGAATTTGGGGTTCTCAATGGTTCAATCAAGTCTCATAGGCCTATATACATTCTCTAGCACCTACATGCCATGTTTCAAGACTCACAGTGCCAGTTTGCACAGTCAAAAGCTCCATTTGATCTACAGTTAACTGCAAGGGCAAAATGGTCATTTTGCAGTCAAAAGTCAGAATTCTTGGTTAACATCTTATTTTGAGTTCATAATCATCATTTGATCAAGTCTTGATCATGATTTCACAAGGATAGATCAAAAATCATCAAGATGCAAAAGTTACTATTTTTGGACAGTAGAAAAGTCAACTGTACTTTTACAAGGCCATAACTCTTTCATGGTTTATTAGAAAAATCTCATCCAAAGCTCATTCTGAAGAGGATGCAATTTCCTACAATCCATCTTCATACCCCAAGATCAGAAAATGCACCCACAAGAAGTTACAAATTTGGATATTATAGGTCATTTTTGAAAGTCAACAAAAACACCTTTTTTGCCAAAGCTTATAACTTGAGATTGGTAAATCCAAATGATATGAGGCCAAACGGGTTGATTAGAGTACATCTAAAGGTTTCTAAAAAGTCCAAGAGCACCTCAAAAAGTTCAAAATTGAAGAAGTTATGCATTGTTGAAGTTGGGCATTTTTCCAAAATTGCCAAAAGTCAACTATCCTCAAAACTCCAATTTTTGACAAAAGGGCCCACTTTTTCCCACTTGATTTAGTCTTGTCATGCCACACACGTGTCCCTTACTTAATTTCAAGATCAAACATTTATTTTTCTATTTTATTTAATTTTTATTGATTTAATTCATTTTAAATCTATATTAATTCAAATAAAATCCAAAAATCAATGAAATAGGATCTTTGTGATTTGTACAGCTTTATATATCATATGACACCTAATCAAATTCGTGTCTTGGCTTTTTGTGCACAAAATCTCAGATTTGATTCAATTTTGGAAAGGTTAACAATGGTGGTCAATCAAAGATTCAATCTTCAATATACATGGATTAAAGCCCAACTCTTGACCTATAATCATTGCCTTATATGCAAGCAAGCCTCCTAAACCTAATTCACGACCTAAGAACTATTAAAACGGCCAGAACGAATTGCAAAAAATCCTTGAAAAAGTGTGGGATCAAGAATGATATTGGAGGCGTTTTCAGACGAGAAGAAGAACGTAGCTCTCTAGCCTGATACCCTGTGAAGCAAAAGCGATCAAAACCAGACCTCAAGACCCCCTGAATAGCGCTGTAAGTCCTCGCAAACTGGCCTCTGAACATGGAATACCAACTTCCAGTTCTTGCACTTTTTCTTCAAAACATTAGCATATTCATGTTTCTTATTTGATTTCTAACATAACTGCAATATTCGATTTTGTTTTTATGCCCTGTATTGTGATGCCCGATTCTAGGGTTCATATGCTTGCTTTTTAGGTGTTTTTGATACAAGGAAAATTAGCCCCAATAATTGGTATAGGAGTAATCAGGAGGCAAGGACGAACACGCCTATGTTCTTGGGTGACGTTTATATGGCCTAAGGAAGATTTTTGAAACGACCTACGAAGCTTCCTGTGGATAAAAATCCGCAGGTAAAAAACCAATGATTCAACGAAGAAGACGCTGACGCGTCTCCCTCCCATTCGTCCTTTTAAAAATCGCGCGCTTTTATTTTTTTTCCAGGCATATTTATTTGTTTGCTAATATATTAATCACTTATTGCTATAATATCAATTGAGGCATGGTGGTGTAGTGGCAGGGGCGAACAAGCATTGAGCACTGGGGCCTGGGTTCGAATCCCAGGTCCCCTAAAATATTGTTATTATTTTCTTGCAGCTGATCCAGCGTCTCTCATGCCATGAGGTCCACCATACGTCTCAAATCTCAGTGCGCCAGATGTCTCCAAGCCTAAATCCAATGGTCACAAGATGATGTCCACCGTGTGCCCAAGTCAACAAGCGTGTGGAAGATTCTGAAAGTCAAATGAGGCTGGAATGTTAATGGGCCAAGAATTGCAAAATACACCTCCAAAGTTGGCCCAAACCCCCCCGAGTTTGCATTTTTTATTTTATTTTATTATTTAATTGCTTGATTTATTTTTATTATTTTTAATTAATTACTAACTAAAATAATTTATTTTTCCTAATAAAAATCAGAAAACCTCAAAAATATTTTTTTTATTAAATTCATCACTTTCATTATTTTTGTAAATAAATAAATAATATTTAGTTTTCATTAGGTTAATTTTAACTTTTTTGCAATAATTTAAAATTAATTAGAATATTAGGGTTCTTAATAACTTTTAACCATTTTTTAATTTATTTCCTTAAAAATATAAAATCTCAAAAATATTTTCTTTTAATTAATTAATTCCATTTTTTTATTTAGACTTAAATCTTAAATTCAAAAAAAAAAAACAAAAATCTCTTTCTTTCCTAAAAAGGGTCAAAACCCTAAAAACTCTCCGATTCAATTTTTCTCGCGCGTATGATTATTTTTTCATAATTTTGATCCATATAATGTAATTGCTCCAAGGATGTAATAGTTTTAATTAGGATTATTTACCGCTTTCATTTACTTTCCCGCAATTTACTTTTCAAGGGTTTGTTTTTGGCGATGTAAATACCCGACGCCTTGTAATAGCTTAGTTTTATTTTCCGCAACTATTAAACTGCTAGATGTATGCTAACTAGGCTATGCATGTCAAGATCTCTCTTAAATTAAAATCAATTGTAGCTCACCATAACATGTACAAAGATAACATAACTGAAAATTGACACATTTGCACATGCCACTCCTAGGGTACGCCTCACTTGGTTGCCTCGACGTGGTCATTGAGTATAGGAAGTTTTAGAGGTCGTCCTCCTGTCTAAAGATCATAGTTGCCTCGAAATGGTTGCCTCGGATAAAATGATCTAAGACATTAGGGTTATCGCTAAGGCGTCCTAACATTGCTTTAATGACCACATGTCCCTTAATCGAATTGACCCGAAAACTCCAACGACGGTGCTACCTACTTCTCAATAGTGGGATAGCACTGTCTAAAAGACATTTACACAGCTTAATTTCTTTTGAGTAGGTAGAGGTTCTTAGGTACTTGCTCTTTCAAAACAAAACGAACTTTTCACACTTACACTTTTCAAACAAAGTTTTCAACAACACTTCATACACTCTTGAGGACAGAAACAAGAGTTAAATCGAAGTTTTCAAACAAAACTCTTTTCAAAACCCACAAGCACAAGAAAAGCAAAACTTTTTGAAAACATAGTGAGCAAGTACCTAAGAGCCCGTGGATAACCACGGATAGAAAGGGTGCTAACACCTTCCCTTTCTATAATCTACCTCCCGAACCCGAGAAACATCTCGAAAAGGAATTTTGTTGTGCTTTTGTCCTTTCCTTGTTGGATTAAATAAAAGACGGTGGAGACTCTTGCTTACCGCGACATTTTGCGAAACGCAAACGCGAACCAGCATTCCGAAATAGTCAGTTCTATTCCCACCGATCACAATAAGCTTTATATTTCCATCAAAGATGATGTTTGTAATGGTTCTTAGAACCTTATTTTCATATCCAACAATGAACCTAATTTGGCTTACCTTCTCTTTGAGGATGATGTCTTCCTGTTCACGAAGGGAAATAAGTCTCGAATAATAGCTATTACCACCATTTTGAACAAATTTAGTCGTGCATCAGGTCTAAAGATCAATATTGCCAAGTCTCGTGTTTATAATCTTCTGGCATCCCACATACTAAAATAAACTAATTGACTATATTCTCAAGTATTTAAAGTATTGCTTCTCCAGATATATAACTTAATGTTCCTTTTCTCAAAGGTGAACCTAAAATATATGATTTTAAATTTACCATGGAAAAATGAAAATATGCATGGCTTTTGGGAAAAAGAAACTTCTCAACAAGATTGGTAGATTAGCTCTTACTACGTTTGTTCTCACCGTCATACCTTCTTACTACATGGAAACCTCTTGACTTCCTTAAAACATTTGTGACATAACTGATCTTATGACTAAAACTTTATTTCGAGGGGTACTCCCACCAATAGTATTCATTTTGTCTGTTGGAAAAAAATTACACACCCAAGGAAGTTGGGTGACCTAGGGGTTCGATCAACTAGAGATGCCAACACAACCCTCCTCGGCAAGATGGTTTGGGATTGGCTTTAAAATAATGATAATGGTACATCTCATATGTCATAAGTATTTGTGTGGTTCCCATTTACTCTCTCTCTCTTCCACTATAGGTTCCTCCACTTAGAGTTCTATTGTTATAGCAATTATCTCTCTCTCTCTCTCTCTCTCTCTCTATATATATATATATATATATATATATATATATATATATATATATATATATATATATATATATATATATATATATATATATATATATATATATATATATATATATATATATATATATATATATATATATATATATATATATATATATATATCTTCCACTATAGGTTCCTCCACTTGGAGTTTCATTGTTATAACAATTCTCTCTCTCTCTCTCTCTCTCTCTCTCTCTCTCTCTATCTCTCTCTCTCTATCTCTCTCTCTCTCTCTCTCTCTCTCTCCTCTCTCTCTCTCTCTCTCTCTCTCTCTCTCTCTCTCTCTCTCTCTCTCTCTCTCTCTCTCTCCCCTCTCTTCCACTATAAGTTCCTCCACTTGGAGTTCTATTTCTATAGCTAAAATATGGATATGATTGGAGGCATGGGTCAAACTCATCTTCTTTCTAGTATAGCCACTAAACTTCTCTTGCCCCCTGGTTGCTCTTATTTTCTATGTACATATCCAAGATCTTAATCTTGGAAATTAAATAATATTACTAATGACATTTTCCCGTATTCACCACTTGCACACCAAGTTATCTTATGGAATCATCGTGAATATGGTGAACTTGGATAAGCTAAGTTGTAACTCCACATGTATATCTCATGAAACTATCTCCTTGTGTCAACTCCGCTTGACTACCCACTTTATGATGAACTCTTTTCACACTTGCTTCAAAAAACTCAAATAGAGCAAACAAACAATTGTTTTATCGAGTGGAATTCCCATAATTCTCATGCACTAAATTTTTTAAAACTCAGTATTCGACCTTCATGCCTTCTCTTGCACTATTATCCTTAATATATTAAAACGGAATACACACTTAAGTGCCAAATTTTGAGTAAAATCTCACCTAAACAGTTTTTAATCATACTATTTTCTTTTCTCTTTCCAAAACTGTTATTTAATATATTAACTAATATTTATTATTAATTACTCCAACTCATTACTTCACCACTAATTTCTATGTACTTCAAGTCTTCAACTATTCAATCAACAAAAATCCTATAAAAAAATCACGTACAATATTTATCCATACCTTTCCTGTAGGATGAAAGTACTAATTAATGTTTATAGAAGTTATAATGGCACACAAACCTTTATTGGCTTTGGAGGTACCTTTGGCACCTCATCTAGAATCTGTCAATTCAACTTCTCTAGTTTCATATCAAACTCTTAAGATATCCTTCAAGCAGAACTACGAGTCATTCACAAATAATTTTCACTAGGTAAATGTATGAAAATTATTAACTCGACATACTATACATAATTTTATGTCATTATCAGCCTCTTGAAACCCACTTAAATAAGTATCATAAACATGAAATGTTGACCTAAAGCATTAAAGATATTTTAAGTAAAAATTGTTGGTGCACAAAGAAAAGATGAAAGGAAAAAGGAATATATTAAATGACGGCTACAAAAATAGGAATAATGATTTACAATGAATTACATTGAGCTACCTCACTAGGCTATTTATACACCAAAATAAAATCCTAAATATCCTCTAACAAAGATATAAAAATATATAATAATATCTTCTAAAAAGATATTCCTAAAATATAGATTAATATCCAAAAGATATTCCTAAAATATAGATTAAATCTAATACCATCCCTTAATTTATATTTTATCCAAAACTGACAACACCAATTCCATCCCTCAAGCGAAGAAATTGATCAGTCTTGGTAGCCTTTGTTATAACATCTGTCAATTTCTTCTGGGTGCTATAGTACACAACTTCTAATATTCCTCTCTGAACTTGATTCCTTAGAAAATGATATTTGGTCTCAATATGCTTGCTTCTCCCATGCAGCACTGGGTTCTTGGCAAGATTGATTGCAGACTTGTTATCAATCATCAGCTTCAGAGGTTTATTTACCTCAATCTTCAGATCTTTCAGCAAGTTCAGAATCCACACAGCTTGACATGAAGTCAGAGCGCCTGTAATATATTCAGCTTCACAGGTTGACAGCACAACAACATGTTGCTTCTTGGAACACCAAGAAATAGAACCTCCCAGAAATTTGAATAAGTACCCTGTTGTACCCCAAAATTTTCCCTCTCATTTTTCAGGGCCTTTCTCACAAGGATTCTCAAGGGTCAAGCTTGCACAAGTGCATTTGGATTTTCCAATACCAAGATTAAAAGGAAACTGTCAAAAAGGGAGAAAACAGATAAAAATAATTTTTTGACAAATTTAGAGAAAAACAAGTGTTCTTCGATTGGCCTTCTGGCCTCTTTCGATGCAAAGTTTGGCTTGTATCCTTTGACTAGGCGTGGACCTCTAGCACGTTGGTTTGGATTCACCAGGCACAAATCCCCATGTAGTCTCCTTCGATTCCAAGACAAAAGGCTTCCTTATAGCATCCTTCCATTTGCACTTTTTTCCTCCTACATACGCCTTTTGTTTGGGCATGTGGTTCCTTCAGTACAAGCTACTAGTCACACCTTTCATTTGGGCATGTGGCTCCCCTTTTACAAGCTCTCGTTTGAACATATTTGCATAAGGTCACAAGGAAGGAACCTTCTGCATACCCTCTTTCATTTGTCCATATGGCCCCATTTGCAGGCAAGTTTAAGCAGACAATATCTCCCTTGGAAAAGGTTTCCTTTAACACACAAATTCTGTAATATGTCTTTGTCTCACACGAAAGAAATGTCATAGTGGTGCATTTGAAGGGCTTTCCAGGCATGTCTGGATGCCCTAATCGAATGACATGAGTTGTTGACTCATCCCAAGAGTCTGCATTAAGACCATTCGAAGGAACCCATGAAGGGCCTGGTCGAAAGGCACTAATTTGGCCCCTTCAAAGAACATCCACATGAGCCATTCAAATGACACTTTAAAGAAATGGTTGTTGAAGGGTCTGGTCGAAAGATGTAGAAAGAGGGAGGATTCGACTCAGAAGATCAAGTTGATCATTAGACTCATAGGCTAGGCTACGTGTTTCCCTTTTTCAGGCCTCAAACCTATGACTCACTCTATATTTAGTTGTTTATGCAAGTTGAAATAGGCTTTTACCCATTTGTTGTCCAAGACCACTTGCCCTTAATAGTATAATACTACTTTTTAGAAAAGGTTTTTCTTGAGCCTTGTGCGTGTTTTCCTTCTAAGGGAGCAATCCATCTGAACCATCCATCTTGCTATCATGACACAAGTGGATGCTTACTTTCCAACTGAGCCTTTATTTTATTATTTTTACTCCCAAACATTTCAAAATTTTTCTCTATAAATAGAGAGTTCATTTGCACATGAGAAAAAAGAGAGGAGGGGGAATGTATCTTCAAAGTTCTTACACACCATAAAATTCTCAAACACTTAAACACTTTGGCAAATCAAAAACCCAGAATCCAAGTACTTGTCCCTCTCAAATCTAAAAAAAATCCTTATATCTTATTGTCCTTCGAATCCAGCTGTGATACGGTGGCAGAATCGATTGTTTAATACTGGTTTGCATTTTGCGTTTTTTGTTTGCAAAATGTCGCGGTAAGTAAGAGTCGTCACCGACTTTTATTTCATCCAATCATGGAAAAAGGAAAAAAGAACAGAAAAAACCTTTTTTCGAGATATTCTGAGTACGGGGGGTAGATTATAGAAAGGGAAGGTGTTAGCACCCTTTCTATCCATAGTTATCTACAGGCTCTTAGGTACTTGCTCATTTTTCAAATTTCTTGTGTGTGTGTTTGTCTTGAAAATGTTTTACTTCGTGATAATCCTTGTATCAGTCCTCAAGAATGTGACGAAGTTTGTTTTGAAATTTTTTTTTGAAAGGTGTTGGTGTGAAAAGTTTTTATTGAGCAAGTACTTAAGATTCTACCTACTCGAAAAAAACATTGTTCGTTCTATTTCCTTTAGACAGTGCTATCCTACTATCAAGGAGTAGGTAGCACCGTCGTTAGAGTTGTAAGGGACATTCGAAAGGGACGAGTACAATCACCAAAGAAATAGTTAGAAAACTTTAGTAGTAACCCTAGAGTCTTAAGATCTTTCCGAGGCAACATTTCTGAGACAATATTTCCGAGGCAACATTCGAATGGGACAATTTGATCTCTTTAGACTGGAGAGCGACCACTAAAATCTCCTATGCTTAATGATTGTTTACCGAAGGCAACCGAAGTGAGGTAAACCCTAGGAGTGGACATGTGCACATGATTCGTTTCAGTTATTTAATCTTTGCACATTAGGTGATCTACCATTTTAAATTTCCAGTCATTCTTGCCATACAATCCTATTAGCCATGCATCTAGACAGTTAAAGGTTGCGGGAATTTAAAGTGCGAAAAATAAAACCTAGCTATTACAAGGCTTCAGGGAGGGGGATTAATTACATAACCAAAATCAGGGATTTAAAGCAAGAAATAAAACCCTAATTTAACTATTACAAATCCTGAGCAGTTACAAAAATAATGGGAAATAATTAACAAGCGCGCGACAAATTAAATGTGAGGACGATTGAAATAATTTAAAACCCTAATTTGAGAGAAAAAAGTTTTTTTTGGGATTTTATTTGAGAAAATATTTAATTGGGAATTAATTAAATCTAATTTCTAATTGTTTTTAAATTATGAAAGAAATTAAATTAACCTAAATTTTTAATTAACCTAATTAATTAAAGAAATAGAAAATATTTTATACAAAAAGATTTTGTATGTTTTTGGTTTTTTATTTAAGAAAAAAAATATATTGTAAAATTAAAACCTATAATCTATTTGATTTTAAATGAAACAAAAATTAAATTCACCTAACTTACTAATTAAATTAAATAATTTATTATTAAAAGTAATGCTTTTTTTGTTTGTATTTTTGTGATTTGTTGATTTTACGATTAATTAAAAAAACAATTAATTTTGGTGAAAATAATTAAACAAAAATAATTAAAACAAAAGAAATAAAGAAAAGAAAAAGAAGAATATGGGCCTGTATACTAGCAATTCTGGGGGTGTGGAATTGAAATTCTTTGGCCCATTAAGCTCCAAGCCCGGTCAACAACGCTGGATTTTGTGCAAGCGTTGACCAGAGGTTCACCATGGACCTTCAGGGGAGAGACGTTAGATCTGGATAGCTGCGCATCCAAGGGCTGGGCACTGAGGTTGCAAGGAAGGCATGTGAGGGAGCATTGTACTGGATCTGCAAAGGTAAAACAAGAAAAAACATTTTGTTGGGACCTGGGATCGAACCCAGATCCTTCTATTTACCACTAGCGCGCCTCACCACTGGGCCAACTGGCTTGTTGATTATTATACTGAAAAGGAAATATAATATTGCAAAACAATTGAACAAAAACAGAAGGCGCGAAAGTTCAAACGAGCCAGTCACATGAAGCCAAGTCATCGTCTTCTTCATGGATTCCGTCATATTAGGTATTCACCTATACCCACGGACAGTGTTCGTTGCTAAAAACATGTGTCATTCAAAAATTCCATACAAGCATGATAAATCAATTATGATGGTACCAATCAACTCGTCTTGGTCTCATGAGTATCATGGCACCTCATTCATGGTCCAATTTTTCCTGTATCAGAAATCCCCAAATCATGCTCTTAAACCCTAACAATGGCGAATATGGATTCCTGCACTGTTAGTACAATTAAGTGATACAGAAAGCTTGCAAACATGATTATGAACAAGAATATATGGATAAAATAGATTTATCATGCGTAAAACATAGAAATCGAATTTGAGTCTGGGAGGCAAACTGTGATGCTGTAATGTGATGATTCTTGATGCTTTGAGGCTTGCAAATGAATGGAGAAGCTTCCTGAGATGTCCAGGAACGTATTGCTAGGCTTGAAACTCCTTGAGGATGGCTCTAAGATGGATTTTTATCTCACACTTTTTTCCACATTTTTTAGTTTTCTTCCTGGCTTTTCACGACTGCAAAACCTTGTATTTTGATCTACAATTGTTGTATACATATAGTAGACTGAATTAGGGTTGTAAAATTGCATCATATCTTGAGAAATAATGGAAATTGGATTTGATTTGCTTCATGTATGATATCTTTCTAAAACAAGCTTCAATCTAATCTTTTCCAACCCTAATGAGCCTTGCACGAATTGATCATCATGCTAGCTGTATATGGACTCCAAATGTGCACAAAAATCCCAAGATTTGATTTGTTTTCATTATTTTACCATTTAATTTAATTTATTTTGATTTAAATGAATAAAAAATCAAAATAAATGATAAAAGTAATAAAAAAAGGTGGAAAAGCTCAGGGGTCGTGGGTCCTATTATAAACATGTTTCAAGCAAGAAAACATGGGCCCCTTTGGAAAAAAATACAAATTTGATCAATGTTGACTTTTGACAATTTTCCAAAAACTGCCAACTTTGACAATGCACAACTCTCTCAATTTTGACCCTAGGAGGGTGTTCTTGGACTTTTTATAAATCTTAAGATGTCCCCTAAGCAACCCTTTTGGTCTTATATCAATTGAGTCTTCCATGTTCATGTATGAAGCTTTGACCCAAAAGGTGTTTTTGTTGACTTTTCAAAAGGACCTATAATGTCAAAATTCATATCTTTTTGTGAGTGCATATTTTGAACTTGTGGGATGAAGATGAATTGGAGGTAATTTCATCCTATTCAAAATGAGATTTGGATGGAAAATTTCTGATAAATTATGAAGAAGTTATACTTGGTCAAAGTTGGGTTGACTTTTATTGAGAAACCCTAATTTAGCAACTTTTGGGTTTTGATGAGTTAGGAGCATTTCTTGAGGAATCATGATCAACCCTTGATAAAATGATGAAAGTCACTTCAAAATGTTGATGTTGACCAAAAATATTGAGGTTTGACTGTATGTGGGCCACAATTGACTTTTGACCTAATGTAGTCGATTTCTCAAGCATCTGAGTAGTTGACTGAGCAAACTTCTTATGCAAGGCATGAAACTTGACATGTAGGGTCTTGAGAACATATTAAGACCATGGAGAGCATATGAGACCTTTTTGGTCCACCCATCTTGATGAAAATATAAACCCTAATTTTGAGGTGCACTGCCTTAGGAGAGAGCTTGTCTGGTCAACTCTTGGGCAACCTTGAGCAAATTGAGGATCTCAATAGACATGTATTGAGTAAAATGAGAGGGAAAATTTTGGGGTACAACACCAGCAAAGAAGGACATTTCACTTGTTTTTCTTCTTTCGAATCCACTGTCAAAGGCCCACCCCTGGTCTTTACCTTCGAATCCATATGCATTCAAGGCAACCACTTCAAAGTCCAGCACACGTCCCAGCCTCCAGCAAGGTAAGTCATTCTTAACCTTTGACCCTTCGTTTCCAGCATAACATATAAATAAGTTTTCTTTTCGTTTTATATATATATATATATATATATATATATATATATATATATATATATATATATATATATATATATATATATATATATATATATATATATATATATATATATATATATATATATACTATTTTCTTCTTTTTCGTTTTCACTCTTTTAATGTGTGTCATGGTTAACAATCTTCTTGGATTTCGCTCTTGGTACCTTTAAACATACTTTAAGCACTAATATAGCCTTAAGGTGATGTTGGCATGGCCTTGGGTCATGTTGCTATTCAAACTCAAACAAAGGAAACAGGAGATAGAAAGTTAGAAACGAAGCATCTGGCTTCCATACTAACCTTCAGGCCAAATGAAAGAGGCAGCCAGAAAGCATAACATGCTGGCCTCTAGGCTCCACTCGAAAGACACAACATGCTGACCTCTAGGCCCCAATCAAAAGACACAACATGCTGGCCTTTAGGCCCCAATAGAAAGACACAACATGCTGTCCTCCAGGCCCCAATCGAAATTCATGCCTTCATCCCTTTTCAGGCCAGATCGAAGAGAGCCAGAAAGTGCAGAGTCGAAGGGATTTCTGCCCTAAATCGAAAGATCCATTTTTCTTGTTTTTATCTTATTTTTGCCTTTATATTTTCATCCAATTCAATATGGTTGTAATAGTGTAGGATTTTATCTTTCTGCACTTTTGATTTTATGCAAAATGTTAGTAATTAGGGTGTATAGTAAGATAAAATTAACAAATAGACCACCCTGATCAAAAGACAAAAATACACACAATCAAACACACTTTGCACACATGCACCTCTAGGGTTAAGTCCACTTGTTTCCTTATGAAAAATAGTCATGTTATGCATGTGAGACGTCTTAGCAAAAACAATCAAAAATACAAGATCATAGTTCCTCGATGACACTTCAAATGTTGCCTTACAAATGATCTTAGTCCCTTAAAATAAATGCTAAGATATATCACAACATTGCTATCATGACTATACGATGACCCACGCCCGTCCCTTTTACATCCAAAGATAAGACTTCTTACCAATCAATGGTAAGATAGAAATATCAAAGGAAGAGAAGAGTAAACAAAATACTTTTGAGTAAGGTAGAATGTTCCTAGCTGCTTGCGCACCTTCAAAACACAAACACCTTTTCAAATGCACCAACACTTTCCATTGTAATATTTTCAAAAGTTCAAAACACTTTGTATACATTCTTATAGAGACAAGAATCATTACAAAGTTTGCCTAAATGAAGGCGCTTTTCAAAAATACTTTAAAAAATCACCACAAAGCACACTTTCAAACAAAAGCAAGTGATCTAGCAAGCAACTAAGAGCCCATAGATAACTATGGATGAAAAGGGTGCTAATACCTTCCCTTTTCATAATCTACCCCCCAAACTCAAGAAAATAATCTCAAAGGTCTTTCCTATTCTTTTCAACCTTTCCTCATTGGATAAAAGAAAAGCCGGTGGCGACTCTTGCTATCCGTAACAATTGTGATCAAACGCAAAACATCCCAAGTCAGTTCTCCCACCGTATTACATACCCACATGTACTTCTTCTGTCAACTCTATCTCCATACCAATCGGAGTTTGAATAACTCAGAAGTTCTGATTCAATCTTTCTTCCAAACAAAAATAACACTCCATACTTCATAGTTCCCTTCACATACCTCAGAATCCGGACAGCAGCTTGGTAATGAGACCATTTTGGTTTACTCATAAATTTGTTGACCCTTCCAACTGCATAGCAAATATCAGGTTTGATATTACACAAATACCTTAGAGAACCAATCAACTATTTGAAGGTTGTAGCATCCACATCCTCTCCATCAGAATAAGAGTCCAACTTTTGATTCGTATCAGTAGGTGTGATAGCAACTTTGCAATTCTCTAGCTCAAATATCTACAAAAGCTCTAGTTCATACTTCATATGATGCAAAATGATTCCTTTCTCAGAGTACATAAATTCCATCCCTAGAAAGAAACTCATTTTCCCAAGATCTGTCATCTCGAACACATTCATAAAAACTTTCTTGAACTCAACTATCTCTTGTTCAGAACTTCCTGTGAGTAATATGTCATCAACATACAAACAGACCAGAATCATATTACCTTCTGAAGTGTGCTGAACATAAACAATATACTCCAAATCACACTTCTGAAACCCTTGTTCCTTGAAAAACGAATCAATCTTCAAATTCCAAGCTCTGGGTGCTTGCTTTAATCCATACAAGGCTTTATGTAATTTGAACACCATCCCTTTCTGATTCTTTTTCTCAAATCCAGGAGGTTGTGATACGTATACCTCTTCTTGTAATGGACCATTCAGAAATGTAAATTTTACATCTAAATGCATCAGAGGCCAATTCCTGTTAGCAGCTATTGCAATCACTAGTCTGATTGTTTCATGTCTCGCTACAGGTGCAAACACTTCAAAGTAATCCAGCCCAGGCTTCTGTAGAAAGCCTCTTGCTACTAATATTGCTTTGTGTTTGCCAATTGATCCATATGGCTTTAACTTCTGCTTGAAAACTCAAAACGCTGATATCTTTCTTGCCTTTTGGAAGTTATGTCAGCTTCCAAGTCTTGTTTCTCTCTATAGCATCAAGTTCTTATTTCATGGCCTGTAACCAAACTTGATGCTTAAGAGCCTCTTCCGTACTTACGGGTTCAGAGTCTACTAACATTGCACACTAAATAACTTCTCCTTCAGAGTCTACTTCAGTGTCTTGCAACATGTCAAACTCTGCAAATCTTCTTGGGATGCTTCTAACTCTTTGTTGCGTATGAACTGGACCTTCAGAACTATGGACACCAGAAATTTCCCCTTCAGAAGCACTTGCTTCAGAAATTGGACTTTCTCCAGAACCTTGACTGTCTTCAGAGTCTGGATCACCATCGGAGTCAGAGTCAGAATCATCTTCTCCTTTTGTATCTTCTTCAGAGTCAGAGTCTTTACCATCTTCAGAAACATGTGTTTCTGGATTTTCTCCAAGAGTTCTCTCATCATAGTCAGGACGAGACCTTTCCCAATTCCAAACTTTTGATTCCTTTATAATGACGTCTCTGCTGAACTCAACTTTGTTAGTTTCTAGACAATAAAGTTTGTACAAACCTGTACTGTGGTACCCCACCAGCAACATCACTTTACTTCTGTCTTCTGGCTTCTGGGACATGTTTGTAACATACAGAACCAAACACCTTCAGATGACTAACACTTTGCTTATCTCCAGTCCACTTCTGAATAGGAACTATTTCCTTTAATTTCTTCGTTGGACATCTGTTGAGCACATAACATGCAGTTGCAACAGCTTCTCCCTACAGAGTATGAGGAAGCTTCTTCTCTTTCAGCATGTTTCTCACCATATCAAGCAAAGTAAGGTTTCTTATTTTAGCAAGACCATTGTGTTGAGGAGTATAAGGAGCAGTAACCTCATGCTCAATTCCATTCTCCTCACAAAAACTTCTAAATTATGTGGAGTTATACTCACCACCACCATTAGTTCTAAGAATCTTCAGAGTCTGGCCACTCTGATTCTCAGCCTTCAGTCTGAACTTCTTGAATTCAATAAACACCTCATGTTTGAACTTTATGAGAGATACCCATGTCATTCTGGTGAACTCATCAACAGATGACACAAAATATTTATTCCCTTCAGTTGATGCTACTGGAAAAGGACCGAACACATCAGAATGTACTACTCCCAAGGCATGTTTTGCTCTTGGAGCTACTTCTGATGCAAATGGTAATCTTGGTTGCTTCCCTTTCATGCACACCTTGCATGACTTTTCAGGCTTCTTGATTGTAGGAATTCTATGTACTAAATTCTTTGATTTCAGATGCCCTAAACTTCTGAAATTCAGATGACCAAATCTTCTATGCCACAACTCACTCTCCTTGACAACACTTGTTGCACTAAGACATTCAGAGTCTGCAGTTCTAATACTCACCTTGAATGTTCTGTTCCTTCCCTGTTTTGACTCCATAATCATCTTCTGATTACATTCATACAGCTTCAGAAGATTGTCCTTCATGGTAACTGAAAAACCTTTCTCAATCAGTTGTCCCATACTCATCAGATTGCTTTTCATGCCAGGTACATACCACACATTCTAGATCACTGCTGCTTTCCCATTATTTAGAATGATTCAGACATTTCCCGTTCCTTCTACATTGAGGTATTTATCATCAACACATCTGATCTTTGTACTCTTTCCAGAATCAAAATCAACCAACCATTTCTTGTTTCCAGTAAGATGGTTTAAACACCTTGTGTCCATATACCACAATTCTGACGAATTTAGATCATCAGGTTCAAAAACCAACAATAGCACAAGTTCATCATCTGACTCTCCTCTGGCTATATTTGCTTCTTCTGACTTCCTTTCTTTATTTGACCAACAATCTTTGGCATAGTGACCAAAGTTCTTGCAACAGTAACACTGAACATTCTTCTTGTTAGACTTCTTCTTTCCCTTCTGGACATTCTTCTGCCTATCAGAGTTTGAAGCTTCTGACCTTTGACCACTCTTAGTTTTCTTCTTGGCTTCTGACCAAGTCTGCTTCTGATACTTCTTACCAGAAGTTACTTTCAGAGCTTGCTGCTCTACTTCCCTCTTAGAAGTTCTCGGAGTCATACGCAACTCATGCGCCTCTAGACTACTTTGCAGCTCTTCAACTCTCATGATGCTCAGATCTTTGGAATGCTCAATTGCTACAACAATATAATCAAACCGAGAAGTTAAAGATCTCAAGATCTTCTCAATAATTACTTGTTCATAAAGAGTTTCTCCACAAACTTTCATCTCATTAGTGATCAGAATCACTCTAGAGATGTACTCAGAAACCTTCTCGTTGTCCTTCGTGTTGAGATTCTCATATTGCTTTCTGAGAGACTGAAGCTTCACCTTCTTCATTGATGCGTCACCACCGTAACATCTGACCAGTGTGTCCCACACAATCTTTGATGTTTCAGAATCAACAATCTTCTCAAACACATTCTTTCTTCCTTAGTATCCTATGTGTTATCTTTTGTGCCTCTGTTGTGTCTGCTTCTACCAGATCATAGCCATCAGTGTCAAGATCTAACACATCTTGAGAACCAAACAACACGCGCATCTGGATCTTCCAACGATTTCAGTTTTTGCCATCAAATACTGAAAGCTTAGAATGGACATCATCGATGTTTCCGTTCATCTTCTACCTTGTGCAATTTACGCAGAAACTCAATAAAGCAGTGTTTCCCAAATCCCCAGAATAAGAAACAACGATTATCACACAACACCTCATTATTCTCTTGTGTTTTCCTTTTTCCCGTGTATTTTGAACCGAAGCTCTAGATACCAATTATTGGTGCACAAAGAAAAGATGAAAGACAAAAGAAATATATTAAATAACGGCTGCAAAAATAAGGAATAATAATTTACAATGAATTACATTGAACTACCTCACTAGGCTATTTATACACAAAATAAAATATTAAATATCTTCTAACAAAGATATAAAAAGATATAATAATATTTTCTAAAAAAATATTCTTAAAATATAGATTAATATCCGAAAGATATTTTTAAAATATAGATTGAATCCAATAAAAATAGTATAGAGTTATTCACGATTTCTGCAAAAGAAGTGGAAGTGGCAATTTCACTATTAAACTCAATACATCTATTAATGTTAATTTCACTATTAAACTCAATACATCTATTAATGTTGATCTTCTAATCCATGTCTATCCTTCTCTAAAATTGAGCAACATCCTTATCACAGACGCTAAACTTTACTTTTAAAATTTTAGTTTTTTTTTTGTCATTTTTCCTTTATTTTGTTTTCTACTCTAATAAATTAAAGTAAAATAAAAAATGTATGAGAGACCATTATCACTTTATCTATTTTTTTCAAAGTATCTATACAGCCCATAAGGCGTGGATCAAACTTTTTTGCTGTATCTTAATTGTTTGACTCGTGGAACGAAACTTCGAGGATGTCGCCCCCAACTTTACTACCCTCTCGCCCATCCAAAAATATTCCACCTAACCTATTCATTATTCATCTATACTATACTTCTAAGAAATCTATAATCCATTTTCATTAAGACAGTGTTTGGTGCTGAACTGAACTAAAAAAATGCTTCCAGGAGTTGAATGTGCTAGAAAGAGACGGTTGCATCAAAGCAGAGTAAGAGAAGGAGGACGTGGTGATCCCACGACAACACGTTCATTCTGTTTATATACCAGAAACGTTCAATCTACTCCTTCTCCTTCAATACTCTCTTTACTGGTTGGTGTTCTTTATTATTTATATTTCATTTCCATTCCATCATTCATGTAGTATATTAATAGGGTTTGATTCATTGTTAACAGGAAAGAAGCATGTTAAAGCAGAAACAGTCATTGATTGATGAGAAACTGGGAGGATCAACAAGAGAAGCCAAACGGAGACTAGATGAGAAGCTTACAGCAGGTATGAAGTCGGAAGAAAATCAACAGCAGAAAAGAAAAAGTATTTTTCATGGTTTATTGCGGCAATTCAAATCTTAATTAGTTAGTGAATATGAATAACCCTAATTATTGCAGCAGTTTATTCAATATACTGATAATGGAATAGTTCCACTTCATTCATCTTATTAAGAAAATTATATACGTTCATGTCATGTTGCTTTCGTTGTCGTTACGTTTTATTCAATTTCAAATTTCATGATAGAGGCCTCGCGTCACATTTCTTTGCACTAAGGTAACTTAATTTTATCGCTATATTATGCTATTGTTACTTTATGTTGTTGGCATATTACACTTCATTATCGCTTCTTTATTATTGAGTTTATGTTACATATGTCGATTTGATTGTGAAGATCACATCTTTGTGCTAGCAACTTATCGTCCAAACTGCCATTGCGTGCAACATTTTGATTTTGTCACATTCAAATTTGGCTTGGCATATTTTTAGTAACTCGCCATGGCAGTAATTTGTGTTTTCTTTAGTTACTTTGTTTTTTTGTTATGTAACATCACTCTTCGTTACGATGCGATATATTGCATTATGTCTTGTTCATATTTCAAGTTGATTGTGATGATCGCGCTTCGCGCTAGCTAGTCATTGTTCCTCTTGTTATTTTCGTAGGATCTTAAGTCCAACACCTTTTAATATATTCTCTTTATCTCCACGTTGAAAATGTATCGTCATCCTTTGATTATACTTTATTTTGTTTTGATTGTCTTTTTAGTTAATCGAGTAACTTGCTTAATTAAATAATGCGACAATTAAAATCAATCTTTTTTAGAATAAAAAGCTTGGTCAACATCTAACCATTTTCAAAATAAAAAACATTCACTCTGTACATAAAATAAATAACTTCACATCAAGTCATTTTTCGAACTCAATTCAAATCATTTTTAATTCAATGAGAATAAAACCCTTGGTCAACATCAAGTTTATTTTCCATGTAAACACAAATAAAACACTTGGTCAACACCAAGTTCTTTCGAAAATCTTTTCATAATAAACGTAGTCGAATTCCATGAGCCCTAATTGGTGAAGAAGAAATGATTAGACGTATGTCTCTTTGTTCCAAGTCCTAGGACGCTAGCTGTATAACTTGTCATTCGAATGCTCACCTTCATCCATATAAGTTAATTCGATTCTCATCAAACACTTTTTTGCAATAAAAGGGATGAAAATGACTACTTATGCGTATGCCCTTATTTTTTCGAGTATTTGTATACCTATTGTATAGTTTGTCTTTCGAATACTCGCCTCCCGCCTAAAAACAACTCAACTCATCAAACTATCTTTTCTGCCTTTACGTGACGTTAAATCTTTTTTTATAAACGAAAGACTCTTCGTCCATTTGATGGAAACAACGCTTAGTTCCTACCACATGCGAGTAATGAGTAACATTTTCTGCTCAAATGTGACGAGAACATACATATGTGAGAACCCAGATGTTGTGCATTCTTGATGTGATGCAAATGTTCACTCCTTCATGTTTTGGGTAGCAAACAATATTTTTCGTTCGAATGCGACCAAGTACCTTTCGCTAAAATAGATCAACCAATAAATATTTTCTACTGAGAACTATGTAGCCTTGAGTTCTCCATCGCACCTAGAGATGTGTAAGAGCTGAAGCAACTAGAAAAAATAATGAAAAATGAAGACGCCATCGAATGTTATTTATCCCAAAGAAGGGAAAGGAAAACATCGAGTAAACCCGAGAAAAGAGAAATCAAGGTCTTGCGACCAATAGAACGGGTACGGGAGTCAATTACGCAAGGGAGAGGTATTAACACCCCTCACGTCTGTCGTACTCAACGGGATCCACTCTTGTTGTTCTAATCAAAGGGTGTGTCATGCCGAAAGCTTAAGGGAATGCATGAAAATGAATTGTTAACAAACAAAAAGAAAATTTTTATTATTGCGCTCGCCTCGGTTTCGAAACCCCGTGCCTACGTATCCCTGTTGTGAAATAGAGAATCAGAGCATCGTAGTTTTTCTCAAAAAGAATTGCTCTGTTTGTGTTTTTAGTCGAATAATGTTACATTCACATTCTTGCAGTTGACATACTGTTGCCCGGCCTTTGAGGACTCACACGTCATATTGCGTAGAATGGAAATAACACGTCCTTTTTATGAAAAGATTTTCAAAAGAAAAACCCGAAGGAAAAAGAGATTTGATTGGTTTGTATTTTTTACGTTGAAAAATGATTTGGTGATTTGAACCACATTAAAGACTATGATTGAGAGGAATCACAAGGTTAAGAATGCACCACCTCATACTCCTCTCAATACTTAAGTCTCGTGACACATGGTTCGCATCATTTTTGTTACGTGCTTTGACATTTGATTAAGAAAAAGAAGTTTTAGTTTTAAGGAAGTAAAATATAAAGGGGAAAACTCAAGTCCTAATGTTGTCATGTACAATGGTGGCCCTAAAGTTAGGATAAAGGAAATTCTACCTAATTGTTATCATACTTGGATTAAAAACCTAAAGTTTATTTTAATTCAATTTTATCAAGAAATAAAAATGAATTAGAAAGTCCTAAGGGAGCATGGTAAGATCACAAGCAAACAATTATCAAGAAAATAAAAGGAATTAAATTCTACAATTTTTATGATTTTATCATGTGAATAAAATAACCAAAATTAATCGCACTAAAAATAAAACTAAATTGAAACAATCCTAAAAGAAAATAGAAAAAGAAGGCACAAGGGTGCAAGCCATGATATGGATGGTGTAATCAACAAAGGTACTAGGCCCAAACAACAATGATCAAACAAGCAGGTTTTTGTTAAGGTGATAAGGCTAAAGAAAATGACGGTAATAGGCTTGGAGGGGTGCAATTTGGAGGCCCATCTCAACAACACATCAGTCCAATCCAAAAAATTTGTTTAATTCAATTTACTAAAAAAACGCATGGGCCTAATGGAGGAAAGTCAGATTCGGTCCAGCGTATTCAGCATAGTCTAATAACACATAACATTTATTCAGTCCATATTTATTTATCATTTTTATTAAATTTAAATATATTTATCCTCCTGTAATAGTAGCGAGTTTTGATTTACCCATTTAAAAAAAAATTCTTTTAGCCCCTCAACAAAACAAGATTCCCTCAAATTTGACCTTGGGTCAAGATTCTAGTAGAATCTGCATACGTGACACTTGACGTGACTTTTTTAATTTATCTTTTAATTTTTTTTAATTCCACGTGGAGATTCGATTTTTTTTATATTTTTTTAAATTTTTACAAAAATTAATTAATTTTTTTAATTTTTTTTTTTGAAAATTTTTTATTTTTATTTTCTCCCACTTGAACAGGCTTATTATTTTGTTTTATTTATCCCATATTAATTTGATACATTAATTTTGTGTGGTACTTGTTAAATTGTAATCCAATGTGTCGAAACTATGTGTCAAAAAGATTTGATTTGTTTTAGATTTAAATAGATTTGATTTAAGTCTAGAATATATTAGATTTGATTTAGTAACAAAAATATATTTTGGGCTTTGGGCTTAGGGTGTAAGCTCGATTATAAATAGAGGGAGTAATCCCTATTTTTGAAAGCAAGTCATTCATAGTATTTTGCAGTTGCAAAGTGAATAAGAAAGTTTTCACAGTTTGTGAGCAGAGAGAAACTCTGCAGAAATTATTTGTCTTGTCTTCTTTTCTTTGTTTGTCTCATAATTAAATTGTCATTGTGGTAGAAATTCATCATAGAATTTGGTGGATTTCCAACATCTGGTATCAAGAGATTTGTTTCGATTCAAGGGAAGTGTCAATCAAGACCGATTGAAGAATTCACAATGACAAGTTATGGGAATGCAAATTATCCAGCAACCCTACTGTTGTACCCCAAAATTTGCCCTCCTTTTTTCATAAGAAATCACAACTTCAGGGTTTTCCCTGATCTTTCAAGATTGACTCAAGAATCGGTCAAATAGACTTTTCTTTATCAGTCAGTCCAGAATTAGGGTTTCCATTGATTTTATTGAGATTGGCTCAGGAATTGATCAAGCAGACTTTTCTTTGACGACAAATCTGGAATTAGGGTTTTCACTCATATTTCTCAGAAGAAATTGAATCCACAATAATTCAATTGACTGTTACATTATTTTTACGCTTGTTCCAGATTACCGGTTGCTTCTCAAAACCTAAATATCTGGGATATGAGCTGAGGCTTTGATTGAAACTTTGAGGAATTGGTTTGATCAGTGAAGTGAGAAGTGTATGGAATGCTTGTTTGTTTAACTGTACAAAGCATATGATTAATTGGAATGTCGGGCGTATTGTGGTTAATGCAAGGTTGCGAGACTGCAAAGTTTATTGATTATTTATTTTATCTGAGTTAAAATTATTGGGATGCATTTCCAGTTGTTTTAATTTAAGAGATTTAAATAATTAAATAGACAATGCAAAGGAAAGAAGGAAATATTTGACAGTAAAGAATTCTTATTTGACAAAGACTTTTTATTTATTTCAAATATTGTTACAAATGTTATTTGAATATTGTAAATTTATTTACAGTGTTTACAATAATATTTATTACAATAAATGAAAAGAAAATAAATCTAAAGCCTAAGTTTCTTGAAATCTTCTATCTTCTATTGCTTCTTCCATTATTCAACTGATAATTACCTGCAAAGGACAGAAGAAAAAGAAATCAGTGCAGATAAATTGAAAAGCATTTTCAAGCAGATAAATATAAAGTCATCATTAAAGCTTGTTGGTCGGAATCATATTGTTTTTGGATTCATCATGTTTTACTTGTCCTCTTTGCAAATCACAAGAAGATTCCTCTTCTTGGTTCACAAAGGGGAAAGTAAAAAATAATTTTGCAAGCATACAATCAATTAAATACAAAGATACAAGGCACAAGGCTGCACACAAAGAAGGCACAAGGCTGCACACAATAGCAAACTGAACAACAAATTGCATTAGTCAACCAAAAGCAAACTGAGTTTCAAAAAGCAAACTAAGTTGCAAAAATATCAAACCAAGTACACAAAGCTGTCAAAGCACAAGCTGTCAAAGCATAAGCTGTCAAAGAAAGCCTAAATGCAGAAAATATGGAAAGCAAGTACAATGCAGAGATAAACCAAGACACAAGCAAGAAGGCTTGTCAAAAAACATCTCATCATATTTTGGCCAAAACAAGCTTTTCAGAATAGAAAAAACATTAAGCAATTTAA
The DNA here is from genome assembly GCA_948472305.1 of Vicia faba. Classification (NCBI taxonomy): domain Eukaryota; kingdom Viridiplantae; phylum Streptophyta; class Magnoliopsida; order Fabales; family Fabaceae; genus Vicia; species Vicia faba. The sequence goes on from CATIWC010002151.1 coordinate 26,913, forward strand.
AAATGCTTTATGGAGAGAGAAAGAGAAAATGAGAAGAAAGTTTTTGCAGTTTGGCAGGCTGTACAAAAACAGTGAGAAAGAATATAAATAGGACAGTCTAACATTTCAAAGAGGGAGGGAGCCACAAACTGAAACTCAATTCAAGTTGCAAAATCACAAACACAAGTTATGAAACCTGCAACCTTCCTGCATAACTTTAAAAAAAAAACTGCTTGAAAACACAAGCATCAAGCAAAACTGCCTGTAACCTGCATAACCCATTCAAGCTTAACAAAAGTCTCAAACCTGCCTCCAAACACCAGAAGCAAGACAGTCTGCTTTCAACAAAGCAAACTCAAACCTGCAAAACTGCAAGTGACCAAACCTGCCTTTAGCAAGCAAACCTGTAACCTACTAAAGCCTTACCAAACAAACTAAAACCTGAACCTGCATCCAAGAAGCAAGTCCAACACCCAGGTCTGCCTTACCAAACAAGCCTTCAAGCTTGCCTAAAGCCTTCAAGCCTGCTCACCAAAAACACCAACCTGTTTTAAACTGCATAACCTACAGGCCTGAATTCACAAGCCTTCAAGCTTGCCTTCAAAGCCTAAAACCTGTTAAACTGTATCAAGCAAAGTTCAACAAACAAATCCAAACCACTAAAACCATCAAACAAACCACAAATCACATGAACCTGTCAAGCAAGCTAACAAAAAGCCAAATCAACCACAAATAGATCTTTTCAGAATACATGTTCATCATCAAATAAACATAACCCAAAAGAGAAGAGGAAGAGAAGATTCAAAAGCAAAACAACCAAGAAGTCTCATAACATGAGTTTCATCATCAACAGTCAGTAGTGAATAACCAAAACAAAGAACAAACAGAGTTCATCATTAAGATTCAAATCATCAAGCCAACAAAGAAAAACATATCAAAAGCAAGTTTCAGATTTGATCATCACTAAGATAGCAAAAGAGAAGAAGAAGAGAAGATTCAGAAGCAGATTGGTATAGGGTTTTCAGAATATACATCATTATTAAACGATTCAAAAAGGAGTTAAAAATATAAAATACCAGCGCGCAATTATCACGGTTCTCCTCCTCCGGCCACCAAGAGCGCCGCTGTTCCAAGCCCTCTCTCCACCGTCCACTCTCCAGAAACGAAACCCCAAAGGTATTATTTTCCTTTCCCTCTTTCTTTTTCTACATCTCACACCAAAACATCAAAGATTAAAACTTTGCAAACAACAAAACGTACAAGATTAAACATGCAAACTGTAAAGAACGTATCTAGAACAAGATAAAAAAGTACCTTTCGAACCGTCATTTCATGCCGTCGGGGAGAGGAGAGGACGGAAGCAGCGCTCTGGCAACTTGGATATTGGACGAATCATCGCTTGGTTGAGAGAGAAGATGAGAGGCGAAGAAGACGAGAGAAGGAGCGGCGCCGTTTACAAACTGTAAACCCTAGGTTCTGAGTGACAAAAACACACACCCTAAATTTTTGTCACAACATCCTTTCTGGGCCTGTGCGCCCCAATTACTGAAGCCCGTACGCGAACTAGCGCCACACCCCCCTTTCTTTCTTATTTCTGATATTCTTCTTGGGCCATAATCCATAAGCCCACCATCTCTCCCTTTTCAAATTTTAAATATTCAAACTTTTCTAATTAAATTTCTTTACACCAATGTTTTCTTTCTTTTTATTATTTTATTTTTGTTTTGTTAATAATAAAGAGAAATAATGAATTAAAGTTTGTTTTGATATTTTTTTTCCTTTAATATTTATACATTTAATAAATACACATAAATAATAGAATACTTTAACTTAAACAATTTTTTCTTTTCTTTAAAGCTCATTGTTTATATAATTAACAAAATACAAATAAAAATAATTATACTTAATCTTAACTAGGTTAATATTTTATTTGATCACTTGTAAATAACCACATACATCTCATAATACTTTTGATTCTCTTTGATTCTTATACCTTGTTATATTTTTACATTGAGAATGCGACAATTCGATTTGATTGTAATATATACTTGGACACTATTCTGATAAGACTCATCCCCGTTTGTAAACATTTGTACCCCCATCCCCGGATACTCATTTATAATAAGTTAGACTTTAAATTCCTGCAATTTATCGATTTCCATACACTGTATAATAATTAGGGTTTGTATGCGAAGATTCAAAATCAATCGCTAGATGACCTAATACAAGATAAATGCATGAAAATCGATACACCATTCACACTTGCACCTCTAGGGTAACCTCGCTTGTTGCCTCGGAAAATACAATCATGTCCCTCGAGTATGAGACACTCTAGCAAATGTCCCTTCGATAAACAAAGATCGTAGTCCCTCAATGACCCTCGATGTTGCCTTCGATAAAACGATCTCGTCCCTTACAAAATTGCTAGAGCGTCTCACAAGTTGCCTTCAATGATTGTATACGATGACCCGCGCCTGTCCCGTTTAAACATCCTAACGCAAGGTTATTCATCAAACACAATGGTGAAACAACACTGTTAAAAGGGTTAAAAACATAAGAAAGATCTTTGAGTAAAATAGGGTAGATAACTCTTAGTTACTTGATCAAAGAACTTGCAAAACATCCTTGCCATTTTCAAAATACACTTCACAACACAACTTCAAAACAATTCCAAAACAACTTTCAAAACATTGAATTATCTTTTCAAAAAGACACCCACCTTTGTATATATTCAAACAAGAATCATTACAAAGGTTGCCTAGACAAGGTATCTTTTTTCAAAACATTTTCAAAACCACATGCACAAAGCACCATTTCAAACAATTGAAAAGCAAAGGCAAGTGATCTAAAACAAGTAACTAAGAGCCCATGGAAAACCATGGATGAAAAGGGTGCTAGCACCTTCCCTTTTCATAATCTACCCCCCGAACCCGAGAAAACATCTCAAAAGGTCTTTCCTGTGCTTTTTGACCTTTCCTTTGGATAAAATAAAAAGTCGGTGGCGACTCTTGCTAAACCGAACAAGTGCAAAAACAAACGCAAAACCCCAAGTCAGTTCTCCCACCGTATCACAGAACTGGCGACTCTGCTGGGGATTTTTGTATTTTAAAAGTGGGGTTACCTTAGGGTTTTAGATCACCTTTACATGCTTACCTTGATTGCTTTGATTACTTTACTTTTTGGGTTCCTTGTTTGGGTTTGTTTTAAATCCTACACCCGGATTTGGGGGCACCTTTTAGGTAAGTAGCAATAAACTGTGAGGGAACTATGCGGGGTATACCGACATGGTTGAAGCAGTAGCCACGTTAGTGTGACATATTTGTGGGTACCGGTAGCCTTTGAGTTAATTAAAGAGAATACGGGGCCGCTGAGTGATGTCATGAAGCACTAACGAACTCTTAGAACCTTACTTGACCATCCTGGCCTTTTTAGGGGTAGTGAGATGACTGACTTTGGTACAGTCCGAAGTTGGTAGATACTCGATACTACACTCATTGAGGATTGTTTTCTTGGAATATTTTGGTCGCCAGTTAAGTGGCTAAACCAAAACAATGAACATAGAAAATAATCCAATGATATTGAGCTCCTTAGAACCCGATTTCTATTTTAGGACAGGTTGAGCCAACTAACTTCAAGAGGGTACTTACCTACAAACCCCATGCAAGACTAAACCTAAGTACTTGTCTGTTTTGCGTGAATATGATTACCTGTATATACACTTGCTTACTTTTGCATACATGTACATAACATCATAACATCATACCATAGCATTTTCAATAACCATTCTGTGATACGGTGGGAGAACTGACTTGAGGTTTTGCGTTTGTTTTCGCAAATGTGCGGTTGAGCAAGAGTCGCCACCGACTTTTTATTTTATCCTAAGGAAAGGTTAAAAAGCATAGCAAAAACCTTTTGAGATTTTTTCTTGGGTTCAGGGAGTAGATTATAGAAAGGGAAGGTATTAGCACCCTTTCTATCCATGGTTATCCATGGGCTCTTAGTTACTTGCTTAGATCACTTGCCTTTTTCAATTGTTTGAAATGGTGCTTGTGTGTGTAGGTTTGAAAATGTTTTGAAAAGAGGCCAATGTGGTGGCAACCCTTGTAATGATCCATGTTGGGATGTATACAAAGGTGTATGTCTTTTGAAAAGGTTTTCATTTGTTTTGGAAGTTGTTTTGAAAGTGTAGGGATGTGTGATTTTGAAATTAGGCAAGCGTTTTGTTTTGCAAGTTTGATTCAAGTAACTAAGAGGTTGTCTACTCCTAAATTTCCCAAAAGATTATTGCTATGTTTTAACCCTTTTAACAAGTTTGTTCCATCATTGAATTTGGTGGACACTCTTGTGTTAGGATGTGAAAGGGACAGGCGCGGGTCATCGTTTAGACCATAATTGCCATGGTGCCAAGTATCTTTGGGCATTTTCCTTAAGGGACTTGATCATTTGAATTGTGTTTGTTTTGAAAAAAAGTTTTATCGGGGGACTATGATCATTCAATTTGTTTGTTTTGCCCAAAGAGACCTAACATGCAATATGGCCCAATTTTGAAAGGCAACAAGTGGATATAACCCTAGGGGTGTTAGTGTGCAAGTGTGTTTTATTGCATACAAGAGTTTTTCTTTGAATTAGGTTTTTCTATTTCATTGATTTTATCTTGTCATACATGTCCTAATTACTAGCAATAAGAAGCGGAAACGTAAAATCCTACGCTATTACAATAGTTAGGGGAGAGGGATACACATTTGTACATGGGGGGTTCAACGAGAAAAATAGACAAAAAAGAAAATAGCAAAAAACAAGATATATAGAGAGAGAGAGAGGGAGGCCGCGCGCTGTTGGGAGGCCATCAGAAGTTCTGACCCAGTTCCGCTGTCAGATGATCAACCTGTTGGTGAAACTGGATGAGTCAGAACTTCTGACTCTAGGACCTGCAAAACAAAACCTTGTTAGTGGGGAAACCAGAAGTTCTGATTTCCCTGCGCTGCAAGACAGAAGTTTGTTAGTGGAGAACCCAGAAGTTCAGATCCTGCTGAAAAGGCAATAACTCTCAGAGGTTCTGACGTCATTGACAGCAAAACAGGCTTCAGATGTGCTAACGTCAAAGTCAGCACTGGGCTTTTTCCTGCACTAATCAGAACATCTGCAATCCTGTTGTTACTCCACAAAACAGAAAACATATTTGGAACAGATCCAGCAAAAATAGCAAAATGTCTCAGAGGTCAGAATCACCAAGGTCACAGGCAAGTCCTAAACTGGCTCAGAACGTTCTGAGGTATGAGAGTCCTCAGAACATAAACAGCAATAACATGAATATTTACATTATGTTACTTGAATATGCACAGCAGATGATATTTAACAGTATGGTGAGGGTCAGCAGGTGCTTACCTGACTGTCTGGAAAATGGTGGGTGAAAGTTAGCTTTTGGTTCTGGTGGTGTTCTGGACAGATTTGGAAAAGGAGAAGTGAAGGTGTATACGTGTATAGGGTCAGAAGTTTGGAAAGAACGTTTTTGGTTTACAGAAAAGAGCTGGATGTTTGATGAAGTTTGAAGGTAAGAAACTTGAGTTATGAAACAAAGCTGGGGATTTTTTGGCAGAGTTTCAGAACGCAGTGTTGCTTAGGAGTTTGGTTTCTCTCTTAGCAATTTTTTCTGTTTCTTTTCTTGAACTTCTTGAACGTCTTTTGCAGTGGTGAAAGCTCTCTATTTATAGGCAAAGTTCTTGTGGATACCTTGAACATTTAAGGCGCCAACAGAGTTTGAATTTGTTCTTTGACAGAAATTCCTGGGAAGTTGTGATAACAGCTATCTTTCAGCCTAGGTAGCAGCAGCAGGCGTAGATTGGGGAGAAGTGACCTCTGAATGGGCGGTGGCGTGAAGACCCATGCCAGAATCTGTGCAAAAGCATTTTCCAAGCCACACGTGACTGCTCAGGAGTGGTTGGAAGCATTAATGGGCATTAAATGGTGACAAGACCTGTCAATACCAACATTCTGGTTGTTGAATCAGCAGCGTAAACCATGCTCTGGCCTTGGCTACCTGTTGTCTTAGCAAGCTCTGGAGATTCTCCTGTTTTTCTGGTACGTTCCTTGGATCTACTTCTGGACAATCTGGACTTAGAGATTCTGTATCAATGTGACACCTATCCTTCTGACCTTTCATCTTCTGATCTCAACCTGTTCTGAAGGAGCCTTTATACCTTCATGTTTCTCTTGCATTCCTTTAGCAAATTCTGACTGAGCTTGTGTAACTGCTGAAGGGGCATGTTCTGTTTGAAGCTTACATTCTGAACCACGTTTACAACTTCTGATTGAACTGATGTAGCTGCTGAAGAGCCAACTTCTGACCACGCTGAGCCAAGCTTGCAACTTCTGACCGTCTTCATCTGGAATGGGTCCAGAAGTTCTGAAGCGCTGATTTCTCTAAAAACACTTATTTTAAAGAAACATTCTAAGCACTTAGAATTTGATTTTCCTCAAGATGAAAGCGTTGTTTCTGGAGTTTGTGAGATCGTTTTGCTCTTGTAAGTGACTTGCTTGGGCAAAAGGATAACTCAGGACCTGGATTTGTTTCAGGGGACTTTGAAGAATCTAAGATGGTTTCCTGAAGAAAGGGAGGGCAAATTTTGGGGTACAACAGTTGCCCCTGTTCAATCTTCTTGAACCTGAAGAGTTAGATTGGCGAGTTTGCCTTTCGCGACTCGAGGGTAAAAGGAGATTGGACACTAGAGTGCCCGGAAATTTGCACTCGCATGCTGAAGTATCAGCATCGTGAATGGGCTTACAGATGCCATTTGGAGAGGTGATGAATAGGGAGATGGGCTTACAGATGCCATTTGGTGATGGGCTTAAAGATGCCACCTGGTGCGAGAGAATTTTGTCGGGGGATGGGCTTAGAGATGCCATCTGAGAATGGGCTTACAGATGCCATTCGGCGACTGCTGGTAGGAGGATGGGCTTATAGATGCCATTTGGTGATGTTGAACTGTAGGTCAATGGTGAGTGGACAAGTATCAGAAGGGCATCCCTGTTTTGGAACATCTCTGAATTGGGGTCTGAACAAGCAACAGATTGACGTCCACGTCTGGAGGATCTGTAAACTATCTGAGATTGAATAAGCAATAGAGCAGCATCTGTTGTTGGGACGTGTTCGTAAACTATTTTCAAAAATTGTGAAGAGTCTGAATCAGTTGGTAGATTGACATCCGTTGTAGGGAAGAATCCGTAAACTGTCTTCAAAGGTCTTGAAGTTGAAGAGGAACCGGTGTAGGGTTCCTGCTGATGCGTCTGAATGAATCTGGAATAAGTATCAGAATGTCGCCGTATTTGGGTCACATCTGAACTATTTCTGGATGAATCTCGGGAGATGATCTGTGTCTGTCGACTGATCTTTCCTGAAAAGGCAAAGGGTTAGTTGTATGCAATGTTATGATGCATGATGCAATGTACGTGACATCAATGTTTATGATATGAATGTGATGAATGCGCCTGTAAGCTGATGAGCTAATCTTGCCAAGGATACATGAATCCGAGATGGCTGAAGATAAAAGCATCTTGACTGCTGCCGGGGAAAATAAATCCTTGGCTGTCGCTGGGGAAGAGAATTCCTGATGACCTCTACTGGGGAGTCCCAAACTAGTAGACTCGTGCTGGGGAGGCCAGATTGAGAATCTTCGGCTTGATGGGAAGTAACCCTGGAGACTTCACTAGGGAACTCAAGATTTGCCCTCTCCAAAGCTCTGTGGGGAGAATGTTCAATGGTCTGGCTCCGCTGGGGATACTGAAGCTTAAACTCTGAGGGAAATTGAATTCCGGAGGATTCCCTGGCTGGGGATTTTGAAAAGATAAGTTACTGTTGGGGTATTTTGATGAACTCCGCTGGGGATAGGAATAATTTTGGCGAGCGCGATCTTCCGTGGTGGTTAGCTTGAGAAGAATCTGAACAAGCGATAGGTTAACATCCGTTACTTGGAGAACCCGTGAACTATTTTCAGAAATCTTGAAGTTGAATCAGCAATAGAGCCGCATCCGTTGTTGGGAAGCGTACGTAAACTGATTTCAAAGGTTTGAGAAGAGTCTGAACAAGTCGGTAGATTAGCGTCCGTTGTTGGGAAGAATCCGTAAAATTGTTTCAGAAGTCTTGAAGAGGAACCGGTGTAGGGCTTCCTGATGATGAGCTTGTGTAAAACTGCATCGGTTTTGAACACTTTTGACATTCGAATCCCCCAAGTGGTGATGTAGATAAATTCCTGGCTTGTTACAGGTGTTGGTCTACAATCGGTTGCTCACAGATGTTTCCTGGGTTGTTGCAGGTGTTGATCTGGAATTCTTCAGACATGCCCTGGCTGGATACATGAATCGAATCTGGAAAGGTGATAGTTGATAGATATGCCCTGGCTGGATACAGGAATCGAATCTTCAAACTCTTCAGACATGCCCTGGCCAGATACAGGAATCGAGTCTGGAAATGTGGTCAACAGATATGCCCTGGCTGGATACAGGAGTCGAATCTGGAAATAGTCGTCAACAGATATGCCCTGGCTGGATACAGGAATCGAATCTGGAAAGGTGATAGTTGATAGATATGCCCTGGCTGGATACAGGAATCGAATCTTCAAACTCTTCAGACATGCCCTGGCTAGATACAGGAATCGAGTCTGGAAAGGTAGTCAACAGATATGCCCTGGCTGGATACAGGAGTCGAATCTGGAAATAGTCGTCAACAGATATGCCCTGGCTGGATACAGGAGTCGAATCTTCGAACTCTTCAGACGTGCCCTGGCTAGATACAGGAATCGAGTCTGGAAATGTGGTCAACAGATATGCCCTGGCTGGATACAGGAGTCGAATCTGGAAATAGTCGTCAACAGATATGCCCTGGCTGGATACAGGAATCGAATCTGGAAAGGTGATAGTTGATAGATATGCCCTGGCTGGATACAGGAATCGAATCTTCAAACTCTTCAGACATGCCCTGGCTAGATACAGGAATCGAGTCTGGAAATGTGGTCAACAGATATGCCCTGGCTAGATACAGGAGTCGAATCTGGAAATAGTCGTCAACAGATATGCCCTGGCTGGATACAGGAGTCGAATCTCCGAACTCTTCAGACGTGCCCTGGCTAGATACAGGAATCGAGTCTGGAAATATGGTCAACAGATATGCCCTGGCTGGATACAGGAGTCGAATCTGGAAATAGTCGTCAACAGATATGCCCTGGCTGGATACAGGAATCGAATCTGGAAAGGTGATAGTTGATAGATATGCCCTGGCTGGATACAGGAATCGAATCTTCAAACTCTTCAGACATGCCCTGGCTAGATACAGGAATCGAGTCTGGAAATGTGGTCAACAGATATGCTCTGGCTGGATACAGGAGTCGAATCTGGAAATGTTGTAGTTGATTTGTTGGACACTTTTGACATTCGAATGCCCCAAGTGGTGATGAAGGAATCTTGAATCAGATTACCCTGCATATTGAGAGATTTCTTAAAATCTTGACTGGACTGCCCCAGGTTAATTGTACTTTGAAAGATCTGTTGGACCTTGACTGGACTGCCCCAGGTTAATTGAATTTTGACATGTCATGCCCCTTTGTTAACAGGAGATTTGATGGAAGTGTTATCCTCTTGAAGTGATTTTGACTTACTGAGAGAGTTTTCGTTCCTCCGAACATTCGCTGTATGAATTTCTTCGCTGTCAAACAAATAGGGTCAAATGCAGACAGTGATATTCGAATAATGCAAAGTTTATGTTTGTCTCGAAGTTTTTTTTTTCGTTTTGAAAAATGCGTTTTTAGCAGAAAACTTTTCACAAGACAAGTTAACACAAGATTTAGAGCGAAGCCCTACAGGAGTCAGGATACCTTTTGTAACAGTATGCTTTCGAACTAACCCATGCTTCAATTAGGACTTTTAAAGGGTTGTAACGTGGCCTGGTTCACGGTTTAAGAAACAAAGGATAAAGGCTCAAAGTATATTTGTACCCACCCGCTCTTCGTGATGTTCTTCAACCTAAGCTCAGTTAATTGTGCGTCACACTCTGTTTTGAGTTCGGAACGACTTTGGGCGATGGTTCACCGGTTTGAATTTGGGAGACAGTCATTATCTCCTTTTTCTTTTTCAACATTTTTCATGTTGTTGAGGATTTTGTAATGACCTCACTATTTTGATTTTGATTTGTTATCCCTAACTTTTGCCTGACTGTTACCGTTTTCGGGATTACTGTCAGCGGGATGCCCCAGCTTTCTTAAGCCTCCTTTATAGGTTCTGGCTCAGTGGGCTTTTCTCTTTTGAGAGATTGACTGTCTATATGATAGGGAACCACCCTGGTCTTTTGATTCCAAAGGAATACTTTTTTTTTTTGACGTCGTTCGTTGTATTACGAACTGAGAGTTTGCGACTTCAATGCGCATTTTCTCTTGAATTAACTGAGAGACTACCCTGCCCCGGGTTTATATCAAAGGTTTCGATTGTTTAGAACAGAAAACTCCTACTTCTTTGGCTCGAAGGGGTTGACTAGGGATTAACTTCCTTATAACTCCAGTGTTTGGGAATTGAAAGAAATGCCTGTACATCATCAGCAAGGTCTGTTCAAAAGCATACTGTATAAGATCACGGTATTGTTTCGTCATCCTCCCTCTAAAGGCTTACAGCTTTTTATCAGGAGTCAAATATCATAAAGAAAAGCATAAGAGTAGTGAAACGAATGGATGAATTCAAGACAAACATATGCAATGCATTAATGAAAACAGAGTTTAACATCAACAGATAATTGTTTGACAGCAAAAGAAATTACAACTTTGAAAAATTCAAAAAGAAGCAAAAGTCTTTCAGTTTGAGCTTCGTCACTTCAAGCGGAGAACCCTTTAACGGAAGATTTTCATCTCGCCGTCTGGCATGAATTCCAGCACCCCAATGTCAATCAGATCTTGAATCTTGTTCTTCAAGGCCCAACAGTCGTTGGTGCTGTGTCCCGGGCTGTAGGAGTGGTAAACACAGAATGCGTCGGGATTGAAGCGAGGAGAGGAGATATTGAGCTTCTGAGGAGGGTCCTTTACAGTAAGCAAATTGACCTCCAACAGGCGCTTCAGTATGAAGAATGATGGTATTTCAGTCTCCGTAAACTGTCTTCCCGACTTTTCTTGTTTACGCCGATTGCCCCGTTGACGCTGGCGAGGTTGTTGATGGGATTGTGACCCTGAAGATAGCAAAGGAGCTTTCCCCTTGTCTTCTTGAGTGGATGGAGGCTGAGCGGTGACTTGCTCTTCGACCTCAGATGTTCTCCCCAGTTGGTTGTTTGGAAGCAGTTGGCGACCAGAACTCCGAGTTCCTCTTGTCTTTGGGATAGGTCTTGGATAAGAGCCATCTGGCCCACCAACTGTCCCATCATTTGAGTCCTCAGTGTTGTCAGATCAAACTGCAGCTCCGCAATCTGATCACTCCTGGCATTGTCGGAATTCCCCAGGCCTTTGGTGAGGAGAGCTTTCATCTCTTTTTGCCCCAGAGACAAGTTCAGGAACATCTCCTGCAGCTGAGCAGTTTGGTCTTGGATGTCTTTGACAGACCGTTCTAGAGCCATCTCTTGCTGAAATAAACAGCAGGAGAGTAAGGAAACCTGAAAAAAGGAAGGATTGTCAAAATGCAATGCATGATATGTGGATGCATGCTTTCAAGGATCTCTTGGGGTAAACACAAGAAAAATGTTAGAGGTTGAACTCTGCTCTTGGATTGGAGATCTCTGCACCGGTGGACGTCCTTTCCACGAGAATCAAGCTCACCATGTCGAGTGGGTCATAGCCACTGATTCAAGTTGTTGTTCTTGATCTTTTGGTTGGAGAGCTTTGTATCGGTGGATGTCTTTCCACGAGAATCAAGCTCACCATGTCGAGTGGGTCATAGCCACTGATTCAAGCTGTTGCACTTGATCTCTGACTGGATTGGTTAGAGGAGAAACCCCTTGCCCCTTGATAGACGTCTGGTTCAACGTAACCCTGCATCAACAGAACCCTCGAGATCCTTGAAATGGTTATTGAAAATGCTAAAATGCTATGGTATGATGTCATGATGTTATGTCCATGTATGCGAAAAGCAAGTAAGTGTATATACAGGCAAACAATATTCACACAAAGCAAACAAGTCCTTAGGTCTAGGCTTGCATGAGGTTCAGGTACTACCCTCTTTCAGTTTGTTGGTTAAAACCTGTCCTATCAAAAGTAACCGGGTTCTAAAGGTCCCAATATCACTGGGTTGCTTTCATTGTTCATCGTTTCGATTTAGCCACTGAACTGGCGACCGAAATATTCCAGGAAAGCAACCCTCAATTGAGTGTAGTATCGAGTATCAACCAACCTCGGACTGCACCAAAGTCAGTTATCTCACTACCCTAAAAAGGCCAAGATGGTTCGATTAAGGTTCCTAAGGTCAGTTGATGCTTCACGACACCACGCGGCGGCCCCGTACTCTCCTTGGCTGAACTCAAGGGTTACCGGTACACACCAAAGTGCCACATCAACGTAGCAGACTGCTTCAACCATGTCGGTATACCCCGCACAGTTCCCTCACAGCCTTGTTGCTACCTAAAAAGGGTTTCCCCAGATCCGGGTTAGGATCTATAAAACTCTGATACAAAGCCCATAAATGTAAAGCATACAAAGCAATCAATTGAAAGTAAAGGTGATCTAAACCCTAAGGTAACCCCACTTATATAGTGTCCCCAGCAGAGTCGCCAGTTCTGTGATACGGTGGGAGAACTGACTTGAGGTTTTGCGTTTGTTTTCGCAAATGTGCGGTTGAGCAAGAGTCGCCACCGACTTTTTATTTTATCCTAAGGAAAGGTTAAAAAGCACAGCAAAAACCTTTTGAGATTTTTTCTTGGGTTCAGGGAGTAGATTATAGAAAGGGAAGGTATTAGCACCCTTTCTATCCATGGTTATCCATGGGCTCTTAGTTACTTGCTTAGATCACTTGCCTTTTTCAATTGTTTGAAATGGTGCTTGTGTGTGTAGGTTTGAAAATGTTTTGAAAAGAGGCCAATGTGGTGGCAACCCTTGTAATGATCCATGTTGGGATGTATACAAAGGTGTATGTCTTTTGAAAAGGTTTTCATTTGTTTTGGAAGTTGTTTTGAAAGTGTAGGGATGTGTGATTTTGAAATTAGGCAAGCGTTTTGTTTTGCAAGTTTGATTCAAGTAACTAAGAGGTTGTCTACTCCTAAATTTCCCAAAAGATTATTGCTATGTTTTAACCCTTTTAACAAGTTTGTTCCATCATTGAATTTGGTGGACACTCTTGTGTTAGGATGTGAAAGGGACAGGCGCGGGTCATCGTTTAGACCATAATTGCCATGGTGCCAAGTATCTTTGGGCATTTTCCTTAAGGGACTTGATCATTTGAATTGTGTTTGTTTTGAAAAAAAGTTTTATCGGGGGACTATGATCATTCAATTTGTTTGTTTTGCCCAAAGAGACCTAACATGCAATATGGCCCAATTTTGAAAGGCAACAAGTGGATATAACCCTAGGGGTGTTAGTGTGCAAGTGTGTTTTATTGCATACAAGAGTTTTTCTTTGAATTAGGTTTTTCTATTTCATTGATTTTATCTTGTCATACATGTCCTAATTACTAGCAATAAGAAGCGGAAACGTAAAATCCTACGCTATTACAACAGTTAGGGGAGAGGGATACACATTTGTACATGGGGGGTTCAACGAGAAAAATAGACAAAAAAGAAAATAGCAAAAAACAAGATATATAGAGAGAGAGAGGGAGGCCGCGCGCTGTTGGGAGGCCATCAGAAGTTCTGACCCAGTTCCGCTGTCAGATGATCAACCTGTTGGTGAAACTGGATGAGTCAGAACTTCTGACTCTAGGACCTGCAAAACAGAACCTTGTTAGTGGGGAAACCAGAAGTTCTGATTTCCCTGCGCTGCAAGACAGAAGTTTGTTAGTGGAGAACCCAGAAGTTCAGATCCTGCTGAAAAGGCAATAACTCTCAGAGGTTCTGACGTCATTGACAGCAAAACAGGCTTCAGATGTGCTAACGTCAAAGTCAGCACTGGGCTTTTTCCTGCACTAATCAGAACATCTGCAATCCTGTTGTTACTCCACAAAACAGAAAACATATTTGTAACAGATCCAGCAAAAATAGCAAAATGTCTCAGAGGTCAGAATCACCAAGGTCACAGGCAAGTCCTAAACTGGCTCAGAACGTTCTGAGGTATGAGAGTCCTCAGAACATAAACAGCAATAACATGAATATTTACATTATGTTACTTGAATATGCACAGCAGATGATGTTTAACAGTATGGTGAGGGTCAACAGGTGCTTACCTGACTGTCTGGAAAATGGTGGGTGAAAGTTAGCTTTTGGTTCTGGTGGTGTTCTGGACAGATTTGGAAAAGGAGAAGTGAAGGTGTATACGTGTATAGGGTCAGAAGTTTGGAAAGAACGTTTTTGGTTTACAGAAAAGAGCTGGATGTTTGATGAAGTTTGAAGGTAAGAAACTTGAGTTATGAAACAAAGCTGGGGATTTTTTGGCAGAGTTTCAGAACGCAGTGTTGCTTAGGAGTTTGGTTTCTCTCTTAGCAATTTTTTCTGTTTCTTTTCTTGAACTTCTTGAACGTCTTTTGCAGTGGTGAAAGCTCTCTATTTATAGGCAAAGTTCTTGTGGATACCTTGAACATTTAAGGCGCCAACAGAGTTTGAATTTGTTCTTTGACAGAAATTCCTGGGAAGTTGTGATAACAGCTATCTTTCAGCCTAGGTAGCAGCAGCAGGCATAGATTGGGGAGAAGTGACCTCTGAATGGGCGGTGGCGTGAAGACCCATGCCAGAATCTGTGCAAAAGCATTTTCCAAGCCACACGTGACTGCTCAGGAGTGGTTGGAAGCATTAATGGGCATTAAATGGTGACAAGACCTGTCAATACCAACATTCTGGTTGTTGAATCAGCAGTGTAAACCATGCTCTGGCCTTGGCTACCTGTTGTCTTAGCAAGCTCTGGAGATTCTCCTGTTTTTCTGGTACGTTCCTTGGATCTACTTCTGGACAATCTGGACTTAGAGATTCTGTATCAATGTGACACCTATCCTTCTGACCTTTCATCTTCTGATCTCAACCTGTTCTGAAGGAGCCTTTATACCTTCATGTTTCTCTTGCATTCCTTTAGCAAATTCTGACTGAGCTTGTGTAACTGCTGAAGGGGCATGTTCTCTTTGAAGCTTACATTTTGAACCACGTTTACAACTTCTGATTGAACTGATGTAGCTGCTGAAGAGCCAACTTCTGACCACGCTGAGCCAAGCTTGCAACTTCTGACCGTCTTCATCTGGAATGGGTCCAGAAGTTCTGAAGCGCTGATTTCTCTAAAAACACTTATTTTAAAGAAACATTCTAAGCACTTAGAATTTGATTTTCCTCAAGATGAAAGCGTTGTTTCTGGAGTTTGTGAGATCGTTTTGCTCTTGTAAGTGACTTGCTTGGGCAAAAGGATAACTCAGGACCTGGATTTGTTTCAGGGGACTTTGAAGAATCTAAGATGGTTTCCTGAAGAAAGGGAGGGCAAATTTTGGGGTACAACACATTCCAAGGATCTCGAGGGTTTTGTGATGCAGGGTCACGTTGAACCAGACGTCTACCAAAGGGCAAGAGGATTCATCTGCCTCTAAAAAAACACTGTCAAAGATCAAGTGCAACAACTTGAATCGGGGGCTATGACCCACTCGACATGGTGAGCTTGATTCTCATGGAAAGACATCCACCGTTACAAAGTTCTCCAATCAAAGATGCTGATCAAAGTTCAACCTCTAACATTTTTCTTGTGTTTACCCCGAGAGATTCTTGAAAACATGCATCCACATATCATGCATTGTATCATAACAGGTTTTTCTTTTCAGGTTTCCTTATTATCCTACTGTTTATTTCAGTAGAGATGGCTCTAGAGAGGACTGTCAAAGATATCCAGGATCAAAATGCTCAACTTCAAGAAATGTTCTTGAACCTGTCCCAGGGGCAAGAAGAAGTGAAAGCTCTCCTCACAAGGGGTATGGTCCTAGGGGATCCAGGCGGCATCAGGAATGATCAGTTGGAAGGACTACAAATTGAGCTGGCAACAATGAAGATCTAGATGATGGGACAACTGGTGGGCTAGATGGCTCTCATTCAGGACCTGGCTCAAAGACAGGAAGAGCTCAGGGTTCTCGTCAACAAACTACTTCGAGACAACCAAGTGGGGAAAACAACTAGGGTTGAAGATCAAGTCATCATTCAACCTCCTTTGAGACAAGAAGACAAGGGAAAGGCTCCCCAACTTGCTTCAGGGTCACAAGCCCAGCAACAACCTCGCCAGCGTCAATGGGGTAATCGGCGTAAGAAAAATACGTCTGGAAGACATTTCTCTGAGACTGACATACCATCATCTCTAATACTGAAACGCTTGTTGGAGGTCAATCTGCTTGCTTTAAGGGATCCTATTCGGAAGCCCAATACCTCTACTCCTAGCTATCACCCCGATGCATTTTATGTATACCACTCCTATAGTCCTGGACATGACACCGATGACTATTGGGCTTTGAAAAACAAGATCCAAGACTTGATTGACGAAGGAGTGTTGGAATTCATGCCGGATGGCGAGATGAAAATCTTCCGCTAAGGGTTCTCCACCTGAAATGACAAAGTTGGAACTAAGAGACTTTTGTTCCATTTGAATTTTCAAGTTGTAATTTCTTTTGTTATTCAAACAATTATCTATTGATGTCAAACTCTGTTTCATTAATGCATTGCATATGTTTGTCTTGAATTCATCCATTCGTTTTCACTATTCTTGAATTATGCTTCCTACTTTCTTCATGATATTTAACTCTTGATAAAAAGCTACAAGCCTTTAGAGGAAGGATGACGAAACAATACCATAATCTCATACAATATGCTTTTGAACAGACCTTGCTGACGATGTACAGGCGTTTCTTTCAAACCCTAAACACTGGAGTTATAAGGAAGATAATCCCTAGTCAACCCCCTTCGAGCCAAAGAAGTAGGAGTTTTCTGTTTTAAACACAAATTGAAACCTTTGATTAAAACCTGGGGCAGGGTAGTCTCTCAGGTAATTCAAAAGATGTGCATTGAAATCACAAACTCTCAGTTCATAATACAACGAATGACATCAAAAACATTCCTTTGGAACCAAAATACGGTGATGGTTCCTTATCTCATAGGCAGTCAATCTCTCAAAAGATAAAATCCCACTGAGCCAAAACCTACGAAGGAGGCTTAAGAAAGCTAGGGCATCCCGCTGATTGTAATCTCGAAAACCAGAACAGTCAGGCAAAAATTAGGGATAACAAATCAAAAGAAAGAGGTCATTACAAATCCTCAACAACATGAAAAATGTTGCGTAAATGACTGCCTTCCCATGAAATTCAACTGGTGTGAACCATCACCCGAAATGTCGTTCCAAAATCGAATAGAGTTCGACGCACAATTAACTGAGTTTAGGATTGAAGAACATCACGAAGAACGGGTGGGTACAAATATACTTGGCCTTTATCCTTTGTTTCTTAAACCGTGAACCAAGCCACGTTACAACCCTTCAAAAGTCCTAATTGAAGCATGGGTTAGTTCGAAAGCATACTGTTACAAAAGGTATCCTGACTCCTGTAAGGCTTAGCTCTAAATCTTGTGTTGAATTTGTCTTATAAAAAGTTTTCTGCTAAAAAAATGCATTTTTTCAAAACTTCGAGACAAGCATAAACTTTGCATTATTTGAATATCGTTGTTTGCACATGTTTATTTGTTTGACAGCGAAGAAATTCACAACAGTGAATGTTCGGAGGAACGAAAACTCTCTCGGTGAATAAAATCACCTCAAGTGGGATGACACTCCCATGGAAAAAATCCCCCATCAACAAAGGAGGACTTGGTTTGGTATTGTCCAGTGAATCAGGGGCAGTCCAGTCAAGATTTCAACAAATCTTTCAAAGTTCAGTAAAACTGGGGAAATCTAGTCAAGATTTCAACAAATATTTCAAAGACCATTAAACCTGGGGCAGTCCAGTCAAGATTTCAAGAAATCTCTCAATTACAGGTTAACCTAGGGGCAAGTCTCCCTCACCATCACTTGGGGCATTTAAACGTCAATCTCATCAAATGGTTACGTACAGTCCAAGTTTCCTGGCAGTACCACAAACATCTGATACTAGGGGTAGTGATGAACCTCTCCAAAATCTTTCTGAAAAGAAATTCAAGCGTCCTCGAGAAGTTTATCACCCCTCTAAGCAGACCAACAGTCATGGGTTTATGCCCCCAACATTTACCAAGGACTTATTCTCCAAAACAAATTATATTTCAAGTTGAACGGTCGTCAAAAATTCCTTCATCACCTGTTGGAAGTTACAGCCACCAACAGAATAACGGACAGCTGAAGCTCCTAAAAATCTGTTTCTCTCAAGAATGAAGATTCTCATTCTCGAAGTGGCGTATAAACTCCTGACCTTACACCAGCAGCTTGACTCTCCCCAGTGCAATCGCCACGGAAGTCATTCTGTCACTTATTCAGATCCCAGTTACAGTTTCAGATACACTCCAGACACGGAAGTCATTCTACTACTCATACAGATCTCAACTTCAGATACAGTCCAGATACGCTCCAGACACGGTTGCCATTCTATCACTTATTCAGATCCCAGTTACAGTTTCAGATACACTCCAGACACGAAAGTCATTCTGCTACTCATACAGATCTCAACTTCAGATACAGTCCAGATACGCTCCAGACACGGTTGCCATTCTGTCACTTATTCAGATCCCAGTTACAGTTTCAGATACACTCCAGACATGGAAGTCATTCTACTACTCATACAGATCTCAACTTCAGATACAGTCCAGATACGCTCCAGACACGGTTGCCATTCTGTCACTTATTCAGATCCCAGTTACAGTTTCAGATACACTGCAGACACGGAAGTCATTATGCTACTCATAAAGATATCAACTTCAGATACAGTCCAGATACGCTCCAGACACGGTTGCCATTATGTCACTTATTCAGATCCCAGTTACAGTCTCAGATACACTCCAGACACGGAAGTCATTCTGCTACTCATACAGATCTCAACTTCAGATACAGTCCAGATACGCTCCAGACACGGTTGACATTCTGTTACTCATTTAGAATTTATCCTCAGCCCAGAGATGCTCCAAACACAGATACCTTCCCGCTTCTCATCCTTTCACCTATAACATACAATTCAACTTCCTGATATTCCCGACAGAATGAAGTTTCTCATTCTTAAAGCGACATACAACCTAAACTTGAACTTCTTCTAGACAGGAATAAGCTTTTCCCAGAGTCCTGAGTTTTTACTCTCCAACAGGATAGCCACTTCGCAATAGTATGGTTATTCCCCACAGGGTTCTAACTCCCCAAGCAGAATGAAGACTTTCATTCTCAAATCCTCACAAAGTTTTCAGATATTCCCCGGTGACGATCTCCTCAAAGCAGGAATCCCCAGTAGATTGGCATACAACCCAAACTCCTGATTTCCTCAACAGTGGTCCCAGGACTTCTCACTTTCAACGATCAAAGAATTTTCAATCCCCGGCAGCAGTCAAAGACTTATTTTCCCCGACAGCGGTCAAAGATTTTTATTACCTCCAGCCATCCAGGATTTATCCTCCTCAGCAAGGCGGCTGATCAGCTTACATACACATTCATTACATTCATATAATACATACATTGCATCATATAGCATGACTTTGTGTTTCAGCTAATACTTTTATCCTTCGCAGGATAAGTTTAGCAAGTTTCGAGCTTCAAATATTTCTGAAAAAAACAGTTTACGGATGCTTCCCGACACGGATGCTAACCTGTTGCCTATTCAGACTCCCAGCTCAGAGACGATCCAAACATCGATACCTTTCTGATACTCACCCACTCACCTACAACAAACAGTCCTGGATGGCATATTTAAGCCCATCTCCAGCAAGATTCTGTCACATCTCCTAATGGCATCTTTAAGTCAATTCCCTCACCTATGCTTTGACGAGTGCAAATTTTTTGGGCACTCTAGTGTCCAATCATCTTTTACCTTCGAGTCCCGAACGGCAAAGTTGCCAATCTAACTCTTCAGATTCAAGAAGATTGAACAGGGGCAACTGTTGTACCCTAAAATTTGCCCTCCTTTTTTCATAAGAAATCACAACTTCAGGGTTTTCCCCGATCTTTCAAGATTGGCTCAAGAATCGGTCAAACAGACTTTTCTTTATCAGTCAGTCCAGAATTAGGGTTTCCATTGATTTTATTGAGATTGGCTCAGGAATTGATCAAGCAGACTTTTCTTTGACGACAAATCTGGAATTAGGGTTTTCACTCGTATTTCTCAGAAGAAATTGAATCCACAATAATTCAATTGACTGTTACATTATTTTTACGCTTGTTCCAGATTACCGGTTGCTTCTCAAAACCTAAATATCTGGGATAGGAGCTGAGGCTTTGATTGAAACTTTGAGGCATTGGTTTGATCAGTGAAGTGAGAAGTGTATGGAATGCTTGTTTGTTTAACTGTACAAAGCATATGATTAATTGGAATGTCGGGCGTATTGTGGTTAATTCAAGGTTGCGAGACTGCAAAGTTTGTTGATTATTTATTTTATCTGAGTTAAAATTATTGGGATGCATTTCCATTTGTTTTAATTTAAGAGATTTAAATAATTAAATAGACAGTGCAAAGGAAAGAAGGAAATATTTGACAGTAAAGAATTCTTATTTGACAAAGACTTTTTATTTATTTCAAATATTGTTACAAATGTTATTCGAATATTGTAAATTTATTTACAGTGTTTACATTAATATTTATTACAATAAATGAAAAGAAAATAAATCTAAAGCCTAAGTTTCTTGAAATCTTCTATCTTCTATTGCTTCTTCCATTATTCAATTGATAATTACCTGCAAAGGACAGAAGAAAAAGAAATCAGTGCAGATAAATTGAAAAGCATTTTCAAGCAGATAAATATAAAGTCATCAATAAAGCTTGTTGGCCGGAATCAGATTGTTTTTGGGTTCATCATGTTTTACTTGTCCTCTTTGCAAATCACAAGAAGATTCCTCTTCTTGGTTCACAAAGGGGAAAGTAAAAAATAATTTTGCAAGCATACAATCAATTAAATACAAAGATACAAGGCACAAGGCTGCACACAAAGAAGGCACAAGGTTGCGCACAATAGCAAACTAAACAACAAATTGCATTAGTTAACCAAAAGCAAACTAAGTTTCAAAAAGCAAACTAAGTTGCAAAAATATCAAACCAAGTACACAAAGCTGTCAAAGCACAAGCTGTCAAAGAAAGCCTAAATGCAGAAAATATGGAAAGCAAGTACAATGCAGAGATAAAGCAAGACACAAGCAAGCAGGCTTGTCAAAACACATCTCATCATATTCTGGCCAAAACAAGCTTTTCAGAATAGAAAAATACATTAAGCAATTTAAAAATGCTTTATGGAGAGAGAAAGAGAAAATGAGAAGAAAGTTTTTGCAGTTTGGCAGGCTGTACAAAAACAGTGAGAAAGAAGATAAATAGGACAGTCTAACATTTCAAAGAGGGAGGGAGCCACAAACTGAAACTCAATTCAAGTTGCAAAATCACAAACACAAGTTATCAAACCTGCAACCTGCCTGCATAACTTAAAAAAAATACTGCTTGAAAACACAAGCATCAAGCAAAACTGCCTATAACCTGCATAACCCATTCAAGCTTAACAAAAGTCTCAAAACTGCCTCTAAACACGAGAAGCAAGACAGTCTGCTTTCAACAAAGCAAACTCAAACCTGCAAGTGACCAAACCTGCCTTTAGCAAGCAAACCTGTAACCTACTAAAGCCTTACCAAACAAACTAAAACCTGAACCTGCATCCAAGAAGCAAGTCCAACACCCAGGCCTGCCTTACCAAACAAGCCTTCAAGCTTGCCTAAAGCCTTCAAGCCTGCTCACCAAAAACACCAACCTGTTTTAAACTGCATAACCTACAGGCCTGAATTCACAAGCCTTTAAGCTTGCCTTCAAAGCCTAAAACCTGTTAAACTGTATCAAGCAAAGTTCAACAAACAAATCCAAACCACTTAAACCATCAAACAAACCACAAATCACATGAACCTGTCAAGCAAGCTAACAACAAGCCAAATCAACCACAAATAGCTCTTTTCAGAAGACATGTTCATCATCAAATAAACATAACCCAAAAGAGAAGAGGAAGAGAAGATTCAAAAGCAAAACAACCAAGAAGTATCAGAACATGAGTTTCATCATCAACAGTCAGTAGTCAATAACCAAAACAAAGAACAAACAGAGTTCATCATTAAGATTCAAATCATCAAGCCAACAAAGAAAAACATATCAAAAGCAAGTTTCAGATTTGATCATCACTAACATAGCAAAAGAGAAGAAGAAGAGAAGATTCAGAAGCAGATTGGTATAGGGTTTTCAGAATATACATCATCATTAAACGATTCAAAAAGGAGTTAAAAATACAAAATACCAGCGCGCAATTATCACGGTTCTCCTCCTCCGGCCACCAAGAGCGCCACCGTTCCAAGCCCTCTCTCCATCGTCCACTCTCCAGAAATGAAACCCCAAAGGTATTATTTTCCTTTCCCTCTTTCTTTTTCTACATCTCACACCAAAACATCAAAGATTAAAACTTTGCAAACAACAAAACGTACAAGATTAAACATGCAAACTGTAAAGAACGTATCCAGAACAAGATAAAAAAGTACCTTTCGAACCGTCGTTTCGTGCCGTCGGGGAGAGGAGAGGACGGAAGCAGCGCTCTGGCAACTTGGAGATTGGATAAATCATCGCTTGGTTGAGAGAGAAGATGAGAGGCGAAGAATACGAGAGAAGGAACGGCGCCGTTTACAAACTGTAAACCCTAGGTTCTGAGTGACCAAAACACACACCCTAAATTTTTGTCACAACATCCTTTCTGGGCCTGTGCGCCCCAATTACTGAAGCCCATACGCGAACTGGCGCCATACCCCCCTTTCTTTCTTATATCTGATATTCTTCTTGGGCCATAATCCATAAGCCAATCATCTCTCCCTTTTCAAATTTTAAATATTCAAACTTTTCTAATTAAATTTCTTTACACCAATGTTTTCTTTCTTTTTATTATTTTATTTTTGTTTTGTTAATAATAAAGAGAAATAATGAATTAAAGTTTGTTTTGATATTTTTTTTTCTTTAATATTTATACATTTAATAAATACACATAAATAATAGAATACTTTAACTTAAACAATTTTTTCTTTTCTTTAAAGCTCATTGTTTATATAATTAACAAAATACAAATAAAAATAATTATACTTAATCTTAACTAGGTTAATATTTTATTTGATCATTTGTAAATAACCACATACATCTCATAATACTTTTGATTCTCTTTGATTCTTATACCTTGTTATATTTTTACATAGAGAATGCAACAATTCGATTTGGTTGTAATATATACTTGGACACTATTCTGATAAGACTCATCCCCGTTTGTAAACATTTGTACCCCCATCCCTGGATACTCATTTGTAATAACTTAAACTTTAAATTCCTGCAATTTATCGCTTTCCATACACTGTATAATAATTAGGGTTTGTATGTGAAGATTCAAAATCAATCGCTAGATGACCTAATAAAAGATAAATGCATGAAAATCGATACACCATTCACACTTGCACCTCTAGGGTAACCTCGCTTGTTGCCTCGGAAAATACAATCATGTCCCTCGAGTATGAGACACTCTAGCAAATGTCCCTTCGATAAACAAAGATCGTAGTCCCTCGATGACCCTCGATGTTGCCTTCGATAAAACGATCTCGTCCCTTACAAAATTGCTAGAGTGTCTCACAAGTTGCCTTCAATGATTGTATACGATGACCCACGCATGTCCTGTATAAACATCCTAACGCAAGGTTGTTCATCAAACACAATGGTGAAACAACACTGTTAAAAGGGTTAAAAACATAAGAAAGATCTTTGAGTAAAATAAGGTAGACAACTCTTAGTTACTTGATCAAAGAACTTGCAAAACATCCTTGCCATTTTCAAAATACACTTCACAACACAACTTCAAAACAATTCCAAAACAACTTTCAAAACATTGAATTATCTTTTCAAAAAGACACACACCTTTGTATATGTTCAAACAAGAATCATTACAAAGGTTGCCTAGACAAGGCATCTTTTTTCAAAATATTTTCAAAACCATACACACAAAGCACCATTTCAAACAATTGAAAAGCAAAGGCAAGTGATCTAAAATAAGTAACTAAGAGCCCATGGAAAACCATGGATGAAAAGGGTGCTAGCACCTTCCCTTTTCATAATCTACCCCCCGAACCCGAGAAAACATCTCAAAAGGTCTTTCCTGTGCTTTTTGACATTTCCTTTGGATAAAATAAAAAGTCAGTGGCGACTCTTGCTAAACCGAACAAGTGCGAAAACAAACGCAAAATCCCAAGTCAGTTCTCCCACCGTATCACACCTACCAATTCTGAAAGTTGACAACTCTGAGAATTGGTGCAAACAGATGAAAGTCTTATTCAGGTGTCAAGGTCTTTGGGACCTTGTAAAAGATGGAGTCGAAGCGCTTGGAGAAAATGCTTCAGAAGAAGAAAAGAAGAAATACATAGAATCTGAGAAGCTGAGTTATAAAGCATTATTTATAATTCATCAATGTGTCAGCCCAGACAATTTCAAAAAGGTTAGTGATTCAGAATTTGCAAAAGAAGCTTGGGAAATCCTTGAGAAGTATTTTGGAGGCGCTGAGAAAGTGAAAGAAGTGAGGTTACAAACTCACAAAAGGACCTATGAACTGCTTCAGATGGAAGACAATGAAAGCATATTTGATTTCTTCACTAGAGTTACAAAACTAGTAAATCAAATCAAGATATGTGGAGAAGCGTTAACAACAAGAGTTGTTGTGTCGAAGATCTTGAGATCTTTAGCTCCTAAGTTTGACCATATAGTGGTGGCGATAGAAGGGGGAAAGACTTGTCGAAATTGACAAAGGAAGAGCTTCAAGGGACACTTGAATCTCATGAACAAAGAATGAACAAAAGAGCTGCAGGAAAATCGAAGAGTGATGTGGCCTTGCAGGCACATTCAGCAAAAGAGACCAAAGGCAAAGGAAAGTGTTTCGACAGAGGTAGAGGTGGATACAACAAATTGAATGGTAGAGGAAACCAGATTGAAGGAAACATGTCGAATCAAAGAAGACCATACCAAGGCAACCAAAGAGGTGGTGTTGCAAATAGAGGAAGAGGTGGTGGTCGAAAACCTGATAAGAATCACATTCAATGTTACAATTGTTAGAAGTATGGTCACTATTCAAGTGATTGTCCAGAAAAACGAAAGAATTAAGAAAGTGATGCAAAGCTTGCAAAACATGAAGAAGAAGAAGAAGAAGAGATGATGCTGATGGTCACAACAAGAGATGAAGATAGATTCAAGGACCAATGGTACTTGGATTCAGGATGTTCATCGCATATGTCTGGAAGGAAAGACTGGTTCGTCAGTATAAAGCCCTCAATGAAAAATATGGTAAAATTTGCAAATGACAATACCCTAGCAGCTGAAGGTATTGGTGATGTTATGATTATGAGGAAAGATGGCAAAAGGTCAGTAATCTCCAATGTGTTGTACATACCATGCATGAAGAGCAATTTGCTTAGTATAGGGCTGTTGGTCGAAAATAATTATAAAGTGTCAATCAAAGATAATATGATGAGAGTCGTTGATGCAAATGGGAGATTAATCTTGAAGGCTCCTATGTCTCAGAATTGAACCTTCAAGATTGAACTAAATGTGATGGAGCACAAGTGCCTTTCGACTGCAGCTAACAGAGATGAATGGATATGGCATTATAGACTAGGCCATCTCAACTTCAGATACATCAGAGATTTGAAGAGAAGAAATATGGTTTCAGGATTGCCATAAATTGACATTCCAAACGAGGTATGTGAGGAATGTGTGCAGGCGAAGCTACACAAGAATAGCTTCAGCAAGGATGCAGGAAGCAGATCGAAGGCTAGTCTTGAGGTCATATACTCTGATGTATATGGACCAATCCAGGTGGATTCGATGGGAGGTAACAAATACTTTGTTACATTCATAGATGATTTCAGTCGAAAGCTATGGACTTACCTGATCAAGAAGAAAAGTGAAGTGATCGAAGTATTTACCAAGTTTAAGTCTATGGTCGAAAGACAAAGTGGTCGAAAGCTCAAAGTTTTGAGAACTGATGGTGGTGGAGAATATGTGTCGAAAGACTTCGACAGATTATCTGAAAAGGAAGGGATTATGCATGAGGTGGTGCCACCCTATACTCCACAACAAAATGGAATTGCAAAAAGGAAAGATCGAACCATCATGAATATGGTGAGAAGTATGTTGAAAGGCAAGAATTTACCTAAAGAGTTTTGGGGTGAAGCTGTTTTGACTGCAACATACATTTTGAACAGATGTCCTACAAAGAAGCTAGAAGGAATTACTCCAGAAGAATGTTGGTCTGGTGTGAAGCCTAGCTTGAGTCATCTGAAGGTATTTGGATCTATTGCACATAGACATGTGCCAGATCAGTTGAGAAGAAAACTTGATGATAAGTCAAGTCAAATGATTCTAGTTGGATATCATTCTACAGGAGGCTACAAGTTGTTCGATCCAGTGAAAAAGCAGATTGTGATCAGCAGGGACGTGATCATAGATGAGTTTAAATAATGGGATTGGACTGAAAATATCAAGAAAGATTCAGTGGGAATCCTTCTTGAAGAGCCAGAAACTCAAGTCGAAAGAGAAGTTCGACAAGAGGAACCAGCAGATATACCAAGTACAAGCAGGCCTCAAAGAACAAGACGCATGCCTGCAAGATTGCAAGATTGTGTGATTACATCATATGATGTAATAGATAATGAAGGTGAGCTGGTACATTATGCTTTCTATGCAAATGTCGAACCCGTTAATGCAGCTGAAGCATTAAAGGATTCAAAGTGGGTGAAAGAAATGAACGAAGAAGTAAAGTCTATCAAAGACAATAACACTTGGTCACTTATCGAATTGCCTCAAGGCAAGAAGGCAATTGATGTCAAGTGGGTATACAAAGTGAAAACGAATTCAAAAGGTGAAGTAACTCGACACAAAGCAAGACTTGTGGCGAAAGGATTTCTACAGAAAGAAGGAATAAACTTCGATGAAGTTTTTGCACCTGTTGCTAGGATCAAAACAATCAGGTTGGTTGTTGGTCTAGCAGAAATAAACAGTTGGCACATATGTCAGATGGACATGAAGTGCGCATTCCTAAATGGACCCTTGGATGAAGAAGTCTATGTTAAACAACCAGTTGGGTTTGTGAAACATGACGAAGAAAGAAAGGTGTACAGGCTACATAAAGCCCTGTATGGATTGAAACAAGCTCCAAGGGCTTGGAATAAGAAAATTGATAGTTTTCTAAGGGAGAAGGAATTTGTGAAGTGCACAACTAAACATGGAGTATATGTAAGAAGAAGCAAGAGTAAATTGCTTATACTATGTCTCTATGTAGATGATTTGTTGATAACAGGTAGCTGTAAAAGTGAGATCGAAGACTTCAAAGGTGATCTCAGCAAGGAATTCAAAATGTCTGATTTGGGTGAGATTTCATATTTCCTTGGTATCAAATTCTACAAGAGCAGTAGAGGTTTGATGATGCATCAAAGAAGATATACAGGAGATACTCTCAAGAGGTTTGAGATGGAAGAATGCAACTTAACTTCGACACCTGTAGAACCAAGACTGCAACTGTCGAAAGATGCAGATGAAGATGATGTTGATCCAACCCAATACAGAAGACTTATTGGATCATTGAGATACCTTATTCATACAAGGCCTGACTTAGCATATAGTGTAGGTATGGTAAGTAGATTCATGCAGAAGCCAAAGGTATCACATCTAGCAGCAGTGAAGAGGATACTAAGTGTTGTACCCCAAAATTTTCCCTCCCATATTCTTCAAAGATTTGCCAAGTCATGCTTCAAAATCTCCCCAAGGGTTGCACAGTTCAAGGGCCTCTTAAGCAGTCAAAATTAGGGTTTTGGTCCTGATCAAGAAAATGAAGTTTCAAAGGGCCCAATCAAGTCCCACATGCCAATAAATATGGTCAAGCATCCTCATATCAAGTTTCAAGACTTTCAGCACAAAATTGCACAGTCAAAACCCTAATTGCACTACAGTCAACTGTAGGGGCAAAATGGTCATTTGACAGTCAAAAGTTCAAATTTTTGGTCAACATCTCATTTTGAAGCCACAAACATAATTTGATCAATGCTTGATCATGATTCTCAAAGCTTGGTTCAAAAATCATCAAGATGCAAAAGTTTCCTTATTTGGACAGTTGAAAAAGTCAACTGTAAATTGACCAGGGCATAACTTTCACATGGATTATCAGAAAAATTCCATCCAAAGCTCATTTTGAAGGGAAAGACATTTCCTACAAATAATCTTCATACTTCAAGTCCAAGAAATGCTCTCACAAAAAGTTATCAATTTCAACATTATAGGTCATTTTCAAAAGTCAACAAAAAGGGACTTTAAGTCAAAGGCCATAACTTGAGATTGGTAAATCAAAATGACATGGGACCAAAGGAATTGGTTAGAGGACTCAAAGACCTTTCCAAAATGTCCAAGAACATGAGCAAATCTTAAAAATTGAGCAAGTTATGCCTTGTGGAAGGTGGGAAATTTTTGGATATTTTGAAAAGTCAACATTGATTCAAATGACCTAAAATTGCTAATGGGCCTATTTTTCTTCCACAATCCATCATCCAAGGCATGTACACGACCACTTGGCCCAAAGGGAAGTATTTCTTCATTTTTTATTTATTTATTTGAATTTTTATTAATAATAATTCATTTAAATCAATTAAATACATGAAAAATATTTAACCTAAGTTTTTCAATCTTTTTGTGCATGAAATATACTCAATAATTCGCGCATAATCAAATATGGAAAGATTTGAAGAGAATTGATCATGATTAGGAGCAAAAGTGCATGAAAAAGATTGGAAAAAGATCTTGAAAAATCAAATCTTTCAAGTCATGAATGCCAAGCTTTTTGTTTGATTTCTTTAACCTAATTCACTCAATACATAAGCCTGATCAAACTCTAGTGCTCAAGAACCACTCAGCTGCGCAAGAACCCCATCATCAAACTTGAAATTTTTGCAAATAAATTCAAAACTGAAAACCAATTTGTAGGTGGTTTCAAGCCAAGATTTTGATCTCATTAGCTTCCTGCAGCTTCAAGGAGAATTTTCCAATCAAAACCAATCGTTCTAACACCCTAGATTGGTAACACGACCTCGCCCTGTACAGAAAAAATCTCATAATCTTGCATCTCGATTCATGCACTTTTAATAATTTTTGATGCTTGATTCATATTCAATATTCAATTCTGAAGCTAACCCATATGTTTGATTGAATTTTTATGCACCCTACGCGAATCTACCATTATCATTTTTTAGGGTTTGAAGAACTTTGAATTGGGGTTTCCCAGTTCAGGAAAAATTAGAACCCCACAGTACCATAATTGGAATCAGCGTGTCTGGACGATCAAGAATCCACCCTCGCACTCAATTTATGAGCGTCCTAGAGCTATTCGTTATTTTCTGGAAAGGGACCTTTCAAAACGCTTGCAAAACCGTTGCCTAATATGTTTGT
Organism: Vicia faba; assembly: GCA_948472305.1. NCBI lineage: Eukaryota > Viridiplantae > Streptophyta > Magnoliopsida > Fabales > Fabaceae > Vicia > Vicia faba. The sequence continues at coordinate 56,625 of CATIWC010002151.1, forward strand.
GTTTCAGGAAAATAAAAACCAACGAAGAAGATGATGTGGTGGCCAGCAACCATTGGCTCTTTTGAATTTTCGCGCTAAAAAGCACTAACGCACGTTTTTATTCTTATAATATTTGTTTGTTCTTTATTATACAGAAAACGCGCTTGGTACGATTGGCAAGGCATGTGTGTGTTAACGTTCAAGACCTGGGTTCGAGCCCCAGGTCTTCATTATGTCCATATTATTTTTCAATTAAAATTCACATGCAGATTCAATATCAAGGACCATCATACACCTTCATAATCTATCCGTCCACGCGTCCAGTTGCATCAAATCAAAGATCATGATCTGGAGAGTACGGTGAACCCCAGTCAACGTTGATGCACGCTAGCCACGAAAGTCAAAAAGGCCTCAGAATATTGGGCCAGATTGCTAAAGAAAAGCCTCACAATTGGGGACAACACCCCCCTCGAGTTTGCTTCTTTTTACTTTTATTTTTTTTCTTTTCTTTGTTTTAATTAATCTTTTTTTAAATGCTTTAATTTAATGTTTTCATAAAATATAAAAAACACATAAAAAATTAGAAAAAGAGAAAAAATAATAAATATTTTATTTTAATATTTTTTGTAAATAAATTCATGAATTAATTAGTTTTAAATTAGGTTTTAATTTTAACTCTTTTAACAAAAATCTAAAAAATGTAGAAATAGGGTTTAATTAATGTTTTTTTATTTATTCCTTTTTATTTTTTCTTTCATAATAATTAAAATAATTAAATATTTATTTTTGTAATTAAAATTGCATGTAACTTAATTAGGGTTAATATTAGGTTTTAATCTTCTTTTCTTAATAAATTAAAAAAACAAATAGAATTAGGGTTAGCATTTAATTTCAATTAATTATTTTTCCCATTAAACATAAATAGCAAAAAATACCAAAAAACAACTTCTTTTCTTTTTAATTAATTAATTTCATCATTTAATTTAATTTTGCAAAAAGGGTCCAACGCCCTCGTTTTTAATTCTTATTAATTCGCATATTTATTTTATTTCGTTTAAATATTTATGTATCTCTCCCAAGGCCATGTAACATTTTAATTCTCTTGCACTTTACTTTTACTTTCTTTATTTTTCTGTCAAATCGGGTTCGAGAAATTTTGGCGATGTGGACCCGCGCCTTTTGTAATAGCTTAGAATTTTTACTTTCCCGCAATATTTTTAACTGTTAAATCAAGGCATGAAAGAATGTATGGACAAAAATAAAAACAAACGCTAGATCACCAATAACATGACAAAAGACAAAAATATCTGAAAACGACACACCAATCACACACCACCCCTAGGGTACGCCTCACTGTTGCCTTGCCTCGAAAGGTGATCGTCGAGTAGAGGATGTCTTAGTAAGTCCTCATGATCCGGGAACCTGGCATGAGGGTAGCTTCTAAGGTGTCTTCCCATTGCTCTGGTGATCACCATGTCCCGAACCTCGAATTGACCCGAACACCTCCAACGGTGGTGCTACCTACCTCTCAATGGTGGGATGGCACTACTTTAAAGGACATTTACACAGAAGAATTCCTTAGGGTAGGTAGGTTCTCGTAGATACTTGCTCTAATTTCAAAACAAATCAAAAATACTTTTCACACCGACACCTTTTCAAAAAGCTTTCGAAAGCAATTTTTCAAACACTCTTGAGGACCGATACAAGAGTCGAACTGGAATTTTCAAAGAAACTTTTTTAAAACCCACAGTTGAAAAGCAAACAAACCATTTTGAAAACACAAATGAGCAAGTATCTAAGAGCCCATGGATAACCATGGATAGAAAGGGTGCTAACACCTTCCCTTTCTATAACCTACCTCCCGAACCGAGAGCAATCTCTATAAGGAATTTTTCTGTGCTTTTGTCCTTTCCATTTGGAGAAAATAAAAGACGGTGGCGACTCTTGCTTACCGCGACATTTCGTGAACCAGCATTAAACAGTCAGTTCCAGATCCACCGATCACAGAATTGGCGACTCTGCTGGGGAGAATCTTTAAAGAGAGGTGTACCTTAGGGCTAGTTCATAACTGTGTTTTCAATTGTTTTCCTTGTGTGCTTTAAATTGTGGGTTGCTTGGGAGTTCTATAGATCCTAACCCGGATCTGGGGGATACCTTCTTAGAAAGTAGCAACAAGGATGTGAGGGAACTGTGCGGGGTATACCGACATGGTTGAAACAGTCTGCTACGTTGATGTGGCACTTTGGTGTGTACCGGTAACCCTTGAGTTCAGTCAAGGAGAGTACGGGGCCTCCGCATGGTGTCGTGAAGCATCAACAGACCTTAGGAACCTTAATTGAACAATCTTGGCCTCTTTAGGGTAGTGAGATAACTGACTTTGGTGCAGTCCGGGGTTGGTTGATACTCGATACTACACTCAAGTGAGGGTTGCTTTTCTGGAATATTTCGGTCGCCAGTTTAGTGGCTAAATCGAAACGATGAACAATGAAAGCAATCCCGTGATATTGGGAACCTTAGAACCCGGTTACTTTGATAGGACAGGTTGAACCCACCAACTTCAAGAGGGTACTACCCAGACCCCATGTTGGCCTTAAACCCTAAGGGCTTGTCTTGTGTGCCTTGTATGCCTTACATGTTTGTCTTTGTAAATATCTGTGGTGTGTTTAATCATAGCATCATGACATCATCCAGCATCATATGCATTGACTAACCATTTCAGGGGTTCGAATTTTCATCTTTGTTCTTGTTTTGTAGGACATGGAAACTGTTCGTAGAAAGACAATTCAAATCAGTCTTGTAAGGGTCCCTCCTCAACTTAAGGAGCTTATATCCAGGATTCCCGAGAACTCTTCATTCAGTGAAAGACATGGAAGCCTCATCAGATTGGTCAATACCAACATTGAGGAAGATATGATAAAGGTCCTGTTCCAGTTCTTTGACCCTCTGCATCACTGTTTCACCTTCTTGGATTATCAGTTGGTACCTACATTGGAGGAGTTCTCCCGGCTCCTGAAGATCCATATCCTTGATCAGCTACCCTTCAACAGTACAGAAAAGGAACCTAAGCTTGAAGAGATTGCTAAAGCCTTGCACCTACAGTCATCTGACCTTAAGGGACATTGGGAGGTCAGAAGTGGTATCAAAGGGTTCTTAGCCAGGTTTCTGTTTGAAAAGGCCCATGAATGTTGGAACTCCCTTGACTTGCAAGCTTTTGAAGAAGTTGTGGCCCTCCTTGTCTATGGTTTGGTGTTGTTCCCTAATCCAGATCAGCTTATTGATGTCAATGCTGTCCAGATCTTTATGTCCAGGAATCCTATACCTACATTGCTGGGGGACATCCTTCACTCATGTTACACTCGAACCATGAGAAAAAGAGGTGTCCTTATGTGTTGCACTCCCCTCCTGGGAAGGTGGTTTATTTCGCACCTTCCACAATCAGTCTTGAAGAATGAGCGGGGTTTGAGATGGTCACAACGGTTGATGACTCTTACACATGCAGATATACATTGGTGCCCTAGGTCCAGAGAAGATGTCACTATCATTGATCGTTGCGGGGAGTACCCTAATGTTCCTTTACTTGGAATCAGAGGAGGTATTACTTACAGTCCATGCCTGGCTTAGAGACAGTTTGGTTATGCTCGGAGGGATGGTCCTCATGACATGTTAATTCCTGACATAGCTTTTGACTTCGACAACGATACTCAAGGACTTCGCCAGAGATTTATCAGAGCCTGGAGGATGCCAAGTAGGATAGACAGCAAGACACTGGGGCACAGGAACTCCATCCCGTTGGAACCTTATCTCAAGTGGGTACGAGCCCGCTCCCAGAAGTTAGTGATGCCTTATCCTCATATGCTCCCTGTGATCAAAGAGCCAGTCTTGGAAGGAGAAGTGTCATATACTATTCAGCACCCTGATATGCCCACATCCTGGGAAGAGATGCAGAAGAGCTGGATCCAGCTTAAGGAAGAACAGAATTCTCTTGAGACCAGTCTACATGCTAGTGAAAAGAAGGTCTTGGAGCTCACCCGCTTGTTGCATGAGGAGAGGAATCTCAACACTTACATAGCTCCAAAGAGGATGCGCAGTGTATTTTGGGATTGATTTACTTTTGTATTATTTTGCCCATGAGGCTTTGATGTACTAAACAGTTATTTCCTTAATGATAACGTGTGTTCCTTTTTGTCTACAACAAATTTGAACTTTCGAACCCTTGAATGCATTGCATAAACACATATCATTCATCATGTGCATAGCAGGTTTTTCCTCTTTTCAGGTTGCTTACAGTTCTTCGCTGTTTATTTCAGCATCATGAATCCCGACTCGTCATCAACTGAGACATCCATCAAAGCTCTTCAGGCGCAGAATGCGCAATTTCAGGAATTGATCAAGGGTTTGGCTCAGGGCCAAGAAGAGCTGAAGGCTCTGCTTCTGAAAAAGGAAAAGACGAAGAAGAGAAGGACTGTTCTGTTTAGCTCGGGCCGAAGGTTTGGCAACACTTTGCATAATGAAGAAGCTGGTTCTTCTGTTGGCAAGAGTACTCCTCAAGAGGCAAGGGTTCCTAGTCCGGTAGTCTCCGACAACGAGACTGATTTTGATGAAGAGCAATATCCTCCGGCAGAAGACCGTTACAAGCAACTGGAAGATAGGTTAAATGCTATGGAGATCCAACAGGTACCTGGGCTGGATTTTGGAGATCTGGGTTTGTCTACCGGTGTGATCATTCCTCATAAGTTCAAAGCACCATCTTTCGCTAAGTATGACGGGGCGTCTTGTCCCAAGCTACATCTCAGGTCCTATGTTCGGAAGATCCAACCGTACTCGGCGGATAAGAATTTGTGGATCCACTTCTTCCAGGAGAGTCTTTCAGGGACTCATCTCGAATGGTTCTATCAGCTGGATGGGACCAAGGTTCGTAACTGGGAGGAGTTGGCTACTGCTTTCTATAAGCAGTATCAATATAATGCCGACCTTGCCCCTACACGTACCCAACTCCAGGGTATGTCGTTGGGTTCAAGTGAAGGTTTTAAGGAGTACGCTCAGAAGTGGAGAGACCTGGCTGGCAGGGTGCAGCCTCCGTTGACTGATCGGGAGTTGGTAGACATGTTCTTGGGGACCCTATCTGGGCCATTTTTCAACCATCTTATTGGGAATTCGTCTGCAGGGTTCACTGATCTGATTCTGACCGGAGAGAGAATTGAGGCTGGGTTAAAGTCTGGTAAGATCCCGAAGGGTGCATCGTCTAGTTCTGAGAAGAAACCCTTCAAGAAGGAGGCTAGTGCTGTATATGGCTCCCGGAGATCAGAAAGATTTGAGCGCCGCCAATCTGTCAGTGCGGTAACGATTGCCAAGCATGCTGCCGCTCCTCGGCCGACCAATCCTCAAAGGGCTGAAAGACCCCGGAGAGAGTTCAACCGCTTAAGCATGACCTTATCGCAGATCCTGCCACAGTTACTATCAACCAATTTAGTGACTGTCAGAGAGGCGCCGAAGTTTCCAAATACTGCATCTCCTAAGTACAACCCGAATGCTCGTTGTGCTTACCATTCAGATAGCCCGGGGCATTCTACTGATGACTGTTGAGCATTAAGAAGCAAGCTGCAGGATCTTATTGACGCCAAGGAGGTACAGTTTGAGGCATCTGAGAAGCCTAATGTAGTGACAGCTCCCCTGCCTGCTCATGGAGTGAATGCTATTGGGGACGAAGATGAAGTGGATGAAGCTGAGTTCGATAGCTGGATTTACCCGACAACCGACAGTGGACCTAGCAATTGGAGTGCGAAGGACAATCTATCTGTTTCTCTTGTTACTAAGTAATGAATCCCTATGTTTTTGGTATCTGTAATAAACAATAAATTGAACTATATGGCCCGGTGTCTTACTCGAGGCACCGTGGTTTCATTTGTGAGGGCACATAAATTGTCATTTCATATATCATGAATGAAAATCTTGGACGTTTTCTCGCATTGCAAATCTTATGCTCCTTTTCTGTCTTTCTTTCTTTTACATATATTTCAAAACAGCTGTATTTACACACACACTCACTCATACAGGTTTCAATCCACTCTGGATCTCACTGATAACAACTCTGCTACTGCCAATTATGACTTCGAAAATCCGATCAACTTAGCCGAAGACGAAGGTGAAGATGATTGCGAAGTGCCTGGCGAGCTTGCAAGACTGTTACTTCAGGAAGAGAGGGCAATTCAACCTCATGAAGAGCCAGTGGAAACAATAAACTTAGGTACTGAGGCAGACAGGAAAGAGGTAAAGATTGGTGCCAACCTAGAGCTCAGCGTGAAGCAACGGTTGACTCAGATGCTACATGATTATATGGAGATCTTCGCCTGGTCCTACGAAGACATGCCCGGATTGGATACCGATATTGTGGTCCATCACTTGCCAACTAAGGAAGACTGCCCTCCAGTTAAGCAAAAGGTCCGTCGGATGCGTCCAGAGATGTCTGAGAAGATTAAAGCCAAGGTTATGAAGCAGTTCGACGCTGGGTTCCTTGCAGTGACCTCTTACCCTCAGTGGGTTGCTAATGTGGTGCCGGTACCAAAGAAAGACGGCAAGGTCAGAATGTGTGTTGATTACAGGGATCTGAACAGGGCCAGCCCCAAAGATGACTTCCCCTTACCTCACATTGATGTCCTTGTTGATAATACAGCTCAGCACAAGGTATTCTCTTTCATGGATGGCTTTTCAGGTTACAATCAGATCAAGATGGCACCTGAAGATATGGAAAAGACTACATTTGTTACTCAGTGGGGCACCTTCTGCTACAAGGTCATGCCTTTTGGACTAAAGAACGCTGGGGCAACCTACCAACGTGCCATGGTTGCTCTATTTCATGACATGATCCATCATGAGATAGAAGTGTATGTTGACGACATGATCGCAAGGTCCCAGACTGAGGAAGAGCACCTAGATCACCTGCAGAAGTTGTTTGACCGTTTGAAACTGTACAAGCTGAGATTGAACCCGAACAAGTGCACCTTCGGGGTAAGATCTGGAAAGTTGCTAGGCTTCGTGGTAAGCGACAAGGGCATTCAAGTGGACCCTGCCAAGGTTAAATCTATTCAAGAGATGCCAGTTCCTAGGACAGAGAAGGAAGTCAGAGGCTTTTTAGGACGCCTGAATTACATTGCTCGCTTCATCTCACACCTAACTGCTACCTGTGAGCCAATCTTCAAGCTGCTGAAGAAAGATCAGGTAGTGCGTTGGAACGATGAATGTCAGGCTGCTTTTGACAGAATCAAGGAGTATCTCCAAGAACCACCTATCCTTATGCCACCGGTTGAAGGGAGACCTCTGATACTATATCTAACAGTGCTTGACAACTCAATGGGGTGTGTGCTGGGGCAGCATGACGAGTCTGGCCGAAAAGAGCACGCCATTTATTACCTTAGCAAAAAGTTTACCGACTGTGAGACCCGATACTCACTGCTTGAGAAAACTTGCTGCGCTTTGGTATGGGCTGCTCGCTGGCTGAGACAGTATATGCTGACTCACACTACCTTGTTGATCTCAAAGATGGATCCTATAAAGTACATATTTGAAAAGCCTGCTCTGTCTGGGAGAATTGCAAGATGGCAAATGATCTTGACGGAATACGACATTCAGTACACGACCCAGAAAGCCATCAAGGGAAGTGTATTGGCAGACCACTTGGCACATCAGGCCGTAGATGACTATCAGTCAATGAACTTTGAGTTTCCGGATGAAAGCATCATGATAGTAACTGATTGTGAGGTACCTGGACCGGATGAAGGACCTGAGGAAGGATCCCGATGGTCTATGCACTTTGACGGAGCCTCCAATGCTTTGGGCAACGGTATCGGCGCCATAATCATATCGCCTCAAGGCACTCATACTCCACTCACTGCCTGACTATGTTTCAACTGTACCAACAACATGGCGGAGTATGAGGCGTGCATCATGGGTCTTCAAGCTGCGATCGACTTAAGGATCAAGTTTCTGAGTGTCTTCGGAGATTCCACTCTTGTGATCAATCAGATCAAAGGAGAGTGGGATACGAAACACCCAAATCTTATTCCTTACAGAGAATGTGTGTTGACCTTGATCCCCCACTTCACGAAGATAACCTTTGAACACTTTCCAAGAGAAGAGAATCAGCTAGCGGACGTGTTAGCTACAATGGCTTCTATGTTCAAGGTTAAATGGGATAATGAGGCTCCCCGGATCATCATCTGGAAACTGGACGAACCGGCATACTGTTGTGATCTCGAGACTGAATTGGTGACTGAGAAGCCTTGGTACCATGAGGTGAAGAGATATCTGGAAGCTCAGGAATACCCTGAAGGTGCCTCTGTCAATGATAAGAAGTTCTTGAGAAGGTTCGCAGCAAAGTTCTTCCTTAGCAACGGCATCTTGTACAAGCGAAATCATGATTCAACCCTACTGCGTTGTGTGGATAAGACTGAAGCAGAAAGGATCATGGAAGAGCTACATGAAGGGACCTTTGGTACGCATTCCAGTGGGAACACTATGGCAAAGAAGATCCTTCGGGCAGGGTATTACTGGTCCACAATGGAAGCTGACTGTTACCAACATTCCAGGACATGCCATAAGTGCCAGATCTATGCAGACAAGGTGCATGTTCCTCCAGTTCCTCTGAATATTCTGACTGCGCCTTGGCCGTTTGCCATGTGGGGCATAGACATGATCGGCGAGATTAAACCTACGGCATCCAATGGGCATCGCTTCATCCTAGTGGCGATTGATTATTTTACAAAGTGGGTCAAAGCAGCTTCCTACGCTACGGTAACCAAGACTATTGTGGCACGGTTCATTCGGCATAACCTGATCTATCGGTACGGCGTCCCTGAGAGAATTATTACAGACAACGGTACCAATCTGAATAATAAGATGATCGCTGAGCTCTGCGAGCAGTTCAAGATACAGCACCACAATTCTTCTCCTTACAGACCGAAGATGAATGGGGCTGTAGAAGCAGCAAATAAGAACATCAAGAAAATCGTGCAGAAGATGACAGTGACTTATAAAGATTGGCATGAGATGTTACCGTTCGCTCTACATGGGTACCGTACCTCAGCTAGGACGTCAACCGGGGCAACTCCTTTCTCCTTGGTTTATGGTATATAGGCAGTCTTGCCAATTGAAGTGCAAATACCCTCTCTCCGAATAATGAAGGATGCAAATCTGAACGAAGATGATTGGATCCAGACACGACTTGATCAGCTAAACCTCATTGATGAAAAGAGACTTGCTGCTATCTGTCATGGTCAGACATACCAGAAACGAATGATCAGGGCATTTAACAAAAAGGTCAGACCACAGGAATATCAAGTTGGGGATCTGGTAATCAAACGAATCATCCTTCCTCAGAGTGATCCAAGGGGCAAATGGACCCCTACGTACGAAGGGCCATTTGTGGTTAAGCATGTGTTCTCAGGAGGAGCCATGATTCTAACCAACATGGATGGTGAGGACCTTCCTCACCCCGCTAATGCAGACATAGTAAAAAGATACTACGCATGAAAAAAAAGACCCGCTAGGCTGACATGCCTAGGCAAAAATTAGGGCTTCCCGGCGAACCAAAAGGGTTCGGGCAAAATGAAGGGATGAAATGAAAAGTCTGTACACCCGGCAAGTCGAAAACCTGAAAAGGCGGCTTGGGCAAAAATGGGTATCCCGGTGGACTGAAAACCCGAAAGGGCGGTCCAGGCAAAAGTTAGGGATAAAAGCGTAATACTATGTCTCATTGGATCACCTTGCATCCAGAATCCGGTATCTGCATCAAGTTCAGACGGCATCGATCAGTCAGCTTCACCTTCAACCAAGGTCATCAAGTGATGAGACGCTCGGAGTTATAAAGGCAATAGCAGAGTTGAAACCCAGTGGGATCATTCATTTCACACAGCTGTTTTATTTTCTTTTGTACAAAATTTGTATAAACTCTTTTGTTCGGCGGCGCCCTCTTACTAGGACGTCAGCCTCTTGTACACAAAACGCCTATTTCCAGGCCATTCAAAATCAATACAAATATACTTTTCAGTTAAACGTGCCAACTGTTTTTTCTTTTTCTGTTTTGTTTTGCAAAGAACGTCCAAGGTTCAATTTGTGATATATGCATTGACAATAATTTGCTAACTCATAAATATTTGCATACGAAACAAAGGATTAATTACAGGTGACACTAGAAACAGGGGCAATAAAGAGTTGTCTAAGCAATCTAATTGTTCTGTCCTCCAAGGTACCAAGGTAGGTTCAACTAAAGAACATGACCAGTACATCTTAATTCCCCAGAGAGTAAGTCAGCAGTCAGTGCATTCTTCTCCAAGCAGAGTTATCAAATCTCAAGGAAGTTGAGTATCCTCCAGTAGATCTCAATACTTCCCCAGCAGCAATACATATGTTCTTAACAAGCATCCCCGACAGTCTTGGTCTAAAGATTGTTCCCCGGCGGCATATCAAATATTCAAAGGAATCACTTCCCCAGCATATCAAAACTTCCCCAAGAGAGTCCAATCTAGTTCCCCAGGAAAGTTGGAATTCATCTCCCCAAGCAGTAAGCTTATCTCCAGTAGATTCTGGAAGCTTATCCTCGCAGAACACGAACGCGTCGTTCGGCTTTATTCAAAGAGTTATTTCCCTACCAGGATATAACTGGGTTATCCTCAGCCAAAAGCCACGGAAAGAGCGTCCCCGACGAAGTCTTCTTATCCCCAGCGAAGTCTATTAACACTTCCAACGCAACAAGAGTATCCCCAGCAAGGAATTATCAACATCTAAACAAAGTACTTCATTCCCCACAGAGTATTGCTTCCCAGCAAAGTCGCTAGAGTACTTTTTCTCCCCGCAGAATCTTCCATTCGCCAAGTTTATTCCTCAACGGAGTCACCTTCTCCTATCGGCATGCTTGCAACTATTATCCCCAGCGGAAGTAAAAGCTTATTCTTCAACATCAGCCCAGGATATGACTTCCCGGCACCCATCAAGGATTTACTTTCCTAGACGAAAACATAACATTCATAAACATTTTCATACATCATAGCATGCATATACGCGTCATATCTTACAAATCTCATTTATGTTGAGAACAGCATTGCTTGATCCATATCATGCATTGCATATGACTGACCTTTACCTTTCAGGAAGGATTCAGTTAAATTCTCAATCATCTTTCAAGACCTAGACCGGTTCAGTTAATCAACTCCAAAGATTTCTTATCCAGTCCAAGGCCTTCTCTAGTCCAGCTAAATCGACCCCAAACAGATTTTTCTGATGAAGACTCAGTAGAAGTTATCCAGGTTTTTCTCAAACGTCTGCTTTTGAGATTATAATTTCATATGGTTCTCTCCCCAGCAGTGTGGAGATGATAATTCCATTCCAGGTTTTTCTCAGACGTCCGTTTTTGAGATTATAATTTCCTATGGTTCTCTCCCCAGCGGTGTGGAGATGATAATTCCATTCCAGGTTTTTCTTAGACGTCCGCTTTTGAGATTATAATTTCCTATGGTTCTCTCCCCGACGGTGCGTGAGATGATAATTCCATCCCAGGTTTTTCTCAAACGTCCGCTTTTGAGATTATAATTTCTTATGGTTCTCTCCCCGACGGTGCGTGAGATGATAATTCCATCCCAGGTTTTTCTCAGACGTCCGCTTTTGAGATTATAATTTCCTATGGTTCTCTCCCCGACGGTGCGTGAGATGATAATTCCAACCCAGGTTTTTCTCAGACGTCCGCTTTTGAGATTATAATTTCCTATGGTTCTCTCCCCGACGGTGCGTGAGATGATAATTCCAACCCAGGTTTTTCTCAAACGTCCGCTTTTGAGATTATAATTGCCTATGGTTCTCTTCTCGATCCCGCGGAGGTGGTAATCCCAAGACTTTCTCAACGATTGCTGTTAAGGTTAAAGTCACCCAAGGTTCTCTTACCGTCCTGTTGAGGTAGTAACTATCCCTGGTTCATTCATCGCCGTTTGAAGCTCCAGATCCAGCTCCTGTAACCAGTCAGGACATATCTATACAAAGCATCTGAAAACCAGCTCCTGCAACATGTCAGGTAATCATTTTTCTGTTTTGCAGGTACGCAAGTTCTCGCTAAGGAATCTCTTACGCGATCAACATCCAGATGGAATCTATAAGCCCATCATCCTATTCATCAACCTCTAAATGGCATCTGTAATCCCATTTCCACCATCACTGCTACTATGTGAGCGCAAATTTCTGGGCACTCTAGTGTTCAATCATCTTCCACCCTCGGATTACGAAAGGCACGTCAGCCAATCTGCACCCTCAGGTCTAAGAAGATTGAACAGGGGCAACTGTTGTACCCCAAAATTTGCCCTCCCATATTCTTCAAAGATTTGCCAAGTCATGCTTCAAAATCTCCCCAAGGGTTGCACAGTTCAAGGGCCTCTTAAGCAGTCAAAATTAGGGTTTTGGTCCTGATCAAGAAAATGAAGTTTCAAAGGGCCCAATCAAGTCCCACATGCCAATAAATATGGTCAAGCATCCTCATATCAAGTTTCAAGACTTTAAGCACAAAATTGCACAGTCAAAACCCTAATTGCACTACAGTCAATTGTAGGGGCAAAATGGTCATTTGACAGTCAAAAGTTCAAATTTTTGGTCAACATCTCATTTTGAAGCCACAAACATCATTTGATCAATGCTTGATCATGATTCTCAAAGCTTGGTTCAAAAATCATCAAGATGCAAAAGTTTCCTTATTTGGACAGTTGAAAAAGTCAACTGTAAATTGACCAGGGCATAACTTTCACATGGATTATCAGAAAAATTCCATCCAAATCTCATTTTGAAGGGAAAGACATTTCCTACAAATCATCTTCATACTTCAAGTCCAAGAAATGCTCTCACAAAAAGTTATCAATTTCAACATTATAGGTCATTTTCAAAAGTCAACAAAAAGGGACTTTAAGTCAAAGGCCATAAATTGAGATTTGTAAATTAAAATGACATGGGACCAAAGGCATTGGTTAGAGGACTCAAAGACCTTTCCAAAATGTCCAAGAACATGAGCAAAGCTTAAAAATTGAGCAAGTTATGCCTTGTGGAAGTTGGGAAATTTTTGGATATTTTGAAAAGTCAACATTGATTCAAATGACCTAAAATTGCTAATGGGCCTATTTTTCTTCCACAATCCATCATCCAAGGCATGTACACGAACACTTGGCCCAAAGGGAAGTATTTCTTCATTTTTTATTTATTTATTTGAATTTTTATTAATAATAATTCATTTAAATCAATTAAATACATGAAAAATATTTAACCTAAGTTTTTCAATCTTTTTGTGCATGAAATATACTCAATAATTCGTGCATAATCAAATATGGAAAGATTTGAAGAGAATTGATCATGATTAGGAGCAAAAGTGCATGAAAAAGATTGGAAAAAGATCTTGAAAAATCAAATCCTTCAAGTCATGAATGCCAAGCTTTTTGTTTGATTTCTTTAACCTAATTCACTCAATACATAAGCCTGATCAAACCCTTGTGCTCAAGAACCACTCAGTTGCGCAAGAACCCCATCATCAAACTTGAAATTTTTGCAAATAAATTCAAAACTGAAAACCAATTTGTAGGTGGTTTCAAGCCAAGATTTTGATCTCATTAGCTTCCTGCAGCTTCAAGGAGAATTTTCCAATCAAAACCAATCGTTCTAACACCCTAGATTGGTAACACGACCTCGCCCTGTACAGAAAAAATCTCATAATCTTGCATCTCGATTCATGCACTTTTAATAATTTTTGATGCTTGATTCATATTCAATATTCAATTCTGAAGCTAACCCATATGTTTGATTGAATTTTTATGCACCCTACACGAATCTACCATTATCGTTTTTTAGGGTTTGAAGAACTTTGAATTGGGGTTTCCCAGTTCAGGAAAAATTAGAACCCCACAGTACCATAATTGGAATCAGCGTGTCTGGACGATCAAGAATCCACCCTCGCGCTCAATTTATGAGCGTCCTAGAGCTATTCGTTATTTTCTGGAAAGGGACCTTTCAAAACGCTTGCAAAACCGTTGCCTAATATGTTTGTGTTTCAGGAAAATAAAAACCAACGAAGAAGATGATGTGGTGGCCAGCAACCATTGGCTCTTTTGAATTTTCGCGCTAAAAAGCACTAACGCACGTTTTTATTCTTATAATATTTGTTTGTTCTTTATTATACAGAAAACGCGCTTGGTACGATTGGCAAGGCATGTGTGTGTTAACGTTCAAGACCTGGGTTCGAGCCCCAGGTCTTCATTATGTCCATATTATTTTTCAATTAAAATTCACATGCAGATTCAATATCAAGGACCATCATACACCTTCATAATCTATCCGTCCACGCGTCCAGTTGCATCAAATCAAAGATCATGATCTAGAGAGTACGGTGAACCCCAGTCAACGCTGATGCACGCTAGCCACGAAAGTCAAAAAGGCCTCAAAATATTGGGCCAGATTGCTAAAGAAAAGCCTCACAATTGGGGACAACACCCCCCTCCAGTTTGCTTCTTTTTACTTTTATTTTTTTTCTTTTCTTTGTTTTAATTAATCTTTTTTTAAATGCTTTAATTTAATGTTTTCATAAAATATAAAAAACACATAAAAAATTAGAAAAAGAGAAAAAATAATAAATATTTTATTTTTATATTTTTTGTAAATAAATTCATGAATTAATTAGTTTTAAATTAGGTTTTAATTTTAACTCTTTTAACAAAAATCTAAAAAATGTAGAAATAGAGTTTAATTAATGTTTTTTTTATTTATTCCTTTTTATTTTTTCTTTCATAATAATTAAAATAATTAAATATTTATTTTTGTAATTAAAATTGCATGTAACTTAATTAAGGTTAATATTAGGTTTTAATCTTCTTTTCTTAATAAATTAAAAAAACAAATAGAATTAGGGTTAGCATTTAATTTCAATTAATTCTTTTTCCCATTAAACATAAATACCAAAAAATACCAAAAAACAACTTCTTTTCTTTTTAATTAATTAATTTCATCATTTAATTTAATTTTGCAAAAAGGGTCCAACGCCCTCGTTTTTAATTCTTATTAATTCGCATATTTATTTTATTTTGTTTAAATATTTATGTATCTCTCCCAAGGCCATGTAACATTTTAATTCTCTTGCACTTTACTTTTACTTTCTTTATTTTTCTGTCAAATCGGGTTCGAGAAATTTTGGCGATGTGGACCCGCGCCTTTTGTAATAGCTTAGAATTTTTACTTTCCCGCAATATTTTTAACTGTTAAATCAAGGCATGAAAGAATGTATGGACAAAAATAAAAACAAACGCTAGATCACCAATAACATGACAAAAGACAAAAATATCTGAAAACGACACACCAATCACACACCACCCCTAGGGTACGCCTCACTGTTGCCTTGCCTCGAAAGGTGATCGTCGAGTAGAGGATGTCTTAGTAAGTCCTCATGATCCGGGAACCTGGCATGAGGGTAGCTTCTAAGGTGTCTTCCCATTGCTCTGGTGATCACCATGTCCCGAACCTCGAATTGACCCGAACACCTCCAACGGTGGTGCTACCTACCTCTCAATGGTGGGATGGCACTACTTTAAAGGACATTTACACAGACGAATTCCTTAGGGTAGGTAGGTTCTCGTAGATACTTGCTCTAATTTCAAAACAAATCAAAAATACTTTTCACACCGACACCTTTTCAAAAAGCTTTCGAAAGCAATTTTTCAAACACTCTTGAGGACCGATACAAGAGTCGAACTGGAATTTTCAAAGAAACTTTTTTAAAACCCACAGTTGAAAAGCAAACAAACCATTTTGAAAACACAAATGAGCAAGTATCTAAGAGCCCATGGATAACCATGGATAGAAAGGGTGCTAACACCTTCCCTTTCTATAACCTACCTCCTGAACCGAGAGCAATCTCTATAAGGAATTTTTCTGTGCTTTTGTCCTTTCCATTTGGAGAAAATAAAAGACGGTGGTGACTCTTGCTTACCGCGACATTTCGTGAACCAGCGTTAAACAGTCAGTTCCAGATCCACCGATCACACTAAGGAATCTCAAAGGAACTTTCATTATGGAATTTTGTTTCCTGTAGTTGATAAAGGAAAAGAGTGCTAGTTAGTGGGATACACTGATTCGAGTTAGTGTAGTGATGCTGAAGATCGAAAGTCAACAGCAGGATATGTGTTTATGCTAGGTGGTGCACCAGTTGCTTGGAATTCAAGAAAGGAACCAGTAGTGGCATTATCATCATGCAAAGCAGAATACATAGCTGCTTCTCTTTGTGCATGTCAAGCAACTCAGATGGTGAACTTGGTCGAAGAGATAACAGGGAAAAATCATGGAGCAATTACCATGAAGATAGACAGCATGTCAGCTATTAATCTGGCGAAGAACCCAATAGCACATGGTCGAAGTAAGCACATTGAAATGAGGTTCCATTATCTTCGAGAACGGGTAGCAGATAGGAAGATGAATTTGGAACACTGCAGAACTGAGAATCAGATTGCAGACATCATGACGAAGGGAGTGCAAGTCAAAGTATTCAGAAAGCTAAGAGCCATGATGAACATAGATAGTTTAGACACAATGAATTAGGTGGTGTGTTAAATTGTAATCCAATGTGTCGAAACTATGTGTCGAAAAGATTTGATTTGTTTTAGATTTAATTAGATTTGATTTAAGTCTAGAATAAATTAGATTTGATTTAGTAACAAAAAGATATTTTGGGCTTTGGGCTTGGGGTGTAAGCTCAGTTATAAATAGAGGGAGTAATCCCTATTTTTGAAAGCAAGTCAAGCAAGTCATTCACAGTATTTTGCAGTTGCAAAGTGAATAAGAAAGTTTTCACAGTTTGTGAGCAGAGAGAAACTCTGCAGAAATTATTTGTCTTGTCTTCTTTTCTTTGTTTGTCTCATAATTAAATTGTCATTGTGGTAGAAATTCATCATAGAATTTGGTGGATTTCCAACAGTACTTAATTTTTTTGGTAGATACTTAATTTTGTTTTTTTTGGACGGTCGAGATTTTCCCGACAAACGTTGAATGGTTTGCTCCTTGATTCTGACAACATGAGGGTGACAAAGATCGAGTATCAAGAATATTTCATAGGTAGTGATGGTTGGATAAAATATAACATGATCAATTTAAATCATCAATAATACAATTTTAAACAAACGCTTGTGTGATCGGTGGATCTGGAACTGACTGTTTTAAAGCTGGTTCGCGAAAATGTCGCGGAAGCAAGAGTCGCCACCGTCTTTTATTTTCTCCAATAGGAAAGGACAAAAGCACAGAAAAATTCCTTATAAAGAGATTGCTCTCGGTTCGGGAGGTAGGTTATAGAAAGGGAAGGTGTTAGCACCCTTTCTATCCATGGTTATCCATGGGCTCTTAGGTACTTGCTCAATGTGTTTTCAAAATTGTTTGTTTGCTTTTCAATGTGGGTTTCAAAAATATTCTTTGAAAAGTTTCAATTCAACTCGTACGTCAGAGTGTTTGAAAAGTTTGTTTTGAAAGTTTTTTGAAAGTGTGTCGGTGTGAAAAGATGTTTTGATTTGTTTGAAATTAGAGCAAGTATCCTTGAGAACCTACCTACCCTAAGGAATTCGTCTGTGTAAATGTCCTTTAAAGTAGTGCCATCCCACCATTGAGAGGTAGGTAGCACCACCGTTGGAGATGTTCGGGTCAATTCGAGTTTTAGGGACGTGGTGGTCACCAGAGCAACAGTAGGACACCTTAGAAGCTACCCTTATGCCATTGATCCTTTATTTTCGAGGCAACCGTTTCGAGGCAACTGGATCATGTCATGGACATAAGGACTTACTAAAATGTCCTATACTCGACGACCACCTTTCGAAAGGCAACAGTGAGGCGTACCCTAGGGGTGGTGTGTGAATTGTGCGTCATTTTCAGTTTATTGTTTGTCTTGTCATGCATTGGTGATCTAACGATTCGATTTTATTTTTGGGCATTCATTCTTTCATGCATATTTATTAACAGTTATATATTTGCGAGAAAATAAATCTAAACTATTACAACTGGCGCGGGTCCACATCGCCAAAAAAAACCGAACCCGATTTGACTGAAAATAAATAAAGCGAATAAATAAAAGTGCGAGAATTTTAAATTACATGGCTTTGGGGCATATACAGAATTATTTAAACAATATAAAACAAATGCGCGAAATAAAGAGATTAAACAAAATTAGGGCGTTGGACCCTTTTACAAACAATTAAAATTAATCAAGGAATCTAAGATTAAAATTAAATGAAAAATAGTATTTTTGTGTTTTTTAGATTTAAAAGAAAAAAAAAGAAAAAATGATTTAAAATTAAAATGCTAAACCCTAGTTCTAATGTTTTTTTTAAGTTTTTAAGAAAGAGATTTAATTTCTAACCTAATTTAACTCTAAATTAATTTATGTACAATTTTTAATCATAAAAATAATAAATAATAATATTGTGAGAAAAGGAACAATTAAAAAAAAAGATATAAAAAAAATTAATAATTAACCTAATTCTACATTTTTTTGGATTTTTATTATGAAAAAGAATTAAAATTAAAACTTAATTAAACTAAATGATTTACATCTTAATTTATTTATAAAAGTAATCAAAGTTAATTATATTTTTTTGTCCTTTCTGTATTTTTAATGTTTTTTTTTTTTATTTTTGTAAGAATTAATTAAATCAGAAAATAAAATACACAAGTAAATTTAAAAATAATAGAATATAAAGAAAATTAGAAAAAGAAAAAAAGATAGAACCAGGGAGGTGTGGTTCCAAATTTGGAGGTGTAGGCCTGGTGATTTTGGCCCATTTGCATTGTGAATCATTGACTTTTCTGGATCATGTGCCAACGTGTTAACTTGATGTATGGTGCACTCTTCATCTTGGCCATGGATCTGATGCTCTCTGGACGCGTGGAGGTTGGATGAGGATGGAACATGGTGGACGTCACTATGAACGCTGCATGTGAATTCAAGTTGAAAAACAATATGAAATTGTGTAGACCTGGGACTTGAACCCAGGTCATGAAGGTCAATAGCGTATATCCCTGCCAGCTGAGCTAACACGCGTTAGTTACTATATTATAGTGCATAAAAAACAAAAGGAAAAACTAAACGCATTAATAATTGGGCGCGCAGAATTTAAAACATCCAACCATTGCATGCCAGCACATCATCGTCCTCGTTCCCCTTTTTTTTTCTGAAACACACAAGCAATAAGCAACGGTTTTAACCCGTTGCTATAGAAGGCCTTTTAGAAAATAGCGAATAGGACCCTGCTTGACATAAATTGTTCGCGAGGCATGCTTCTTGTTCATTGGAACATGCTGGTCTTAATGGCGATAGTCTTGAGCTTTGATTTTGCCTATTTTTGAAAGCCCTAAATTAAAAAGCTGGAAACCCTAACATTCGAAAATGGTGAAATCTCATATGATCAATAAAAATGAAATTAAACATCATGAATAGCTTGGAAACATCACATGGAATAATAATATCCAATTGAAATGCAATGAAGATGCTTAGAATTAAGAATACGATTTCAAAAAATTTTATGTACAGCTTGAGTTGTAGCTATTGCTTCTGCGTGTTTTGATTGATGTTAAGAGGTGGAATGCCTTCAGAATTGCCTCAAGATGCTAATGGTATATGAATCCAGGCTTAAAATTGTCCCTAACTTTGAAATCAGTTTTGACTTATATGGCTCATTTTTCAAATTGCCAAATCACCTTTGAGCGAGCCTTTTGCTGCACTATGGTTAGGGTTTGACTCAATGCATCTCATGGAATGGAATTGGCTAGTTTTTTGGCCTTCATTCATGCTTAGGAAAGAATTAGTCTTAGGGTTTCTTCCATTAACCATTTTTCCTACCTTTTAGCCAAAACCTAGACCTAGTGTGCAAATGAACCCTAGCCTGATTTCTTGAGTTGGTTCATGATACATAGAAATTGTCCAAGTTCATTTGACACTATTTCATTGATTTTTAAATTTTATTTGAATTTTCAAAGAATTAAAATGAATTAAATCATCAAAAATTAAATAAAATAAAAAAAATCAATATTTGGTCTTGAAACTAATCGTGGGCCACTTGTGTGGCATGACAAGGATGGACCAAGTGGAAAAAATGGGGCCCTTTTGTCAAAATTGGATTTTCAAGGATAGTTGACTTTTGCCACTTCACAAAAATTTCCCAACTTCTACAAGGCATAACTTGCTCAATTTTTAAGCTTTTCACATGTTCTTGGACATTTTGGAAAGGTCTTTGAGTCCTTTAACCAATGCCTTTGGTCCCATGTCATTTTGATTTACCAATCTCAAGTTATGGCCTTTGACTTAAAGTCCCTTTTTGTTGACTTTTGAAAATGACCTGTAATGTTGAAATTGATAACTTTTTGTGAGAGCATTTCTTGGACTTGAAGTATGAAGATGAGTTGTAGGAAATGTCTTTCTCTTCAAAATGAGCTTTGGATGGAATTTTTCTGATAATCCATGTGAAAGTTATGCCCTGGTCAATTTCAGTTGACTTTTTCAGCTGTCCAAATATAGCAACTTTTGCATCTTTGATGATTTCTGAGCCAAATTTTGAGAATCATGATCAAGCATTGATCAAATGATGTTTGTGGCTTCAAAATGATATGTTGACCAAAAATTTGAACTTTTGACTGTCAAATGACCATTTTGCCCCTACAGTTGACTGTAGTGCAATTTAGGGTTTTGACTGTGCAATCTTGAGCTGAATGCCTTGAAACTTGGTATGAGGATGCTTGACCATGTTTGTAAGCATATGAGACTTGATTGGGCCTTTGAACACTTCCTTTTCTTGATCAGACTCAAAACCCTAATTTTGACTGTATGGGAGACTGTTGCACTGCACAACCCTTGGGGAATTTTGTAGCTTGGCTTGGCAATTTCTTGAAGAATATGGGAGGGCAAATTTTGGGGTATAACAGTTGCCCCTGTTCAATCTTCTTAGACCTGAGGATGTAGATTGGCTGACGTGCCTTTCGTAATCCGAGGGTAAAAGATGATTGGACACTAGAGTGCCCGGAAATTTGCGCTCACATGTTGGCAATGAGGGTAATGGGCTTATAGATGCCGTCTGGATGTTTTGATTGCGTAAGAGATTCCTTCGCTAGAACCTGCATACCTGCAAAACAGAAAATGAGTACCTGACACGTTGCAGGAGCTGATTTTTAGATGCCTGGTATAGATGTGTCCTGACTGGTTACAGGAGCTGAGTCGGGAGCTTCAAACGGCGATGCAAGAACCAGGGATGATTACTACCTTAGCATGAATGGTAAGAGAGCCTTGGGCGACTTTAACTTCAACAACGCTCGTTGAGAAAAATCTGGGGTGTCTTCTACTGGGATAAGAATCAGGGAGATCTTAGGGTCGATCTGACTGAACCAGAGAGGCCTTTGACTGGATAAGCAATCAGGAAAATCTTGGGGCGATTTAACTGAACCGGTCTAGGTCTTGAAATGTCTTCAACTGGATAAGCAATCAGGAAAATCTTGGGACGATTTAACTGAACCAGAGAAGGCCTTTGACTGAACCAGTCTAGGTCTTGAAATGTCTTCAAAGGGATAAGCATCAGGAAAATCTTGGGACGATTTAACTGAACCAGAGAAGGCCTTTGACTGAACCAGTCTAGGTCTTGAAATGTCTTCAAAGGGATAAGCATCAGGAAAATCTTGGGACGATTTAACTGAACCAGAGAAGGCCTTTGACTGAACCAGTCTAGGTCTTGAAATGTCTTCAAAGGGATAAGCATCAGGAAAATCTTGGGACGATTTAACTGAACCAGAGAAGGCCTTTGACTGAACCAGTCTAGGTCTTGAAATGTCTTCAAAGGGATAAGCATCAGGAAAATCTTGGGACGATTTAACTGAACCAGAGAAGGCCTTTGACTGAACCAGTCTAGGTCTTGAAATGTCTTCAAAGGGATAAGCATCAGGAAAATCTTGGGACGATTTAACTGAACCAGAGAAGGCCTTCGACTGAACCAGTCTAGGTCTTGAAATGTCTTCAAAGGGATAAGCATCAGGAAAATCTTGGGACGATTTAACTGAACCAGAGAAGGCCTTTGACTGAACCAGTCTAGGTCTTGAAATGTCTTCAAAGGGATAAGCATCAGGAAAATCTTGGGACGATTTAACTGAACCAGAGAAGGCCTTTGACTGAACCAGTCTAGGTCTTGAAATATGATTGAGAATTTAACTGGATCTTCCCTGAAAGGTAAAAGTCAGTCATATGCAATGCATGATATGGATCAAGCAATGATGTTCTCAACATAAATGAGATTTGTATGATGCAGTGCGTTATGCATGCTATAATGATGTATGTGACGTTTTATGTATGTTTTCGTCTAGGAAAGTAAATCCTTGACGGGTGCCGGGAAATCGTATCCTGGGCTGATGTCGAAGGATAGATTTTGCTTCCGCTGGGGATGATAACTGCAAGGATACCGGTAGGAGAAGATGACTCCGTTGCGGAATAAACTTGGCGAATGGAAGATTCCGCGGGGAGAAAAGATACTCTAGCGATCATGCTGGAAAGCAATACTCTGTGGGAAGAGTGATGCCTTGCTGAATGTTGATAGTAACTCTGTTGGGATACCGTTGTTGTATTGGAAGTGTGAATTGACTTCGCTGGGGATAGGAAAGAACTACGTTGACGACGACCTTCCCTTGGCTTTTGGCTGAGGATAACCCAGTTATATCCTGTTAAGGAAATAACTCTTTAAATCAAGCCGGACGACGCGTTCGTGTCCTGCGAGGGGATAAGCTTCCAGAATTTACTGGGGATAAGCTTACTGCTTGGGGAGATGAATTCCATCTTTCCTGGGGAACCTGGATGGGACTCTCCTGGGGAAGTTTTGATATGCTGGGGAAGAATGCACTGACTTGCTGTCTCACTCTCTGGGGAACTTAAGATGCCTGGTTAGGTTCTTTAACTGAACCTACCTTGGTACCTTAGAGGATAGAACAATTAGACTGCTCAGACAACTCTTCATTGCCCCTGTTTCTGGTGTCACCTGCAATTAATTCTTTGTTTCGTATGCAAATATTTATGAGCTAGCAAATTATTGTCAATGCATATATCACAAATTGAACTTTGGACGTTCTTCGCAAAACAAAAAGAAAAACACTTGGCACGTTTAACTGAAAAGTATATTTGTATTGATTTTGAATAGCCTGAAAATAGGCGCTTTGTGTACAAGAGGCTGACGTCCTGGTAAGCGGAACGTCGCCGAATAAGAGTTTATACAAGTTTTGTACAAAAGAAAATAAAACAGCTGTGTGAAAGATGAATGATCCACTGGGTTTCAATTCTGCTATTGCCTTTATACTCTGTGCGTCTCGTCACTTGATGACCTTGGTTGAAAGTGAAGCTGATTGATCGATGCCGTCTGAACTTGATGTAGGTAACGGATTCTGGATACAAAGTGATCCAATGAGACATAGTATTACGCTTTTATCCCTAATTTTTGCCTGGACTGCCCTTTCGGGTTTTCAGTCCACCGGGATACCCATTTTTGCCCAAGCCGCCTTTTCAGGTTTTCGACTTGCCGGGTGTACAGATTTTTTCATTTTCATCCCTTCATTTTGCCCGAACCCTTTTGGTTCGACGGGAAGCCCTTATTTTTGCCTAGGCATGTCAGCCTAGCGGGTCATTTTTTCATGCGTAGTATTTTTTAACTATGTCTGCATTGGCGGGGTGAGGAAGGTCGTCACCATCCATGTTGGTTAATATCATTGCTCCTCCTGAGAACACATGCTTAACCACAAATGGCCCTTCGTACGTAGGGGTCCATTTGCCCCTTGGATCACTCTGAGGAAGGATGATTCGCTTGATCACCAGATCCCCGACTTGATATTCCTGTGGTCTGACCTTTTTGTTAAATGCCCTGATCATTCGTTTCTGATACGTCTGACCATGACAGATAGCAGCAAGTCTCTTTTCGTCAATAAGGTTGAGCTGATCAAGTCGTGTCTGGATCCAATCATCTTCATTCAGATTTGCATCCTTCATTATCCGGAGAGAAGGAATTTGTACCTCAATCGGCAAGACTGCTTCCATGCCATAAACCAGAGAGAAAGGAGTTGCCCCGGTTGACGTCCTAGCTGAAGTACGATACCCATGCAGAGCGAACGGTAACATCTCGTGCCAATCTTTATACGTTACTGTCATCTTCTGCACGATCTTCTTGATGTTTTTATTAGCTGCTTCTACAGCCCCATTCATCTTCGGTCTGTAAGGAGAAGAATTGTGGTGCTGTATCTTGAACTGTTCGCAGAGCTCAGCAATCATCTTATTGTTCAGATTGGTACCGTTATCTGTAATAATCCGCTCAGGGACACCGTACCGACATATCAGATTGTGCCGAATGAACCGTGCCACAACAGTCTTAGTTACCGTAGCGTAGGATGCTGCCTCAACCCACTTCGTAAAATAATCAATCGCCACTAAGATGAAGCGATGTCCATTAGATGCCGTAGGTTTAATCTCACCGATCATGTCTATGCCCCACATTGCAAACGGCCAAGGCGCAGTCAGAACATTCAGGGGAACCGGAGGAACATGCACCTTGTCTGCGTAGATCTGGCATTTATGGCATGTCCTAGAATGTTGGTAGCAATCAGCTTCCATGGTGGACCAGTAATACCCTGCCCGTAGAATCTTCTTGGCCATGGTATGTCCACTGGAGTGTGTACCAAAGGTCCCATCATGTAGCTCTTCCATGATTCTTTCCGCTTCATTCTTATCTACACAACGCAGTAGGGTCGAATCCTGGTTTCGCTTGTACAAGATGCCGTTGCTAAGAAAGAACTTGGCTGCAAACCTCCTCAGGAATTTCTTATCATTGACAGAAGCACCTTCAGGGTATTCCTGAGCTTCCAGATATCTCTTCACTTCGTGGTACCAAGGCTTCTCAGTCACCAATTCAGTTTCGAGATCACAACAGTATGCCGGTTCGTCCCGTTTCCAAATGATGATCCGGGGAGCTTCATTATCCCATTTAACCTTGAACATTGAAGACATTGTAGCTAACGCGTCCGCCAACTGATTCTCTTCTCTTGGAAAGTGCTCAAATGTTATCTCTGTGAAGTGGGGGATCAGGGCCAACACGCATTCTCTGTAAGGAATCAAGTTTGGATGTTTCGTATCCCACTCTCCTTTGATCTGATTGATCACGAGAGCGGAATCTCCGAAGACACTCAGAAATTTGATCCTCAGGTCTATCGCAGCTTGAAGACCCATAATACACGCTTCATACTCCGCCATGTTGTTGGTACAGTTGAAACACAGCCGGGCGGTGAGTGGAGTATGAGTACCCTGTGGAGATACGATTATGGCGCCGATACCATTTCCCAAAGCATTGGAGGCTCCGTCAAAGTGCATAGACCATCGGGATCCCGGTTCAGGTCCTTCATCCGGTCCAGGTATTTCACAGTCAGTTACTATCATAATGCTTTCATCTGGAAACTCGAAGTTCATTGACTGGTAGTCATCCACAGCTTGATGTGCTAAGTGGTCTGCCAATACACTTCCCTTGATGGCTTTTTGGGTCGTATACTGAATGTCGTATTCCGTCAAGATCATTTGCCATCTTGCAATTCTCCCAGACAGAGCAGGCTTTTCGAATATGTACTTTATAGGATCCATTTTTGAGATCAATAAGGTAGTGTGAGTCAGCATATACTGTCTCAGCCGGCGAGCAGCCCATACCAAAGCGCAGCAAGTTTTCTCAAGCAGTGAGTATCGGGTCTCACAATCGGTAAACTTTTTGCTAAGGTAATAAATGGCATGCTCTTTTCGGCCAGACTCGTCATGCTGCCCCAGCACACACCCCATTGCATTATCAAGTACTGTCAGATAAAGTATCAAAGGTCTCCCTTCCACTAGTGGCATAAGGATGGGTGGTTCTTGGAGATATTCTTTGATTCTATCAAAAGCAGCCTGACATTCATCATTCCAACGTACTACCTGATCTTTCTTCAGCAGCTTGAAGATTGGTTCACAGGTAGCGGTCAGATGAGAGATGAAGCGAGCAATGTAATTCAGGCGTCCTAGAAAGCCTCTGACTTCCTTCTCCGTCTTAGGAACCGGCATCTCTTGAATGGCTTTGACCTTAGCAGGGTCCACTTGAATTCCTTTATCACTGACCACAAAGCCTAGCAACTTTCCAGATCTTACCCCGAAGGTGCACTTGTTCGGGTTCAACCTCAGCTTGTATAGTTTCAAACGGTCAAACAGTTTCTGCAGATGATCAAGGTGCTCTTCCTCAGTCTGGGACCTAGCGATCATGTCGTCCACATACACCTCTATCTCGTGATGGATCATATCATGAAATAAGGTAACCATGGCCCGTTGGTAGGTTGCCCCAGCATTCTTTAACCCGAACGGCATGACCTTGTAACAGAAGGTGCCCCACTGAGTAACAAAGGTAGTCTTTTCCATGTCTTCAGGTGCCATCTTGATCTGATTGTAGCCTGAAAAGCCATCCATAAAAGAGAACACTTTATGCTGAGCGGTATTATCAACAAGGACATCAATGTGGGGTAGAGGGAAGTCATCCTTGGGGCTGGCCCTATTCAGGTCCCTATAATCGACACACATCCTGACCTTACCGTCCTTCTTAGGTACCGGCACCACATTAGCAACCCACTGAGGGTAAGAAGTCACAGCAAGAAATCCGGCATCAAACTGCTTCATAACCTCGGCTTTAATCTTCTCAGACATCTCTGGACGCATACGGCGGACCTTTTGCTTAACCGGAGGGAAATCTTCTTTAGTTGGTAAGTGATGGACCACAATGTCGGTATCTAATCCGGGCATATCTTCGTAGGACCAGGCAAAGATTTCTTTATAGTCATGCAGCATCTGAGTCAACCGTTGCTTCACGCTGAGTTCTAGGTTGGCACCAATCTTCACCTCTTTCTTGTCTTCCTCAGTACCCAAGTTTATTATTTCCACTGGCTCTTCATGGGGTTGAATTGCCCTCTCTTCCTGTTGTAACAATCTTGCAAGTTCACCAGGCACTTCGCAATCATCTTCACCTTCGTCTGCGGCCAAGTTGATCGGATTTTCGAAGTCATAACTGGCAGTAGCAGAGTCGTTACCAGTGAGATCCAGAGTGGATTGAAACCTGTATGAGTGAGTGTGTGTGTAAATACAGCTGTTTTGCAATATGTAAAGAAAGGAAAGAAAAGGAGCGCAAAATTTGAATTGTGAAAAACGTCCAATGCTTTTATTCATGATATATGATGGTGACAAACAAAAGCCCTCATAAATAAAACCACGGTGCCCCGGGTAAGACACCGGGCCATATAGTCTCAAATTATTGTTTATTACAAATCAAAAAACAAAGAAATTCATTACTGGGAGACAAAAGTTATGGGTGTAAAATCTTTAGCAGTCCAATTGGTCAATCCACCGTCGGCCGTTGGGTAGATCCAGCTATCGAACTCTGACTCTCCCACTTCATCTTCCTCTCCAATAGCATTCACTCCATGCTGAGTGATGAGCACCGGAGGTCTTCCAATTCTTGCCTTGCGCACCGCTTTCTGAGCTTCTGTGGTGAAGCCCAGCCCAAACTTGTTAGTCTTAGGAGTAAGATCAGGGAGCTTGCCCCAGTTTGCACATTCGCCTTTTTCGATCACAGCCCGGGCGTCCTTTAAGGAGGCCATCTTCATAGGAGAAACCTCTTCATCTTCTGCTGCTGCCAAGGTTTGTGGTACTTCCTCAAAATGTTGAAAGGGGGTTTCAATGAACTCCCCATCCATTTCTACATATCTGAAGGAGTTGAGGTGGCTGACCATGTACTCCTCTTCCCCTTTCACTGTTACGATCTTCCCCCTGACCGGGTACTTGAGCTTCTGATGCAATGTGGAGGTTACAGCTCCAGCCTTGTGGATCCACGGGCGACCCAGCAAACAAGAATAGGACGGATGGATGTCCATCACATAGAATTTTGAATCGAATACCTGTGACCCAACCCTGATTGGGATGTCCACTTCACCATGCACCATTCTTTTGGACCCATCAAAGGCCCGGACAACAATGCTACTTGGTTTGAGCTCTAGACCCTCACAATCCAGCCTATCCAGAGCCTTCTTGGGCAGCACATTTAATGAGGAACCTGTATCAACCAGCACATGAGCAAGAGTAGTGCCCCTGCATTCAATGGAGACATGCAGGGCATCATTATGATTCTTCCCCTTTGCTGTCAGATCGGCATCAGAGAAACCCAGGCCATTATCAGCAGTTAGGTTGGCCACACAATCGGTGAACTGGTCAGCAGACGTATCTTGGGGTACGTGGGCAGTCTTTAAGAAAGCAATCAGAGCCTTTGCATGGGCCTCTGAACACAGCAGCAGTGACAACATGGAAATTTTAGAGGGGGTGTGCCCCAGCTGTTCTACAACGTTGAAGTCACTTTTCTTTATTATCTTGAGGATTTCTTCCATTTCCTGCTTGGAAGCCTTAACAATGGTCTTTGGTGCCTCCGTCCTGGCAGGCACATCAGCAGCAATTCCCTTGCCCCGAGTATCAGATGACTCAGCAGCAGGGGTGGATACTTGATCAGGGGGAGAAACAGGCACTCTGGCAGGTGTGAAGATCAAAGGCCTATGAATTGCTGGAGGAGCAATGTCTGGCGAGAACAGTCTTCCACTACGAGTGACCTTAGCAGGCCCGGTGATGTTGGAGACACCAGTATCAATGTTGCACTCTTGTTTCACACCCAGAACATAAACATCCGCCCCATAGTGCCATGGGACAGCCTTATCAGATTTGTAGGGTATAGGCCCCGGAACAGTAATGGTGATGGGAACATTCTTGTGAACTGACAAAATTTGTATAGGCTTCTTTGAAGGAGCCTCGGAACAGTTGTTGAGGATGGTAACGATCGACACTTCTTCAACAGGAGCAGCAGGAACAATAGTCTTTTCGAACAAAATCTCTCTACTATCTATCAGGTTTTGGATGCCTGACTTCAACAGAGAACAACCAGCAGGGGAAGCAACACATAGAGGGCAACTTTCGCTACATCCCGGAAATAAACCGGCTAGCAACAAATTCCTCTTGACCATCAACAACGGAGTAGTAACATCATCCACCGAAGCTACATACAAATTATCCTCAACAGCATTCACTCCATGCTGGGGCATGGGAGCATTTACAACATTCGGCCTCTCGGGCGCCTCAAACTGTATTTCTTTTGCATCAATGAGATCTTGAACCTTATTTCTTAGGGCCCAACAGTCATCTGTGTTATGCCCCGGGCTATCAGAGTGATAAGCACAGCGAGCATTTGGATTGAACTTGGGGGATGCAGTGTTGGGAAACTTTGGAGCCTCCTTGACAATCACTAGATTGGTGGATAGCAACTGTGGCAGGATTTGTGATAAGGTCATGCTTAACCGGGTAAACTCTCTCTGGGGTCTTTCAAACTTTTGAGGATTAGTTGGCCGAGGAGCGGCAGCAGGTTTGGCAATCATTACCGCACTGACAGATTGGCGGTGTTCAGGTCGCTCTGTTCTCCGGGAGTTATATACAGCACTAGCCTCCTTTTTGAAGGGTTTCTTCTCAGTACTGGAGGAGGCAACTTTCTGTATCTTCCCCGATTTTATACCGGCCTCGATCCTTTCACCAGTCAGGATCAGATCAGTAAACCCAGCAGAGGAATTACCAATGAGATGATTGAAAAATGGACCAGATAGGGTCCCTAAGAACATATCTACTAGCTCCCGATCCGTCAATGGTGGCTGCACCCTGCCAGCCAGGTCTCTCCATTTCTGAGCGTACTCCTTAAAACCTTCACTCGACCCTAGCGACATACCCTGGAGTTGGGTACGCGTAGGAGCGAGGTCGGCATTATACTGATACTGCTTGTAAAAAGCAGTGGCCAGATCCTCCCAGTTACGAATGCTGATTCCATCCAGCTGATAGAACCAGTCGAGGTGAGTCCCTGAAAGACTCTCCTGGAAGAAGTGGATCCAAAGGTTCTTGTCTGCTGTGTAAGGCTGGATCTTCCTTACATAAGAACGGAGGTGCATCTTGGGACAGGAAGCCCCATCATACTTCACGAAGGCAGGTGTTTTGAATTTGTGTGGGATCACCACTCCAGTAGATAACCCCAAGTCTCCGAAATCCAATCCAGGTACCCGTTGAACTTCCACAGCCTTTAATCTGTCTTCCAGCTGTTTGTACCGGTCTTCAGCAGGAGGGTACTGGTCGTCATTGAAGTCTGTTTCAGTATCAGAGCCCACAGGAGTAGTGACCTCCCTTTCATGGTGACTACCTTCCGTCACAGATGGAGGAGTCCTTTCAGCTTCAACAACCAAAGTGTTCCCGAGTCTGCGCCCAGTGTTAAATAGCACAGTCCTCCTCTTCTTCTTAGTCTTCTTCAACAGCATGGTCTTTAACTCTTGTTGACCCTGAGACAAGCCCTTGATCAGCTCCTGAAATTGGGCGTTTTGCGCCTGAAACTGGACGTTCTGCGCCTGAAGAGCCTTGATGGCCGCATCGGTTGATGATTCAGGAGGGTTCATGATGCTGAAATAAACAGCGAAGAACGGTAAACAACCTGAAAAGAAGAGTATTTATGATGCACATGATGAATGATATGTGTTTATGCAATGCATTCAAGAGTTCGAAATTTCAAATTTGTTGTAGACCAAAAGGAACACGCGTTATTATTAAGAAAATCATTGTTTAATACGTCAAAGCCTCATGGGCAAAAGTACAAAAAGATCAAATCACATCCAAAATATGTTGCGCATCTTCTTTGGAGCTATGTAAGTGTTGAGATTCCTTTCCTCGTGCAACAGGCGGGTGAGCTCCAAGACCTTCCTTTCACTGGCATGTAAACTAGTCTCAAGAGAATTCCGCTCTTCCTTAAGCTGGATCCAACTCTTCTGCATCTCTTCCCAGGATGTGGGCATATCAGGGTGCTGAATAACATGAGACACCTCTCCTTCCAAGGCAGGCTCTTTGATTACTGGAAGCATGTGAGGATAAGGCATCACTAATTTCTGAGAGCGGGCTCGTACCCATTTGAGGTAAGGCTCCAAAGGGATGGAGTTCCTGTGCCCCAGTGTCTTGCTGTCTATCCTACTAGGCATCCTCCAAGCTCTGATAAACCTCTGGCGAAGTCCTTGAGTATCGTTGTCGAAGTCAAAAACTATGTCAGGAATCAACATGTCATGAGGACCATCCCTCCGAGCATAACCAAATTGTCTCCAAGCCAGGCATGGACTATAAGTAATACCCCCTCTGATTCCAAGTAAAGGAACATTAGGATACTCCCCGCAACGATCAATGATAGTGACATCTTCCCTGGACCTAGGGCACCAATGTATATCTGCATGTGTAAGAGTCATCAACCGTTGTGACCATCTCAAACCCCGCTCGTTCTTCAGGACTGATTGTGGAAGGTGCGAAATAAACCACTTTCCCAGGAGAGGAGTGCAACACATTAGGACACCTCTTTTTCTCATGGTTCGAGTGTAACATGAGTGAAGGATGTCCCCCAGCAACGTAGGTATAGGATTCCTGGACATAAAGATCTGGACGGCACTGATATCAATGAGCTGGTCTGGGTTAGGGAACAACACCAAACCATAAACAAGGAGGGCCACAACCTCTTCAAAAGCTTGCAAGTCAAGGGAGTTCCAACAATCATAGGCCTTTTCAAACAGAAACCTGGCTAAGAACCCTTTGATACCACTTCTAACTTCCCAATGTCCCTTGAGGTCAGATGACTGTAGGTGCAAGGCTTTAGCAATCTCTTCAAGCTTAGGTTCCTTTTCTGTACCGTTGAAGGGTAGCTGATCAAGGATAGGGATCTTCAGGAGTCAGGAGAACTCCTCCAATGTAGGTACCAACTGATAATCCAAGAAGGTGAAATAGTGATGCAGAGGGTCAAAGAATTGGAACAGGACTTTTATCATATCTTCCTCAATGTTGGTGTTGACCAAGCTGATGAGGCTTCCATGCCTTTCACTGAATGAAGAGTTCTCAGGAATCCTGGATGTAAGCTCCTTAAGCTGAGGAGGGATCCTTACAAGACTGATTGGAATTGTCTTTCTACGAACAGTTTCCATGTCCTACAAAACAAGAACAAAGATGAAAATTCGAACCCCTGAAATGGTTAGTTAATGCATATGATGCTGGATGATGTCATGATGCTATGATTAAACACAGATATTTACAAAGACAAACATGTAAGGCACACAAGGCACACAAGACAGGCCCTTAAGGTTTAAGTCCAGCATGGGGTCTGGGTAGTACCCTCTTGAAGTTGGTGGGTTCAACCTGTCCTAATCAAAGTAATCGGGTTCTAAGGTTCCCAATATCACGGGATTGCTTTCATTGTTCATCGTTTCGATTTAGCCACTGAACTGGCGACCGAAATATTCCAGGAAAGCAACCCTCAATTGAGTGTAGTATCGAGTATCAACCAACCTCGGACTGCACCAAAATCAGTTATCTCACTACCCTAAAGAGGCCAAGATGGTTCAATTAAGGTTCCTAAGGTCTGTTGATGCTTCATGACACCACATGGAGGCCCCGTACTCTCCTTGACTGACTCAAGGGTTACCGGTACACACCAAAGTGCCACATCAACGTAGCAGACTGTTTCAACCATGTCGGTATACCCCACACAGTTCCCTCACAGCCTTGTTGCTACTTTCTAAGAAGGTATCCCCCAGATCCGGGTTAGGATCTATAGAACTCCCAAGCAACCCACAATTTTAAAGCATACAAGGAAAGCAATTGAAAACACAATGATCTTAGTCCTAAGGTACACCTCACTTTAAGTTTATCCCCAGCAGAGTCGCCAGTTCTGTGATCGGTGGATCTGGAACTGACTGTTTTAAAGCTGGTTCGCGAAAATGTCGCGGAAGCAAGAGTCGCCACCGTCTTTTATTTTCTCCAATAGGAAAGGACAAAAGCACAGAAAAATTCCTTATAAAGAGATTGCTCTCGATTCGGGAGGTAGGTTATAGAAAGGGAAGGTGTTAGCACCCTTTCTATCCATGGTTATCCATGGGCTCTTAGGTACTTGCTCAATGTGTTTTCAAAATTGTTTGTTTGCTTTTCAATGTGGGTTTCAAAAATATTCTTTGAAAAGTTTCAATTCAACTCGTACGTCAGAGTGTTTGAAAAGTTTGTTTTGAAAGTTTTTTGAAAGTGTGTCGGTGTGAAAAGATGTTTTGATTTGTTTGAAATTAGAGCAAGTATCCTTGAGAACCTACCTACCCTAAGGAATTCGTCTGTGTAAATGTCCTTTAAAGTAGTGCCATCCCACCATTGAGAGGTAGGTAGCACCACCGTTGGAGATGTTCGGGTCAATTCGAGTTTTAGGGACGTGGTGGTCACCAGAGCAACAGTAGGACACCTTAGAAGCTACCCTTATGCCATTGATCCTTTATTTTCGAGGCAACCGTTTCGAGGCAACTGGATCATGTCATGGACATAAGGACTTACTAAAATGTCCTATACTCGACGACCACCTTTCGAAAGGCAACAGTGAGGCGTACCCTAGGGGTGGTGTGTGAATTGTGCGTCATTTTCAGTTTATTGTTTGTCTTGTCATGCATTGGTGATCTAACGATTCGATTTTATTTTTGGGCATTCATTCTTTCATGCATATTTATTAACAGTTATATATTTGCGAGAAAATAAATCTAAACTATTACAACTGGCGCGGGTCCACATCGCCAAAAAAAACCGAACCCGATTTGACTGAAAATAAATAAAGCGAATAAATAAAAGTGCGAGAATTTTAAATTACATGGCTTTGGGGCATATACAGAATTATTTAAACAATATAAAACAAATGCGCGAAATAAAGAGATTAAACAAAATTAGGGCGTTGGACCCTTTTACAAACAATTAAAATTAATCAAGGAATCTAAGATTAAAATTAAATGAAAAATAGTATTTTTGTGTTTTTTAGATTTAAAAGAAAAAAAAAGAAAAAATGATTTAAAATTAAAATGCTAAACCCTAGTTCTAATGTTTTTTTTAAGTTTTTAAGAAAGAGATTTAATTTCTAACCTAATTTAACTCTAAATTAATTTATGTACAATTTTTAATCATAAAAATAATAAATAATAATATTGTGAGAAAAGGAACAATTAAAAAAAAAGATATAAAAAAAAATTAATAATTAACCTAATTCTACATTTTTTTGGATTTTTATTATGAAAAAGAATTAAAATTAAAACTTAATTAAACTAAATGATTTACATCTTAATTTATTTATAAAAGTAATCAAAGTTAATTATATTTTTTTGTCCTTTCTGTATTTTTAATGTTTTTTTTTTTATTTTTGTAAGAATTAATTAAATCAGAAAATAAAATACACAAGTAAATTTAAAAATAATAGAATATAAAGAAAATTAGAAAAAGAAAAAAAGATAGAACCAGGGAGGTGTGGTTCCAAATTTGGAGGTGTAGGCCTGGTGATTTTGGCCCATTTGCATTGTGAATCATTGACTTTTCTGGATCATGTGCCAACGTGTTGACTTGATGTATGGTGCACTCTTCATCTTGGCCATGGATCTGATGCTCTCTGGACGCGTGGAGGTTGGATGAGGATGGAACATGGTGGACGTCACTATGAACGCTGCATGTGAATTCAAGTTGAAAAACAATATGAAATTGTGTAGACCTGGGACTTGAACCCAGGTCATGAAGGTCAATAGCGTATATCCCTGCCAGCTGAGCTAACACGCGTTAGTTACTATATTATAGTGCATAAAAAACAAAAGGAAAAACTAAACGCATTAATAATTGGGCGCGCAGAATTTAAAACATCCAACCATTGCATGCCAGCACATCATCGTCCTCGTTCCCCTTTTTTTTTCTGAAACACACAAGCAATAAGCAACGGTTTTAACCCGTTGCTATAGAAGGCCTTTTAGAAAATAGCGAATAGGACCCTGCTTGACATAAATTGTTCGCGAGGCATGCTTCTTGTTCATTGGAACATGCTGGTCTTAATGGCGATAGTCTTGAGCTTTGATTTTGCCTATTTTTGAAAGCCCTAAATTAAAAAGCTGGAAACCCTAACATTCGAAAATGGTGAAATCTCATATGATCAATAAAAATGAAATTAAACATCATGAATAGCTTGGAAACATCACATGGAATAATAATATCCAATTGAAATGCAATGAAGATGCTTAGAATTAAGAATACGATTTCAAAAAATTTTATGTACAGCTTGAGTTGTAGCTATTGCTTCTGCGTGTTTTGATTGATGTTAAGAGGTGGAATGCCTTCAGAATTGCCTCAAGATGCTAATGGTATATGAATCCAGGCTTAAAATTGTCCCTAACTTTGAAATCAGTTTTGACTTATATGGCTCATTTTTCAAATTGCCAAATCACCTTTGAGCGAGCCTTTTGCTGCACTATGGTTAGGGTTTGACTCAATGCATCTCATGGAATGGAATTGGCTAGTTTTTTGGCCTTCATTCATGCTTAGGAAAGAATTAGTCTTAGGGTTTCTTCCATTAACCATTTTTCCTACCTTTTAGCCAAAACCTAGACCTAGTGTGCAAATGAACCCTAGCCTGATTTCTTGAGTTGGTTCATGATACATAGAAATTGTCCAAGTTCATTTGACACTATTTCATTGATTTTTAAATTTTATTTGAATTTTCAAAGAATTAAAATGAATTAAATCATCAAAAATTAAATAAAATAAAAAAAATCAATATTTGGTCTTGAAACTAATCGTGGGCCACGTGTGTGGCATGACAAGGATGGACCAAGTGGAAAAAATGGGGCCCTTTTGTCAAAATTGGATTTTCAAGGATAGTTGACTTTTGCCACTTCAAAAAAATTTCCCAACTTCTACAAGGCATAACTTGCTCAATTTTTAAGCTTTTCACATGTTCTTGGACATTTTGGAAAGGTCTTTGAGTCCTTTAACCAATGCCTTTGGTCCCATGTCATTTTGATTTACCAATCTCAAGTTATGGCCTTTGACTTAAAGTCCCTTTTTGTTGACTTATGAAAATGACCTGTAATGTTGAAATTGATAACTTTTTGTGAGAGCATTTCTTGGACTT
Organism: Vicia faba; assembly: GCA_948472305.1. NCBI lineage: Eukaryota > Viridiplantae > Streptophyta > Magnoliopsida > Fabales > Fabaceae > Vicia > Vicia faba. The sequence continues at coordinate 92,705 of CATIWC010002151.1, forward strand.
GAAGTATGAAGATGAGTTGTAGGAAATGTCTTTCTCTTCAAAATGAGCTTTGGATGGAATTTTTCTGATAATCCATGTGAAAGTTATGCCCTGGTCAATTTCAGTTGACTTTTTCAGCTGTCCAAATATAGCAACTTTTGCATCTTTGATGATTTCTGAGCCAAATTTTGAGAATCATGATCAAGCATTGATCAAATGATGTTTGTGGCTTCAAAATGATATGTTGACCAAAAATTTGAACTTTTGACTGTCAAATGACCATTTTGCCCCTACAGTTGACTGTAGTGCAATTTAGGGTTTTGACTGTGCAATCTTGAGCTGAATGCCTTGAAACTTGGTATGAGGATGCTTGACCATGTTTGTAAGCATATGAGACTTGATTGGGCCTTTGAACACTTCCTTTTCTTGATCAGACTCAAAACCCTAATTTTGACTGTATGGGAGACTGTTGCACTGCACAACCCTTGGAGAATTTTGTAGCTTGGCTTGGCAATTTCTTGAAGAATATGGGAGGGCAAATTTTGGGGTATAACAGCTTGACATAATGAACACTAGAAAAAAAAATAACATTAAGGTCAATATAAAAAACAATCCGGTGAAAATCTTGAATTACTTTGTCAACAAAAAAATTTGTGATGCACACATTATATAATAAAATATTAAGATTAATTAAAATACATTGTCAATTTAAAACTATTTTATACTGTTATCCAATTAAAATTAATTATTTTGACATATAAAAAGAGAAAAATATGAAATATATAGTTATTAAAAAAATTTAATTCTAATTGGGTGACATTGTAAAATTAATTAGTCTCTAAAATATTTAGTCTAAGTTGTTATTACTTGGACATTATTATTAGGTTCTCATAGCTATTATAAATTATTAGTTATTAAAGATAGATAAATATAGTAGCTTATATAAGGACTCAATTGCTTTTTTTAAATAGGGCGCATTTAGTTTGAAATCTTGTTGTTGTAAATGGAGTTGAGTATCCATAATACTTCCTTTATATATTACTTGTTTTCAGAAGAAAAAAACCTCAACAAAATACAATGTATTTTAACTACTAATTTATTAGATTCGTATTTTCGACCGTCCAAAAAAACAAAATTAAGCACCTACTGGAAAAATCAAGTACCACACAAAATTAATGTATCAAATTAATATGGGATAAATAAAAAAATTATAAAAAAAACTAATTTTTTTTAAAATTTAAAAAAAAAATCAAAATAAAAAAACCACGTATGCAGATTCTGCTTGAATCTTGACCCAAGGTCAAATTTGAGGGAATCTTGTTTTGTTGAGAGGCTAAAAAAATTTTTTTTTAAAGAGGGATAAATCAAAACTCGCTACTATTGCATGGAGGTAAAATACATTTAACCCTTTTTATTATTTACTTCTTTGAATTGAAAAAATTAAAACAAAAAAAAAAGAAAAAAAGTGTTGTGAAAAACAAATTAGGGTTCAAGTTGTTGTGCCCTTTCAAATTCACGAGAAACATAAGCTCCCTTCTTTCTCCTTCTTCTCAACCTGGACTGCGGCCTTTCTCTCACCTTCTCTGATCCGTCGCCTCAACCTCACACATACGGTCTCCTTTGTCTTTCCTCGTCATCACCAATTCATCTTCGCTCAATCTCAAATTTGATTCAGTTCTCAACGCCACCATACATTCGTTCAACTTTCTCTGATTCAACTATGCATCTCTATCGCACTTCAACACCTCTGTCATGACTCAAACTCCTTCACTGATTTAAATTCGCACTCCACACATTTATAGATAAACAAACACAATAAAAAAGAAGATGAAGCTTTGAAGCTAGCGAGTCCAGTCATTGTTTACAAATATTCAAGCAACAATTTACATGGAATGATGCAGGAAAGTGAGATATTGATGCTTACCTATTGAGTTCATCCGATGCGTTTTCGATGTTGACGAATAGAAATGTAAAACCATAGAACTCTCGCTCCAGGTACGAGTACACTTTGATTCAGTCTTCTTCTTTGCTAATTTCTTCTTATTCTACATTTTGTTTTCTTGCATTTTTGTCATTGAATCGTGAGAATTTGTTATTGTTGATGTGAAGATGTCACTGATGATGCGATTAGGTTATGATGCTGCAGCGAGTTAAAGGTGACAATGATATATGAAGAAGTGCAGAGATAATTGAAGCAGATATTTCAGAGAGAGAGTTTCTTGAGATTTCTTTGATGAGTTTTTCTGAATTTTCTATGTGAATTTGTGAATGCTAAATCATGTATCTCTCTCCGTTTGAATTTTTTTTTGTGAAGTTTTTTCTGTGGTTGTGGTGTTGTAGAGATATTGTTGGGTGAGAAATGATATGAATGATTGTGGTTTATATAGGTGGATTGAAGGGTAATTTGGGGAGGATAATTTGAGGTTTTGGATAAGAATTGGGCAACAAGTTTGTTAGAATTATGAGTGACCTGTAAATCTGATTCTCAGTTATTATCTTTATCTTATTCTGATGAGTTGAGTTGTCCTTTACTCTCTTTTTGTACTGATTTTCTATCTCACGGTTTCCATCTTTCCACCTTATATTTTTTCCTGATTTTTTCATTATTTCCACCAGTTGATGATTTCTTATTCCTTTTGTTTCAAATGTTGAACTAACGCAGGGCATGTTTCTTGGAACCGATCTCATGTATGATGTAGGTTTGGATATGGATTGATTTAGTGCAAGCTTGGTGGATTGATTTTTATTACTTTTGAATTGTAAAATGGTTGTGATTTGAACAATTTGGTGGGTTGGATCTGTTTATGTTAGAAGTTAACTGAACTGGTTTATTATATTGATGTTGCAGGTAAGGTTTCATGGTGGAATGGAATTGGTTTGGAAGCTAGGTTAAGTATTGTGGAGGTTTTGAAGAATGAATTCATGGCGTGAAGATTAATGAGATTTTGGCATGGAGTAGAATAGGGTTAGTACTAGTTTTCATGGTGTAGAATCTTGTAGTTTTGTAGCTTGGATAATTTGTATGTAACTTTGAATGAAGTTGTAATGACTCATCTTGTAATATCATGTATGAACTTTTATTTTGATAGAATTAACTTGAAACTTGAATAAACTTGGATGATCTTGAATGGATTTTTGACGAAACATGAATGACATATTTGGACAAATCTGAATTGGACTAGCATCATGGTTAACATGGATGGAAATTGAATTAATTAATTTGATTTTGATGTATGATAATGCTTGATTTTTGTTTCAACTTGCCTGTATTTGAATCATGAACTATATATAACTTTGGGTCAAAAAGTCAAAGGGAATTTGATCAATACTTAAACCTAATTAATATCCTCCATGATTCCATAAATGAATTCAAAATACTCTTGAGGCCATGCTTATGCCCTAAATAAAATCTCGATGTATTTCATGGTTCCATAAGAATAAGAATCCCAAAGTGAACTTGCATGTCATTCTTGCACTTTATAAGAAACCCTAATTTAGAAAACTTGAATGAATATTGTGATACGGTGGGAGAACTGACTTGAGGTTTTGCGTTTGTGTTCGCAAATGTTTCGTGAGCAAGAGCCGCCACCGACTTTTTATTTATCCTAAGGAAAGGTTAAAAAGCACAGGAAAAACCTTTGAGATGTTTTCTTGGGTTTGGGGAGTAGATTATAGAAAGGGAAGGTATTAGCACCCTTTCTATCCATGGTTATCCATGGGCTCTTAGTTACTTGCTTAGATCACTTGCCTTTTTCTTTTCAATTGTGTGAAATGGTGCTTTGTGTGTGTGGTTTTGAAAATGTTTTGAAAAAGATGCCTTGTCTAGGCAACCATTGTAACAATTCTTGTTTGAATGTTTTACAAGGGTGTTTGTCTTTTTGAAAAGATGTTTCAATGTTTTCGAAAGTTTGTTTTGAAGTTGTATTGTGATGTGCGTTTGAAAAATGGCAAGTGTGTTTTGCAAGTTTGATCAAGTAACTAAGAGTCATCTACCCTATTTTACTCAAAGATCTTCCCTATGTTTTTAACCCTTTTAACAATGTTGTTTCACCATTGTATTTGGTGAACAACCTTGCGTTAGGATGTTAACGGGACGGGCGTGGGTCATCGTATAGACCATGAATGCAATAGTGTCAAGTGTCTTTAGAAATTTTCTTGAGGGACTATGATCATTTTGCTTAGGCAACAAGATAGCGTCATCGAGGGACTATGATCATTTTGTTTGTTTTTGTTTTGTTTTCTTTTGCCAAAGTACTTGACATGCAAACATGGCCCATTTTTGAAGGCAACAAGCGGGATTACCCTAGAGGTGAAAGTGTGAATTGTGTATTGATTTTCATGCATTTATCTTGTATTAGGTTATCTAGCGGTTGATTTTGAATCTTCGCATACAAACCCTAATTACTATACAGTATATGGAAAGCGATAAATTGCAGGAATTTAAAGTCTAAGCTATTACAAATAAGTATCCGGGGATGGGGGTACAAATGTTTACAAATGGGGATGAGTCTCATCAGAATAGTAGTGTCCAAATATTATTTACAACCAAATCGAATCATCGCATTCTCAATGTAAAAATATAAGAAAAAGGGAATCAAAAGCAATGTAAGATGCACATGATTATTTACAAGTGATCAAAATGTTAACCTAATGTATTTGTTAAGTATTTTATTTATTTTTGTGTTTTTGTTAATTATATAAATAAAATTTTTAATTAAAAGGAAATATTTAACCTTAAAAATTCTATTTTTATGTATTTTTATTAATGCTTTATATACAAGAAGTTCTTAAAAGAAAAAATATTTCAACTTAATAAAGAAAATCTATTATTTACATATTTTGTTTAAAATGTGATGAATAAATAAAAAAGACTATTAAAACATTTTTTATACAAAAGTTCAATATGTTGTTTTTATTTAATAAAAGAATTAATTTAAGTTATATGTATGAAAAGGAGGAAAAATAAAGTGATAAGATAAAATAAAAATAGTATTGATTTATAAGAATAAGAAAAAAATAAAAAAGGGTTGAATGGGCCTAAGGAGACGTTTGGCCCAAAGATTAAAACAAACAGATTTGAGAAAGAAAGGGGGGGTGCACACGCTGAAGGAGGGGTATTGGGCTTAAGGGTTCATTTTGTTGGGGACAGGCCCAAACACGTTCATAACGTTTTTAGGGTTTCACTTTGTTTCGTTCAGAATAGGGTTTGTGCCTTACAAACGGCGCCGCTCCCTATCTTCTTCATCTCTTCCTCGCTCTCGAACATGAGCTTCTGACGCCTCTCTTCGCCTCAGCTGCCAGAGCGCCACCTCCACTTCCCTCTCTCCATGGTCGTTCAGGCAGTGATAAAGAAAAGGTAACAATTTTTCTTCTTCATGCGTTTTTAGGGTTTTCGGATTTTCTCTTGCATGTTATTATTTTCTACATGTTATTGATTTTCTGTGTTGTTTGTTTATGTGAGGTGTAAGAAAAAAAGGGAAGAGGAAATTATACCTTGGTTCTGCTCTTGGAGAGGAAAAAGGGAGTTTGGACAGGAGGCGTCTTAGGAGGCCAAGGCGGAGAGATCGATGATGAGGAAAGCTTTGTTCTGGTATTTGTATCTTTTTCTTTGTCTAGGTTTTGTGATGATATTATATCCTGAAAACCTTTCTTCTGGACATGCTTGCCTCTGAGTATTTGAATGCTTGCCTCTGAATATTTGAATGCTTATTCTTTGATTCTGAGATGCTTGCTTTTGATGAAGATGATATCTGAGTTGCCTATTGTTATGCTTCTGATTTTTCTTTTCCTCTCTTTTGGGCTTGGCCTTTTCAATGATGATGATGATTCTGAGTTGCCTATTGTTATGCTTCTGAGTTGCTGATATGTTCTTCCTCTCTTTTGCTTGGTTAGTCTTCCAATGATGAATCTGATTCTGAGGCACTTGCTACTGTTGTTACTGATTCTAATGATGTTGTCCCTATGATGAATTTGATTTTGAGGGTTTTTGGGTTTGCTTTGAGTTTGGTTACTTGATCTTGAAGGCAGGTTGAATGTTTGTATGGTTTTTTGACAGGTTTGAGGCAAGTTTGTATGGTACAGTTGGGGTTTTATTGTTTTGACAGGATTTTGGAGCTTTGGCTTTGGGCAGGCTGTTGGAGCTTTGGCTTGAAGCAGGCTTGAGCAACTTGACAGGTTTTGTTTATTCAGGCTTCAGGGCTTTGGCTTGAAGCAGGCTTAATTTTATTCAGGCTTCAGGTTTTCTGGTTCAGGCTTGAAGGCTTGCAGCTTTGAGTTTGATTTTGTGATTTTAAACAGGCTTATTGTGCAGTTTGATATGCTTGAAGGCAGGCTTTTTGTGCAGTTTGTTTTTGCTTTCCTGGTACAGGCTTGCTTGAAGCAGGTTTTTAACAGGCAAGCTTGAAGGTTTTATGAAGGCAAGCTTGAAGCAGTTTGCAAGCTTATGGTGTTTTTGATTTTGAAATGGTTTAGATTGAAGGTAGGTTGAATGCTTTAGCAGGCTTATGCTTTTGTTGTTCACAAGTTTGAATCAGGTTTATCGTTTGTGTAGTTTTTGAGAGGCTTCAAGGCTGGTTTGTTCAGGTTTACTGTGCTTTGAGGCTTGAAGCAGTTTGTAGGTTACAGGCTTATTTTGTAGCAGGTTTGTGCTTTTGCTTGCTTGTGTTTGACAGGCTTCAGGGCTTATGCAGACTTGGGGTGTTATGCAAGCTGAGTTTGTTATGCTTGAAGGCTTTTAGGCTTGAAGCAGTTTCTGTAACAGGTTTGAGGCAGGCTGCAAGGCTTGAGGCAAGATTTGGTTTGCTTGCTTCTGCAACAAGTTTTTGAGGGCCTCTGTTATGTGTTTACAACTTTGTTATCTTTTTCTATGTGTGTTCTGCCCCTCCTTTGAACTGTTCAGATTTGTTATATTTATCTCTAAGCCTGCCTGAAAAACTATAAGCCTCTACTTCTCTCTCTCTTTTCTCTCTCTATTAAAGCATATTTAATTGCTTAAAGTGCTTATTTTCTGAAAAGGTTTTGGCCAGAAAATGATGAAAAAAGCTTTTACAAGTTTGCTTGCATTTTGTCTTTCCTCTGCATATCTTCTTACCTCCAGATTTTCTGCGTTGCTTTTGTGTACTTGTTGACGGCTTTATTGAAAGCTTCTTTGACAGCTTTTGACAGTTTTGTACTTGTGACTTAGTTTGGTATTTTCAGTTTGACAATGCAATTTGGTTTAGTTTCTTTGACAGTTTGTATTGCCTCTTGGATGGTTTGCACTTATGCAGTTTGTTTGGCATTTCAGTTTGGTTTGCCTTTTTTGCCAATTTGAATTTATGCAGCTTTGTATTTGATTAATTCATATGCTTGCAAATAATTTGCTTTCCTCTTTGTGAACCAAGAAGAGACATCTTCTTGCGATTTGCAGAGAGGACGAACAAACTGATTCCGGCCAAAACCTTTAATGATGAGTTTTTTGATTATCTGTCTGAGAATGCCTTTAATTTATCTGTACTGATTTCTTTCTTCTATCTTTGCAGGTAAATATCAGTTGGGCAAAGGAAGCAACAGTAGAAGATGAAGACTTAGGATAGATTTATTTTCTCTTTCAACTGTTTGTAATAAACATTATTATAAATACTGTAAATAAATTTACTGTATTCAAATAACACTTGTAACAACAATTAAAAGTGAATAAAAAATATTTTGTCAGATAATTCTTTATTTCACTGTCTATTTAATTATTTAAGTTTCTTGAATTAAAATAACTGGAAGTACATCCCAATTATTCTAACTTAGATAAAATAAATAATTAATAAACACCGTAGTCTTGCAACTTCGCATTAATCAACAGTACACCCGGCATTCTAATTAACCATAAGCATTGCACAGTTAATCAAACAAACGTCCACATGCCTTTCACTTCACTTGATTAAACTAAAACTGCAAATTTTCAATCAGAAGCCTCAGCTGCTATCCCATAGGTTCAGGTTTTGAAAAACAAACTGAAATCTTGAACATGCGTCAAAGCAGTGTGACAACCAATTTAAGACACTGTGGATTCAAATCCTTCTGAAAATGTGCGTGCAAACCCTAATGTTGGATTTACTGTCAAAGAAACGTCCGCCTGATCCAACCCTGAGCCAAACTCAACCAAACCCTAATAATCTGCTTGAACTGATTCAAAATCAATAGAAACCCTAATTTTGTCTGACTGATAAGAAAAGTCTGTTTGACCGATTCTTGAGCCAATCTGAAAAATCAGGAAAAGCCCGGAGCTGTGATTTCTTGTAAAAAAGAGGAGGGAAAATTTTGGGGTACAACAAATACCAACCAAACGATGATTCCAAATCAACTTCAATTAATTAACATAACCAAATCCATGTACAACTTCAATTAACCTCTCTCAATTAAATTCAACTAACAATGATGAGATTGCCTTAATCAAGAATGAACCCACAATAAGGCGTGTCCCAAATATCCCTACCCGCTACCGCAAATATATCGAATTATTGACGAGACTTCATCCTACAGACTGCTCAGTTTTATGGACGCCTACTCTAGGTATAACCAAATCAGAATGATCCTGGTTGACGCTGTTGTACCCCAATTTTTTCCCCTAAGATTCCCCTATCATATCATGTCAACTTGATCATAACAAGATCATATTAGGGTTGGTTCATCCTCTTTTTCTATCTCCTATCTTTAAGTTTGCTCTTGAGGAATCTCCAAGCACCTTGGTTGTGCATTTTGTATATGTGTTGTTGACTAACTTCTAATCAAAATACAAAAAATATTTGTCTTTGTCTTTGTATATTTTTGTTTTGTAGGTACCAAGTCGAAGCATCTAACAAATAAGGATTTCTGGTATTATTTTCCTAAAATCTCTATTTGCAAAGAAAAAGAATTAAAAATTTTCATTTTTTTCACTGATGCAATCGATTGCTCTTAGAGTGCAATCGATTGCACATAGTGCATTTTGCGCCATTTTTGAAAAAAATACATTGTGCAAATCGATTTGCACTATAGTGCAATCGATTGCACAACGTGAAAATTAAAAAAAAAAATTAGCATTTTAAACTTGTCAAATTTTGGCTCCAATTTTTCTTCACTTTTGAAAGATGTATCATTAATTCAAATTTTAGTGCCAATCTTTCATTTTTAAAAAGAATTATCATTAATTCAAATTTTGGCCCTAATTTTTGAAAGAGTTATCACTAATTCAAATTTTGGCTCCAAGAATCAATTACCAAATTACCACTAATCCCAATCCTAAAACTCTATAAATAGAGCTCTCATTTCATTCAAATTTCAAGCTTTTGATAGCCAAATCCACCTTGCTAAAAAATCTCTCAATTTTATCCATCTACCAAATTCACTCAAAGCTCCATTTTCAAAAAGTTAGTAAGCTTTGCATTGAAGCTTACTAATATTTGAGCTAAACCTTCGTCCAAACACTTTTTCTCCATCAATTCTCTACATCCAAGCTTGGTCAATTGATTCTTGTGGTTGAATTGAAGCAAATTCTTGAAGTTGTTTTGATAATTCTCTAGATCTACCTTTGGTAAGTTGGATAATTCATCTTTCACAATGTGATCTCTTGGTGATCTTTGGGATTGATTCTTTGAGCATTATTTTGTGATTTCAATGGTGTTATTTTCTCATAATTTGATGGAATTTTCGTGCTCAAGTGGATCCATGATCATAAGGTGTTTGATGGAAAGTTTGAATAAGAAATTGCCCTTTTAAAATGCTGTTTTTGCTATTGCTTCTGCGTGCAATCGATTTGCACTGCAGTGCAATCGATTGCACAGAAGCAATTTCACGCAGATTTTTGAAAACTGTACTGTGTAAATCGATTTACACAATAGTTCAATCGATTTACACCAGGACAAAATGCATTTTTTGCCTTGTTTTGGGGCAGCTTTGATCCAAAATGCTTTTTCTACTCACTCCTTTTGATTGTTGGTTTGGATTGCAATTTTAAATGTCCAATTTGTCTTTAAACTCAATGGACTTTGTGATGTAGATGAAGTTGGATAAATGTTCATAAATTCAAATCTACCTAAGAGTGAATTATTTAATTCATTTTTGGTGCTTTGGATTAATGATATGTTTAGTGCTTTAATCCATCTAGAGGAGTGGTTGAATTTAAAGATGAAAGAATTTTGAAATGGTGATCCAAATTAGCTTATCATTTCCCTCCCTCTTCATCTTATCCCTTTATTTTTTAATTGTGCTACATGTTAAGGGATGGTGATCTCTATATCATTTATCCAAACATGAAGTACATAGATTTCTATTGACCGGCCTCAAAATAGGTGTGACTTCTACATAAGTCCACTTACAATTGCTTAACATAGCGCTAAATTTTGTCCCGATTCGAATAAATGATCATTCGTGGCTCAAACTTATGATTGCAAGCCCAAGTATGTTAATTTGATCTCTTTGATCCAATAACCTTGAGATTCATTGTGTGGAGGCTTTGGTTCTACCAATCCTCTAATGGATCTACAACACCTTTGGTCAACGCGAATCACTTAAACATCGTTGATCATTACATGTTGCCTTGTGAGAATTCCAAAATGGATGATATACTTGACAAAAAGCAAATGCAACTTGTTGTGTGGAGGCTTTGGTTCTACCAATCCTCTAATGAGTTCCAAATGCAAGTTTCAATATGGTCATCCAACTAACCACTAATTACTAACAATTAACTTTACTTTACGCTTTTATTTTCATGCTTTATGTATCATTTACTTTTAGCATTTTTACATTTCATGCTATTTTCATCTTTGCTCACTTGAGCATTTACTTTTATATCATTTTTATTTTTCTCACTTGAGCTTTTCTTTCTTTTTTAAAGACACCTAATAATCAACATGAACCATAAAAATCTTTAAAGATACTTGGACTACATGGTTACTATCGTTTGCATTATGGAGTGATGGACTTCTTGGACTTAGGATTAGAGACCTTTGCTTATCTTGGAGACTTTGTGACTTTATTTGATATTTTTTCTGGAGTTCTTGAGGTTTACCTCAAGACATTAGGTTGTTTATTTGTTTTGTGTGCAGGTTATTGAGATTACGATCTTTGTTTGTAATCTGGAATTCGCCCGTATACAGCCGTTACTCTGCCCAATTTTTGTGAAGACTTAAAACACTTGAAGTTTGGTTCTCTCAAGAGGTCTAGTATCTTTGCTTGCTTGGTTTCAATCCGAAGAATGGGAATTCTATATTGACTCATAATGTCAAGTATTGGCTTCTTGTTGGTTAGATGGTTCTTATCCCTAGCTTTTACCTTATGCTTTAGGATAGCCTCTTCTTCTCCTTCCATCTTCTTTAATTTCAAAAAATCTTCTTCTCCTCCCATCTTCTTTAATTTAAAAAATCTCCTCCCTCCTTTAAAAAAAAACTCTTCTTGTTTTGAAACTTGAAATATTTTCATAATAAACTTGGACTTAGGTCCATGCATCTTCGAAACATTTTCATAAATATATTTCAATCAATTTAATAATACCTTGACCTTTTTTTTGTGAGAAGACTAAAAGTCTATCAATCTCATTTCAAACCATTTTGCCACTTTGGCTTTTATCTTTAAACTTTTCTCAAAAGATTAGACTCTTGTCAATCCTTGTAGTGATGCAAACAACTATACTTCTACAATATGTAGTGAAGTGAGATATTTTCATCTTGGGTGTTGAGTGAGGCATTGTTGATTTTAAAATCCAAGCCATATCCTCCACTTTGAGATGATGCAAATTCTCCTTTCTCATGATTGTGGGTAGTAAGTATGTTTTTTCACACGGACAATTGCGATGATGTCTTATCTCATAAAATTAACCAACACACTTGTGTTTCAAATTTTTAAAAGAGGAACTACGTGTACCCTGATCCCCTATTGCACGAAAGGTGGTACGTAGGCACTAAAGGTTCGCAACCGCGGAGGGTGCAAAAATCATAAAAATATTTCTTTTCGCAACCCCCTTACCTTGAATCTTTCCCCCTCTTTTTGGGTTATTCGCTCTTTTCCCATTCCTTTGGAAACAATAAAGCGCGGTGGTGATTTTTATTTTGATTTGTATAAAGTCTAGTCAATCCAATGGCTTAGTCTTGCATATTTCTACGGCTACAGACGCACTAAAAACAACTTTCATGACAGACCGGAGTAATTACTACTACAAGGTAATGCCATTTAGCCTCAAAAATGTTGGAGCCACCTACCAGAGGTTGATGGAAAAAGTACTCGTTACCCAAATCAGAATAAATTTGGAGGTGTATGTGGACGACATGGTCGTCAAAACCACCACTGGGAAATGACGCGTTGTAGATCTAATGGAAACACTAACTTCAATAAGGAAATATGATATTAAGCTAAATCCAGATAAGTGCATCTTTGGGGTACAAACCGGTAAATTCCTGGTTTTCATGCTCACAAACCGGGGAATAGAAGCCAATCCCGACAAGTGTTAGGCGATTATAGACATGCAAAGTCCATCCTCAAAGAAAAAGGTCCAGCGGCTGACGAGAAGGCTAGTCGCCTTGTTTCATTTTCTATCATGCGTAGACGATAAGTAAATCCATTTCTTTGCATCCCTCAGAAAGTCAAAAGAGTACGAGTGGACAACGACATGTGAAGAATCCTTCCAAGGCATGAAGCGTTGTTTGTCCTCTCCTCCCATCTTGACAAGGCCACAAGAGAATGTGTCCCTGATCTTATATTTGGCCATTTCCGATAGGGACATAAGCTTTATCCTTGTGCAAGAAGGAGAAGACGGAGAGAAGCCAGTATACTTCGTTAGCAAAGTCTTGAAAAGGGAAGAGACACGATATCAAAAATTGAAAGGTTGGCATTGGTTATAACAACACAAAAGCTAAGACATTATTTTCAGGGCCATCCAATAATAGTGAGAACCAATTATCCAATAAAATAGATACTGAAGAAACCCGACTTGGCCGAGAGAATGGTCACATGAGTTGTGGAATTATCTGAGTATGGGATCGAGTTTACTCCCAAGAAAACCAACAAGTCACAAGTGTTGGCCCATTTCCTGGTCGAGTTGTGTAACCATGTACCCGAGGAAAGTACAAGCATATGGATCCTTCATTTAGACGGCTCGTCCAACCTCAAAGGGAGTAGGGATGGGATTGTGCTTGAAGGACCAGAAGACTTCATACTAAAATATTCTATGGGTTTCAACTTCTAAGCCAATAATAACCAGGAAGAGTATAAGGCTTTGATAGAAGGAATGAAATTGGATAAAGAATTTAGAGTGACCCGTCTTGCCATAAAAACTGATTCACACTTGATTGCGGGACATATGAGAGGAGAATATCAGACCAAGGATTCCTCATTACTGAAGTACCTACAAATAGCACTGGGTTTTTCAAAGGTTTTTGCAGAGTTCAAAATCAGCCATATCCCAAGAAAAGAAATATCACGACCTGATCTATTAGCCCGAATCTCCAGTACTAAGGGGTCGAGGCTAAACAAAACAGTGATACATGAGATCTTGGAAAGTTCAAGCACTGAGCACGAGGAAACCATGTCAATCGAGTAATCAACTGGATGGATGGAAACGATAATACAATACTTGATGCATGGGGTTCTACCCGAAGATGTAAACAAAGTAAAAGGCATAAAAAATATCCACTCACTATCTAATAGTGGTTGACAAGCTATACAAAATGGGGAGGTCCACGCCCATGTTGAGACGTGTATCAGAAAGAGAGACTGTCCTGATAATGAGAGAAGTCCGTGAAGGGGCGTGTGGTAGCCACATCGGAGGAATATCCTTATCTAGGAAGTTCCTCAAAGTAGAGTACTAGTGACCTCGCATGCTACAAGACTGCACCGAGTCTGTAAGATAATGTGATAAATGCCAGGTGTACACGCCATTCATACATTTGCCAGCCGAGTTGTTGCACTCCATCTTTTCTCCATGGTCATTCTACCAGTGGGGAGCAGATACTAGGCCCATTTCTCACCGCGCCTGGACAACTCAAATTCCTAATTGTGGTTGTATATTACTTCACAAAATGGATGGAAGTTGAGGTCGTGGCACGTATCACAACCGAGAAGATATAACATTTTTACTGGAAAAATATTATATACAGGTTTGGCTTACCCAGGGTCATAGTGTCTGACAATAGAACCTAGTTTGTGAGCGCTTCTATGGTGGAATTTTGCAAAGACTTGGATATCCAAAACAGATACACATCAGTAGAACACCATCAGGCCAACGGACAAGCAGAAGCAACAAACAAGATAATCCTAATTGGGATGAAAAAGAAGCTGGATGAAGCAAAGGGTCTATGGTCCGAATACCTACCTGAAATCCTTTGGTCTTATCATACAACACTTCACTCCACTACTTGAGAAACACCTTTCTGAATGGTATACGAGGCTTATGCAATGATTCCAGTAGAGATCAACACCCCTATCTGGAGGCGAGAGCATTTCTATGAAGGTACCCAAAAAAATGATCTAGATAATTCATCTAACCTGCTTGATAAAGTCAGAGAAATGGTCTAGATCAGAGAATTTGCAGCCAAGAACATATTGTCTAAGAGGTTTAATCTGAAGGTCAAACAAAGAGGTTTCTATAATGGAGGCTTAGTTCTCAAAAGAATTACTGATCCAAAAACCAAAGGAAAATTGTCTCTAAACTGGGAAGGCCCATATCGGATCCTACATAAGCTAAATAATAGAGCTTACAAGTTAGAAACTTTAGATGATGTAAAAATACCTAAGACATGGAATGTATTCAATTTTAGGCATTATTTCAGTTACAATTATGTCATGTCATTATCAATAAAATGTACGAGATGCACTATTTTCCTTTGCAAGGGCAAGGGTTTTTAATGAGGCACAAAAACTAGAAAAATATGAGTAACACTATTATGGAAAAGGGAGACTAATTCGGTTAAGCCTTAGGGCCTCTATCCACCACTAAGTCGGTTACACCTTAGGGCCTATGTCCTCCACTAAATCGGTTACGCCTTAGGGCCTCTGTCTGCCACTAAGTCGATTAAGCCCTAGGGCCTTTGTTCGCCACTAAGCTGGTTACGCGTTAGAGCCTCTGTCCTCCACTAAGTCAGTTATGCCTTAGGGCCTCTGTCCTCCACTAAGATGGTTAAGCCTTAGGGCCTATGTTCACCACTAAGTCAGTTAAGCCTTAGGGCCTCTGTCTGCCACTAAGCCGGTTAAGACTTAGGGCCTCTGTTCTCCACTAAGCTGGTTAAGCCTTAGGGCCTTTGTCTGCCACTAAGCCGGTTAAGCCTTAAGGCCTATGTCCACCACTAAGTAGGTTACACCTTAGGGCCTCTGTCCTCAATTAAGCCGGTTATACCTTAGGGCCTCTTTCTGCCACTAAGCCGGTTACGCCTTAGGGCCTATGCCCGCCACTAAGTCAGTTAAGCCTTAGGGCCTTTGTCCTCCACTAAGTCAGTTAAGCCTTAGGGCCTCTATCTTCTAATAAGTCGGTTACACCTTAGGGCCTCTGTCTGCCACTATAGAGTCATTGGATCAAGAGAGCCTAGGGCTTCTGTCGATTCTGGAGAACAACTAAGAGAAATGCTAGGCTTCATTTCAACCCGTCAGACTCTATTTCAACCCAATGCGGAAATTCTAAGAATACAAATTCGCTAAGGGGCTCCTTAGCCCGTAAATAAACAAGAGAATGATCACCCAACCTTATACAGGCTTGGGGATCTTAAAAGAAACACCATATCTGATTTCATAAAAACAATTGAAGGTGATATAAGGTGATAAGTGCAAATTGTAGCTATTTTTGTATACTTTTTATTGCACTTATCGACTTTTTATTTGTTAATATTGTTGAATAATTCTAAATTTTGTGTAAATTCATTTAGTTTATGTTTAATTGTGTTTTTGTGTATATAGTGTATCGTTTGATGTTTTTTTATTCATTTTATATGTATTGATTCGTATTGGAGCATGAGCAATAAAGTGTCGAAGACATGACTTCAAACGTGGGATTTTGAGCAACTCATCAATGAATAAGGCTCAAAATCAAAGCATAAGAAATCATCAATTTGGTTGATACTTTGTCATTTTTATAAGGAGCATTGAATAAGCTTTCCAGCACTTCGAACCTGGCGCAAATTGGAGTTATGGTTCAAAAGTATGGTCGAAACAGTGCAAAATGTTGTGTTGGTTTTTCATCTTGTTGTCATCTGTCGTCGGGCGATTGTTTTTAGTCGTCGGATGATACTAGACAGTCAAAAATGCGTATTTAGGGCTAAAAACATATTTTTTAGGTTATGTTTTGGTCCCAATTCATCAAACCTCCATTTTTGGTCTTGAGAAGCTATAAAACAACATTGGAGCTTGCATCTTGATGATCCGGAGTCGGATTTTTCATCAATCGGCACTGACAATCTGTGAGATGTTTGGTTTTTCTCCATTCCTTCTCTATGTATTTCTCTATTTGTTGGGTATGTTTGTATATTTACTTTGAACATATGTGTATTTGTTGATCATGGTGTTGTATAAAGCTTGTTTTACAAATCAATATTGATGTCTTCTTTGATCTTTTTGCTTTATGTTTGGATTTGAATTGTTATAGATATATACCTCATAAATCTTGATTAAGGATGGATATCTATTAGTTTCTAGATTCTAGAGATAGATTTAGAGCTAATATTCACTTTGGGTGCTAAAGCTTAATGCATTTGTGTTGTTGTAGCACGCAAGACATTGCCGATAGAGTAATATGGTTGGTCTCGCGACTTGGTGTTAGATATAACCTTTGTTGTGGGTACATCTCGTGGTGCCCGTGATTATTTTGACGAGTATAGTAGGTTGAGTGCAACTGATCAATAGGTTTAAGTTTGTGACGAGTAGTGTAGATTCTTTCCTGTTAGGTTTCTCCTTTCTATTTAATGTATTTATTTTCTTGTCAATAGTTTTTAACCTTTCCTTACAAAAAAACCCATTTAATCCCCAAACTCATTAACAAATTAATTGTCAAACGACAATTCAATAACCAATCTTTGTGGACACGATAAATTCTCAGATAAATATTTCCAAAACTTTTGTTGTTTGCCGCTACACCGCTCCAATAAAATGGCGTCGTTGCCGGGGATTGGTTCTATTTTCTTTGCATTGCGATAATTCTTTTGTTTTTGAGTTTTATAATTAATGTATATGTTGTATAGAAATTGTACATTAACTTGTATATGATATTTGTGCATATATGTGTTTTCACGTATTGTTGTGAATTGTCTCGTTTTTGTAACATTTGTTGTGTGATTGTTAGGACACTTTTTTTAGTTTTGCACGGTGTGACAATACGATGGCATAATGAGAGGAGGTTACTAGCTCACACAATAAAGACGTCGAGCTTACAACGTAAAACAAACATGTTTGTTTGTATTTGTTTATGTGTGTGGTGATTTGTGCTTTAACAAGTTGAAACAAGGAAATGTTCTGAATTTTAAATCTTCACTTTTCAACTTGTTAATTCATTCTCACCTGGTTTTCATATCGTTATTTGTATTTGTTTTGTTATGTCAATTTATGTTTTCTGAAAGCTTGTCGTGTTTAGCTTGAAGAGTTTTGTTCGTTGTATATATTGTAAATTTTGTACATTAAAATTTTGTAGGAGTATTATTTTTCTAATTCTTTTGTTGTTGTTTGCACTCAAGTTTTGGTCTGTAACTTGTAGAATATTGAGGCGATTTGTCAAGTTTAATCGTTTCAACTTGCGAATGTGTGGTAATAATTTTGTTAAAGTTTTGTACACATTCGAGGTATGTGTTTATTGATTTCTATATTTTAGCATATTCATGATACTTAGACTTTTTACAATTTTTATGCCTTTCATTCTTTTGTATACTTGTTCATTTGTAAATCACTTTAGTTCCTACCCTTTTTGTGAGGTAGCTTTCCATTGTTCACATATGCTGGAGACCATAATTCTTATTTTAAC
Organism: Vicia faba; assembly: GCA_948472305.1. NCBI lineage: Eukaryota > Viridiplantae > Streptophyta > Magnoliopsida > Fabales > Fabaceae > Vicia > Vicia faba. Next base: position 110,622 of record CATIWC010002151.1, read on the forward strand.
TGGATTTTATTATGCTTAATCTTTTGTTTGTGTTGATTGTATGAAAGCTTGAACATGATCAAGGCATTTTTTGTTTCATTTTGAGCACAACTATCTTGGAAAAATAATTCAATTCACCTTGTGAGTGTGTCATCATTAGTAACCCCTTTGAGCTTTTTGTCGATATCCATGTTGTATTTTCTAAATGCTTGTCTATGAATGTTTAGTTTCCCTTTTTGTATGGATGTTGATTCGTTGTTTTCTTGAACCCTCAACCATTGTTTTGGTTTGAATTTTTACTTTGCCTTATAAAGTATGGAGTATTCACTTTATTATATGGTTTAATTCAAGTTGGGGAGAAAAATGATTATGCATTTATTGGTTGATTGCTATGAGGTTGAAAAGAAAAAGAAAAAGTGAGAAAATAAATGGAAAAAAAATGATAGAAAAAGAAAGGAAAAACATAGAAAATCTTTGAAAAAGAAAAACAAAAAGAGTATGGAATAATGTTTTGTTGAATAAGTGATGTGTGTTGGTTTGAAATTTGGGATGAAGAAGAAGTTTGATTGAAATTCTATTGTTTGAAACTTTGTGGAAGTAATTACTCCCTTAGGTTTAGGTAAGTTTTTGTTTCGATTAGCTTTAGGACTTATCACTTGTTTGTTAACCAAGCCATATTACAACCTTGAAAAGCCCTTGATATTCTTTCTTTTATATTTTCAATGTAAATTTTTGGATGAATGCATAATTTAGTCTATTGTTTGCAAGATTGTTGGATGAGTGAAAATACCCTATTTTTGTATATTTTTCATCTACCTATGATTATGTTTGCTAGGTGTGATTCATTTGTGACCAAGTATTGTTTTATAATTTTTGGAATATTCTTTGTATTTAGCATTTGTTTCATGTTTATGTTATCGTCGTAGTTTAGTGGTAAGTATGTTTCTTCGTGCGTACAGTTTTTCATTTGAACCATTGCATTTGTATTTCGTTCTCAAAACTTGTTGATTCATGAAATTTTGTTTGATTACTTTTGGTTCTTTGAGTTGTTTGCCTTTGTTTGAGGATAGAAAAGTTTAAGTTGGGGAGAGTTTGAAAAGTGCAAATTGTAGCTACTTTTGTATTTACCTTTTATTTCACTTATCGACTTTTTGTTTATTAATATTGTTGAATAATCCCGACTTTTATATAAACTTGTTTAGTTTATGTTTAATTGTGTTTTTGTGTATATAGTTTACCATTTTATATTTTTCTATTCATTTTATAGGTATTGATGCGTATTTGGAGCATGAGCAATAAAGTGTCAAAGACACAACTTTAAATGCGGGATTTTGAGCAACTCGTCAATGAATAATGCTCAAAATCAAAGAATAATAAATCATAAATTTGGTTGATATTTTTTCATTGTTATAAGGAGCGTTGAATAATCTTTCCAACGCTTCGAATCAGGTGCAAATCGGAGTTACGGTTCAAAAGTTATGGTCGAAACAGTGCAAAATGTTGTGCTGGTTTTTCATCTTGCTGTCATTTGTCGTCGGGCGATGCTTTTTGGTCACTGGGCGATACTGGACAGTAAAAAATGCGTATTTAGGGCCAAAAACACTTTTTTTTAGGTTATGTTTTGGGTATTTTTGGTCCCAATTCATTAAACCTCCATTTTTGGTCTTGAGAAGTTATAAAACAACATTGGAGCTTGCATCTTGATGATCCGGAGTTGGATTTCTCATCAATCGACACTGATAATCCATGAGATGTTTGATTTTTCTCCATTTCTTCTCTATGTATTTCTCTATTTGTTGGGTATGTTTGTATATTTACTTTGAACATATGTATATTTGTTGATCATGGTGTTGTATAAAGCTTGCTTTACAAATCAATCTTGATGTCTTCTTTGATCTTTTTGCTTTATGTTTGGATTTTGGTTGTTATAGACATATACCTCACAAATCTTGATTAAGGATGAATATCTATTAGTTTCTAGATTCTAGAGATATATGTAGAGATAATATTCACTTTTAGTGCTAAAGCTTAATGCCTCCGTGTTGTTGTAGCGCGCGAGACATTGTTGATAGAGTAATATGGTTGGTCTCGTGACTTGGCGTTAGACATAACCTTCATTGTGGGGACATCTCATGGTGTCCGTGATGATTTTGACGAGTACAGTAGGTTGAGTGCAACTGATCAATAGGTTTAAGTTTGTGACGAGTAGTGTAAATTTCTTCCTGTTAGGTTTCTCCTTTCTATTTAATGTATTTATTTTCTTGTCAATAGTTTTTACCCTTTCCTTACAAACAAACCCATTTAATCCCCAAACTCATTAACAAATGAATTGTCGAACGAAAATTCAATAACCAATCTCTGTGGACACAATAAATTCCCGAATAAATATTTCTAAAACTTTTTTTGCTTGTCGCTACACCGCTTTCTACATAAGGCCATACACATGGTGCCTAAAATGTCTACTCTTAAAGACCTTGCATTTAGAAAACCTCTCGATTTGGCAGAACCCGGAAGAGAAGGATACCTTAGTAGTTTCTATACCCAGAAAGTCCTTAGCATATATTGAAGATAAATCTGAGTATATAACCCGCCCGGGGTTGTAAGTCGTTCGGAAGAATCAAATGAAAATCATGAAAAAATCATTGGGGCTCTTAAATTTAAAATAATGTTCGGTACTACATGATCAGACACATACAACCCGGAGGCCCTTGTGCCCGAGGGGCTTAAATACATACACATGATTATTTTCAATTATGTGGAAAGAAAACAAGTAAAGACAAAACGACGAATAAGATTACAAAGCTACAAAGAGCGACTCAAAAACAAAGCCCATAGGTAGAAGTCATAGTCATAACAAAAAGGGGGGACACAACCACACTCCCTAAACGAAATTACATAATTGCATCTTTATCAGATGACTAACAGAAACAGAAACAGAAACAGAAAACAATATCATGCAATCAGGTTCTCCTTCCCGTCACCATCATTGTTGTTTTTCTTGCCAGAAGGATCTTCGGGATTTGACGGAGGAGAGGGATTCTTTTCTACCTCCTCGAGATCCACAAGGCGGCCATCGTGCACCACCTTAAAGTTATCCATCTCTTCCAAATCCAAGTTGGGATGAAGGCATAGTATCTATTCCTTAGCCCGTTTGAAGGCTTCGTCACTAGCAGAGAGAAGATTCACTAGAGATTTCTTGAGAGCCTCTTTCAGCTCTTCAGTAGTAACCTTCAGCTCATCATTGGTATCCATATCTACCTTTAACCTCTCATTAAGATGGGTAAGAGAAGCCTTGCTCTCAGACTTCAGAGTTTCCCTCCGCTCCTTCTCCTTGGCCAAGCTTTTCTCCAAACCTGATATCTTCTCAGGCTGAGTTTTCTGAGTTTCTTTCAGCCGGGTTATTTCCTCCTTGAGCTTCAACTCCGCCTTCTCATAATCATCACTGGACTAAAAAAAGGCACGAGCCAGAACCGCAAACCTCTTAAAATAAGAACTGAGGTTCTGTGTCATCTTGTGCCGGCCTATGGTCTTGACCTTATTGATGTCTTCAGTGGCATTAAGATGGTCATAGAGGAAACAAAGCCCGTCAAAGTTGTTGTACCAAAATTTGAACTCCCCAGACGCTTGATCGTCTATGGGCTCTCTCATCAAGGAAGTTATTTTCATATTGGCCTGACAAGTGTCATCACTCATAAGAGTCTTCAGCTTCTTTAGAGTGCCTTGTTGTACCTCGTCCTGAATGGATGGAGCAAATGTCTGCAGCTCGACCATACTCGTAGTAGCCTTAGATCCCACCACCTTCCACCTCTTCAAGGTCTGGGTTTCTAACTCGGTAAGATCAGACTTAATTGCTGAAGATCCACCTGCTCCTTTCCGGGAAGCTCTGGCTCCCAACATCAGTTTCTTCTGCTCGGCTATGGAGAGATTTGTCATCTTATCTACAAAGAAAGAAAAAAGGGGGATAGTATGAGCATCGTCAAAAGTTTTTCACGATTGATAAATCAGAAGTAAAAACTATTACCAAGAAAAAGGGATCTGTTTGTCGGTTAGGGGAAATAAATCCTTAACCTCCTTCATTCAGAAGAAGTCAAACAAGTTCAAAGCTTGGACCTCCAAGTCGCTCAGCTTGTCAAAATTAAAACTGAAGACTGGTGAAGGATCCCGAGTCCAGTAGAAAGGGAAGCGTGGGTTCCCGTCTAAGGCGTACAATACTTGTGGGCATCTCGACCCACAATTTACCTTTAGAAACCGGTTCTTGAAACCCTATAGTTAGAGGTGTATACTTGAAGAAAGCTCTTATGAGGAAGACCGCTGATTTGGATCCAAGAGCACTTCTCGGCCCCTTTGACCTCAAAGAAAGAGAAGAACAGACCCACTGTAGGGATGATGTTCATTGCCTCACAGACTATTTCAAAGGTTTTTATAAAGCCCCAATTGTTAGGGCGAAGTTGAGAAGGAACAACATTCATGATCTTCAGTATGTCCACCTCGAAATTAGAAAAGGGTTGTAGGGTTACTTCGATATGAAATCCTGGATAGTAGGGCTTGTGAGAAGGAACTTGGGTCATAGGGTTACTTCGATATGAAAGCATGGATAGTAGGGCTGTGAGAAGGAACATGGATAGTAAGGTCACTTTGATATGAAAGCATGGATAGTAGGGCTATGAGAAGGAACTTGGATAAAAGCCTGGATAGTATGGCTTGTGAGAAGGAACCTGGGTCGTAGGGTTACTTCGATATGAAAGCCTGGATAGTAGGGCTGTGAGAAGGAACCTGGATAGTAGGGTTACTTCGATATGAAAGCCTGGATAGTAGAGCTTGTGAGAAGGAACCTGGGTCATAGGGTTACTTCGATATGAAAGCTTGGATAGTTGGGCTTGTGAGAAGGAACCTGGGTTGTAGGGTTACTTCGACATGAAAGCCTGGATAGTAGGGTTGTGAGAAGGAACCTGGATAGTAAGGTCACTTCGATATGAAATCCTGGATAGTAGGGCTGTGAGAAGGAACCTAGATAGAAGGGTTACTTCGATATGAAAGCCTGGATAGTAGGGCTTGTAAGAAGGAACCTGGGTCGTAGGGTTACTTCAATATGAAAGCCTGGATAATAAGGCTGTGAGAAGGAACCTGGATAGTAGGGTTACTTCGATATGAAAGCCTGTATAGTAGGGCTTGTGAGAAGGAACCTGGGTCGTAGGGCTACTTCGATATGAAAGCCTGGATAGTAGGGCTTGTGAGAAGGAACCTTGGTCGTAGGGTTACTTCGACATGAAAGCATGGATAGTAGGGCTTGTGAGAAGGAACCTGTGTAGTAGGGTTACTTCGAAGTGATAGTGTAGATTAGCTGACCCGTTTGATTTTGGGAACTGAGTTTCCATTAGTCGTCTGTAGATGTAATCTGTATAACTGCTAGATTTGTTGAAGCTAATCGTCTTTTCCTGCAAAAGATATCAGGGTTAGTTATATGCGATGCATGAAATGCAGGGTGAGATGATGTTCTCAAAATAAATGAGATTATGTTGTATATGGTATGCATGCGTATGTCATGATGTATGTTTGTGAAATGCTATCGGGGTATGCTCGTGTCTGGGAAAATAAATCCCTGACGGTTGCTGGAGATTTGTAAATATTATGTCGGGAAGAGATGCTGGATAATAACTCTACGGGGACCAACTTAGGGGAAGAGATACTCTGTTGGTAGACATGCTGATCTGGAGGAATAAACTCAGCTGGGGATGTCTTTTGCTGAAGATGATGAGCTTTGTTGGAGATTGAGCTTCTATATCTGGAGAAATAAACTCTGCTTAGGGGATGAAATTTACTGACTCGCCCGCGATTATGAACCTCGGTTGGGGATAGTTATGTCCTGTTTCAGGAAAGCTGACATCAATGCCTTTGGATACTTTTACTCTATGGGGGAGTGTATGTACCAATAATTATGTTCCCAAGCTGGCTCTATCTCGGCACCTGCTGGGCAGAGCAACTGTAGGGTTTGGCACTTCTTATTTTTCCTGTTTATGGAATTACGAGTAATTGTCTTTTGTTTCTTATGTATGTATTTATGAGCAGCAATTATTTTCAAATGCATATGTCAAAAATAAATCATTGGACGTTCTTGTAAAACAAAACAGAAAAAGAAAAACAGATTGAAGCTTCTTATGAAAATGATTTGTATTGATTTTTTGAAGTTGGCCTGTAATAGGCATTTTTGTACAAAGAGGCTGATGCTCTAGTAAGAGAACGCTGCCGAAAGATAGAAATTATACAATTTATGTAAAAGAAAGAAAAATAGCTATGTGAAACGACCCCATTAGGTTCCAACTTTGCTATTTCCTTTATATCTTCAAGCGTCTCATCACTTTGCTTCTTAGCCGAAGGTTGATCAGATTGGTTGGCGCCGTCCGAGCTTGATAGTCGATACCAAAGTCTGGTCGCAAGATGATCTAATGACACATAGTGATACACTTCAATCCCTAACTTTTTCCTAGATTGCCCTTTCGGGTTTTCAATCCACCGGGATACCTTTTTTTGCCCAAGCCTCCCTTTCGGGTTTTCGACTTGTCGGGTGTACAGATTTTTTCATTTTCATCCCTTATTTTTGCCCGAACCCTTTTGGTTCGCCAGGAAGCCCTTATTTTTGCCTAGGCCAGTCAACCTAGCGGGTCTTTGATTAGGCGTAGTATCTTTTCACTATGTCCGCATTGACAAGGTGAGGAAGGTCGTCACCATCCATGGTGGTTAGAATCATAGCTCCTCCCGAGAAAATGTTCTTAACCACAAATGGCCCTTCGTACGCGGGGGTCTATTTTCCCCTGGGATCACCTTGCGGCAGTATGATGCGTCTGATCACTAGATCTCCGACTTGATATTCTTGGCGTCTGACTTTCTTGTTAAAAACCTTGATCGTTCGCTTTTGATACGTCTGACCATGGCAAATGGCAGTAAGTCTCTTTTCATTGATTAGATTTAACTGATCAAGTCGGGTTCGGATCCAGTCGTCTTCGTTCAAACCCGCATCCTTCATAATCCTGATAGAGGGCATCTGGACTTCGATGGGTAGGACTGCCTCCATGCCATATACCAAAGAATGGGGGATTGCCCCTGTCGACGTCTGTGCTGAGGTACGGTACCCATGAAGAGCGAATGGTAACATCTCATGCCAGTCTTTGTATGTCACTATCATCTTCTGCATAATCTTCTTGATGTTCTTGTTAGCTACTTCAACAGTGCCATTCATCTTCGGCCGGTAGGGAGAAGAATTATGGTGTTGTATCTTGAACTGTTTACAGAGTTCGGTGATCATTGTGTTGTTGAGATTCGTACCATTGTCAATAATAATTCTCTCTGGTACACCGTATCGACAGATCATATTATGTCAGATAAACCGCGCCACGACGTTCTTGGTTACTGTAGCAAAGGAAGCTGCCTCAACCCACTTCGTGAAGTAATCAATGACTACTAAGATGAAGCGATGTCCATTGGAAGCAGTGGGCCTGATTTCTTCGATCATGTCGATGCCCCACATTGCAAAGGGCCAAGGATCCGTCAAGACTTTCAGAGGAACCGGAGGCACATGCACCTTATTAGTGTAAATTTTGCATTTATGACAAGTTCGAGAGTGCTGATAACAATCGGCTTCCATAGTGGACCAATAATGTCTTGCCCGTAGGATCTTCTTGGCCATGGTGTGTCCACTGGAATTGGTTTCAAAGGTGCCTTCATGTAGATCTGTCATGATCCTCTCTGCTTCACTCTTGTCTACACACCGTAGTAGCGTGGAGTCATGGTTGCGTTTATAGATGATTCCATTACTGAGGAAGAACTTTGTAGCGAACCTTCTCAGAAATTTTTTATCATTGACAGATGCCCCTTCAGGATACTCCTGAGCCTCGAGATACCTTTTGACTTCGTGAGACCAGGGTTTATCTGCCACTTCTTCGGTATCGATCTCACAACAGTGTGCTGGTTCATCCAACCTCTCAATGGTGATTTGGGGAGCTTCATTGTCCTACCTAACCTTGAACATAAAAGACATGGTAGCTAGCGCGTCCTCTAACTTGTTCTCCTCTTGTGGGAAATGTTCGAAGGTTACCTCCTCAAAGTGTGGGAGCAACGTCAGTACATATTCCTTGCAAGGAATGAGATTCGGGTGTTTCGTATCCCACTCACATTTGATCTGACTTATCACCAAAGCGGAATCCATGAATACACTCAAGAACTTAATCCTTAGGTCGATAGCAGCCCTAAGACCCATTGTGATACGGATGGAGAGCTGACTTGAGTGTTTTGCATTTGATCACAAATGTTGCAGTTAGCAAGAGTCACCACTGATTTTTCTTTTATCCAAAAGGAAAGGTGAAAAAGCACAGGAAAGACCTTTGAGATTGTTTCTTAAGTTCGAGGGGTAGATTATGAAAAAGGAAGGTATTAGCACCCTTTTCATCCATGGTTTTCCATGGGATCTTAGTTACTTGCTAGATCACTTGCTTTTGTTTGAAATTGTGCTTTGTGTGTGTGGGCTTTGAAAGTATTTTGAAAATATCTTTATAATGGTTCTCGTTTCTATAAGAACGCGTACAAAGTTTTGTTTCGAAAAATAGTTAAAAGATGTGTTTGTGGAATGTGTTTTTGAAAATGGTTTTGAAAAGATGTTTTACAATGGTTCTCGTCTCTATAAGAACGTATACAAAATGTTGTCTTTTTGAAAATGTTTTGAGATGAAAGTGTCGGTGTAAAAAAGGTTTTTCTTGTGAGTAAGCGAGTAACTAGGGGGCGAATCTACCTACTCGAAAGGTATTAAATGTTCTTTTCTTCCTCCTTTAGATGTTTCTATTTTACCATTGATTTGGTAAGAAGCCCCATCGTTAGATGTGGAGGGACATGCGCGGGTCAATCGTACAATCATTGAAAGCAACTTATGAGACGCTTTAGCAATTTTTCGTAAGGGATTAGATCATTTTATCGAAGGCAACATCGAGGGACTACGATCTTTTATCGAATGGTCTTTGCTAAAGCGTCCCACATTCGAGGGACATGACTATTTTTCAAATCAAGTGAGGTTATCCTAGAGATGCGCGTGTGAAATTGTGTTTGTTTAAGTTAACTTGTCTTTTATTAGGGTTGTCTAGCGGTTGATTTTAAATCTTGTCATACACACCTAATTACTATACAGTATAAGGAAATGCAGTAAAGTGCAGAAAATAAAATTCTACGCTATTACAGAGCTTTCGGGAATGGGGGTACAAATTTATAAATGGGGATGTATCAAATTGAAAGTTAGATTAAAAGTCTAAATAAACAACCAATACAACCCAATCGAATTAAAAATAAACGATTAATTAAACTAAAACAATCTATTTAATAAAATTAATTAGCAAAATAATTAATAATATAAAATAATATTTTTTAATTTAATTATTTAGTTTAAAAAGTGTTTATATTTTTTTGTATTTTTAATGATTTTCTTAATATTTTAATATTTATATTTTTTTTCAAAAAATAAAAAGAAATTTGATTTATTTAGAAAAATAAAATAATTAATTTTATTAACTAACTTATTCTACAAACAAATTTAAAGAAATAATAAACTAACACAACTTATATAAAAAAGAATTAAATAAATTAACAATATGACCTATCTAAACTAACATTACAAAACATTAATTATGCAATGTGAGTTTGATTAATATTCAGTTATATATAAACGAGATGCAGTAACTAGCATATAGCAAAATAATTTACCATGACACAACTCTAGGTGAAAACTAAAAGTAATATTGAATAAATTAAACTATACTAACTAAAGAAAATTATACTCTAATAAAAATAATATATTACACCTAAAACTAAATAGAAGAAAAAAAGCACAAGTGATGACCATAAACAAACACATACACGTGAACACAATTGCTTCCTCACCAAATTAAAATCAGCTCCCCTTATTGTTCAGAAAAGGAAAACAAATGTATAGGCTTATTGAAAAAATTGTCTTCTTCATTCAATCAGCTCTCTCTTATTTCATTCAAACATGAAATAAACAAATAGCATCAAACAACAATCAAAGATATATCAAGAGAGAAGAGAAAAATGAACTCACAAACAAGAACAGAAATGAGATGGTGGAGGTGGTGATGTCGTCCCCGGAAAAGCTCGTTTTTCGGTCAGTGAGAAGTGGCAACTTGAGCACGGTCTCCGATAGCTTCACGTGGAGGGATGGTGGCGCCCTTGAACTGTAACTGAGGGTGTTGTTGGTGATATCGAGTCGGCCGGAAAACGTGGATCTTGCGATCTTTTTTAATCTTGGTCCCAATTCGCCTTTCCCGTCCTCTTTCCCTTCTATTTTAGTTTTCGATTGTGAAAATTGTGGTGGTAGAACTGGTATGGAGGTATGCAAGACTTTTTCTCTGGGTTTTTTTTTGCTGTGTACTCCCCCAATTTCTTTTTTTTTTTGTAATCTCCCTTTACTGTCTTGCTATCCTCCCTCTTTATAGAAGAATGAGATATTGAATTGGGAGGGGAAAAACTTTATCATTTTTGAACAATTTTGGCTACTGTTTTATTGCTTTCTGGGCAGATTTTGTTTTGCTGATTTTTATGTAATACTTGGCTGTTTATGCAGGTTTTGGGCAGCATAGGACAACATGGTTTTGGACTAGTTTTGGGCAGATTTGCAGTAAGAAAGTAGCAGAATGTTGGCAGCATTTGAGACTGTTATAGGCTGTTTTTTTTTTGGACTGTCTTATGGTATTTCTACAGCACTTTTGTTGGGACTATTTTGCAATATCTTGGACAGCAAAATACCATAAAATTTAGCTTATTGTATTGCAACAGGGCTGGAAATGGACTGTATGTTTGAAGCATAAAGCTTTAGGACATTAGAATTAATAGTTTGATTTTTTTATGTACAAACTAGTAATTCTTCTTGTAACTATGTAGTAATAATTCCAAATAAAATTTGTAACATGAATGGAAACTTGGAACTTTGAAATTGTATATATTTTTTTATGTGGAATTTTGAACTTGAATGAGGAATGACATTGTAATGTTGAATTCACTTGAATTCACTTGAATAAAATGATTCATGCCTTGTACACTTGAATTAATGCGAAATCAAAGACATCATTTGAATGAATATTGGGAACGAATTTGTACCAAAATTCATGAGTGCCTTTTGATTGAAAAAATTGTACTTACATGATGAGTACGTAACTTTAACCATTGATCTCAAATGATAAGAACTCAAAATATACTTCTTCTTCCAAAACAAACTTGAGTTTAAACATTCCATTCAAACAAGACTCAATCTTTCTTTCAAACTTGATGAAACTTCAATTAGGCGTTTTTTGCGAATCTGCTTTGAATATCCAAAAAGGAATGCCTTATGCCAATGGTTCACAAAACTTAAACCAACCCAACTCGCATCGTGCATAAGAATTCAAAACTCAACCTAAAAGACCTTGAACAATCACTAGAAGAGGTTTCGAGGCAAAAGCTATCACATTGAAGAATTGACATCATGAAGTTATTAGGACTCAAGAAAGCTTTAAGTCAAGAAGATGACTTATAACGTTTCAATAAATTCCCAAGCTTTATAAACACCATTTGACTTTGATTCTTGTAGGAAAACTTGTTGACAATCTTATTTGTGACAATGTGCTAAGATATTCATCTCAAGATGTTGAAAATTGAGGAAATTACGATTCTTGAAAGTCAGGTAACAATTATTTGAGATTAGGTTAAAAATCCAGAAAGTGACCTCTAAAGTATTCGAAATTTTGATAATCTTCCACACATAATTGGCTCTTTACTTGTTAAAGAGGAATTGGAGACGATGCCAAGGAGAGTCATGTGCGAAAAGAACCACTCAAAAGTATCAAATAATGAAGAAGTTACAATCGTTTGAACTTGTTCTCGCAAAAGGTCTTTTTTTTTTGGGTTGACGTGGTCGTTTCCAGTTATCTGGACCATTGATTGAGTAAACTTGCGATGCAAGGTTTGAAACCTGGCACAAACATCCTTGGGGAGACATGAAGATCTGCGAAGACCATTTGAGAACTTGAAGACTCAAATTTCTTTAGAAAATGCAAAACCCTAATTGTGGACTTATTGTCTAGGAAGAGAATCTGTCTAGTCAACTTCTGAGCCAAATTGCGTATTCGAGAAACCCTAGGATAGTATCTTGAATGAAAAATGGGAGGGCAAATTTTGGGGTACAACACCCATGATGCACGCTTCATACTCCGCCATGTTGTTGGTGCAGTTGAAACATAATCGGGCGGTGAACGGAGTATGACAGCCCTCGGGAGATATGATTACAGCGCCAATGTCGTTACCTAGTGCGTTTGAGGCTCCATCAAAATACATAGACCATCGGGATCCCTCCTTAGGTCCTTCATCTGGTCCAGGTTCTTCATAGTCAGTCACCAACATGATATTCTCATCCAGGAACTCAAAATTCATGGACTGGTAGTCATCCACGGCCTGATGAGCCAAATGATCAGCCAATACACTCCCATTTATTACTTTTTGGGTAGTATATTGTATGTCGTACTCAGTTAAGATCATTTTCCACCTTGCTATCCTTCTGGAGAGTGCGGGCTTCTCGAAAATGTACTTGATCGGATCCACCTTCGATATTAATAAGGTAGTGTGAGTCAGCATATACTGTCTCAATCGGTGAGCAGTCCATGCCAAAGCACAACAAGTTTTCTCGAGCAATGAGTGTCGTGTCTCACAGTCGGTAAACTTTTTGCTAAGGTAGTATATTGCGTGCTCTTTTCGACCAGACTCGTCATGCTGCCCCAACACACACCCCATTGAATTGTCTAGCACTATCAAGTATAATATCAAAGGTCTTCCTTCAATTGGAGGCATCAAAATTGGTGGTTCTTGAAGGTATTCCTTGATTCTTTCAAAAGTGTTCTGGCATTCATCATTCCACTTTACCACTTGATCTTTCTTCAGAAGCTTGAAGATTGGCTCACAAGTAGCAGTCAGATGTGAAATGAACCTGGCGATGTAATTCAGACGTCTCAAGAAACCTCTAACCTTTTTCTTTGTGCGGGGAGCTGGCATCTCTTGTATGGCTTTTACCTTCGCAGGGTCTACCTAAATACCCTTGTCGCTGACAATGAAACCCAGAAGCTTACCAGACCTTACCCCGAAGGTACACTTGTTTGGATTCAACCTCAACTTGTATGTCTTCAACCTGTCAAACAATTTCTAGAGATGATCAAGGTGCTCTTCCTCAGTCTGAGACCTGGCTATCATGTCATCAACATAAACTTCGATCTCATGGTGAATCATATCGTGGAACAAAGCGACCATGGTGTGCTGATAAGTTGCCCCATCATTCTTCAACTCAAAAGGCATCACCTTGTAGTAGAAGGTTCCCCACTGTATAACGAAGGTTGTCTTCTCCATGTCTTCAGGAGCCATTTTGATTTGGTTGTAGCTAGAGAAACCATCCATGAAGGAGAAGATTTTATGTTGCGTGGTGTTGTCGACCAGAACATCAATGTGAGGAAGTGGGAAGTCATCCTTGGGGCTTGCCCTATTCAGATCTCTGTAATCCATACACATCTGTACCTTACCGTCCTTCTTAGGTACCGGGACGATGTTAACAACCCACTGTGGATACGAAGTGACAGCTAAGAATCTTGCGTCGAACTGTTTCATGACTTCTTCCTTGATCTTCTCTGACATTTCAGGGCGCATACGGCGAATCTTCTGTTTAACCGGAGGACAGTCTTCTTTAGTTGGAAGGTGATGTACCACAATATCAGTGTCCAAACCATGCATGTCTTCATAGGACCAGGCGAAGATCTCAACGTAGTCGTGCAACATCTGTACCAACCTCTATTTGCCGCTAAGCTCCATATTTGCACCTATTTTAACCTCTTTTCTGTCTTCCTCAGTACCCAAATTCACTATCTCAATCAGCTCTTCATGAGGTTGTATGGCCTTTTCTTCCTGTTGTAATAGTCTAGCAAGTTCTCCAGGCACCGCACAATTATCCTCACCTTCGTCTTCGGCTTGGTTGATCGGATTTTTGAAGTCATAACTGGAAATAGCAGAGCTGCTATCAATGGATCCAGAGTGGATATGGATATGCATTATGATACGTGAGTGTGTGTAAGAGAATAGCTGTTTTGATAAAGTAAAAAAAGAAAAGAAAAACAGAGAGCACAAAATTTGTATGTAAGAAACGTCCAATCCTTTATTTATGGTATATGAAATGACAAATAATATCCCTCACAAGCAAAGCCAAGGTGTCTCGGGCAAGGCACCAGGCCGTAAAGTTTTAAATTGTTTATTACAAATCTTAAAACAAATAAGTCAATTACCGCGGAATAAAAGAAACAGGTATAAAGCCCCTAGCCGTCCAGTTACTCGGTCCACCGTTGGTTGTTGGGTAGATCCAGCTGTCGATGTTTGAGTCTTCTTCATTGTCTTCAATGGCATTAACCCCACGATTGCTGATGCGTAGGGGAGGTCCTCCAGCCCGAGCGCGTCTAACAGCCCTTTGAGCCCCTGTAGTAAAGCCCAAACCAAATTTGTCAGTTTTGTGAGTGAAATCAGGGAGCTGACCCCAATTGGTACACCCGCCTTCTTCAACCACGGCCCTGGCATCCTTGAGAGAAGCCATCTTCAGTGGAGGTCTGCTTCTAGTAGTAGTTTCAGTCGATGCTGAGATCTGAGGGACCTCTTCGAAGTTTTGACAAGGAGTTTCTATGAATTCCCCGTCCATCTCTATGTAGCAGAAGGAATTGAGGTGGCTCACCATGCATTCTTTTTCACCCCGCACGGTGACAATCTTTCCTTTCACCGGATACTTCAGCATTTGGTGGAGTGTGGAAGTAACTGCCCCAGCCTCGTGGATCCAAGGACGACCCAGCAAACAAGAATATGACGCCCTAATATCCATCACATAGAAAGTGGACCTAAAAGTCTGAGAACCCACTTTGACAGGGATGTCCACCTCCCCGTGCAACATTCTCTTTGACCCGTCAAAAGCCCTTACTACAATGTTACTAGGCTTTAACGTCAAACCCTCGCAATCCAACTGATCCAACCCTTCTTCGGCAGAACATTCAGTGAAGACCCAATATCTACCAGCACATGAGCCATAGTGGTGCCCCTGCATTCGATCGAGACATGCAGAGCATCATTATGCTTCCTTCCCTTTGGTTTCAAATTCGCATCTGAAAAACCCAACCTATTATCAGCAGTCAGGCTAGCCACACAATCTTTGAACTGATCAGTTGAAGTCTCTTGCGGCACATGCACAGTTTTGAGGAATGCAATCAAAGCCTTCGCATGGGCTTCAGAACACAACAGCAGAGGCAACATGGATATCTTTGATGGGGTCTGCCCCAGCTTCTTGACCACATTGTAGTCGCTCTTTTTAATTATTTTAAGTATTTCCTCTATCTCTTGCTTAGAGGCTTCCACAACAATTTTCCTAGGTGCCTCCATCCGGGCAGGCTCACCTACAATTTTCTTGCCGCGGGTATCAAATGATTCACCGACAAGGGTAATAACAGGAGTAATAACAGGAACTGTAGTGGATGTACTAGCAGGAACAACAGATGGAATGACAATAGGCTTGTTGACAGTCTTAGGGGAAATCTCAGGAGAGAAGACCCTTCCACTTAGGGTGATTTTGCTGGTTCCGACAATGTTACCAATATCAGGACCAACCTCTTCATCTTTCAGATCTTGTTTGATGCCATGATAGTACACATCGGCACCATAATGCCATGGGACAGCTTTGTTCAAGGCATATGGGACAGGACCGGGAACAGTGATTATCAGCGGAGCAATTCTTGGAGCAGATGTAATCCTAACAGGTATTCTTGAGGAAAACTTGGAAGGATTGGCGGAAATGGTTATAATGGCAATGTCTTCAGATGGAATAACGGGAACCAAAGTTTTCTCAAACAAAATTTCTTTGCTGTCCATCAGGCGTTGAACACCTGACTTCAGCAAACAACAACTAAAAGGTAGAAACGAACACATGTGGCAACCTTCACCACAACCCGAAAATAAACCGGCCAACAACAAATTCTTCTTCACAGTCATGAGAGGAGTAGAAACTTCGTCCACCAAGGTCACAAACAAGTCGGTATCAACATCATTAATTCCACGGCCGTGTTTGGGCATGGGAGCAGTTATGACATTTGGCTTCTCTGGAGCATCAAACTCTATTTCTTTGGCTTCAATCAGATCATGTACCTTATTCCTTAGAGCCCAGCAATCATTGGTATCGTGGCCAGGACTCTCAGGATGATAGGCACACTGAGAATTCGGATTATATCGGGGAGATATACTATTTGGATTCTTGGGAGCCTCTTTCAAGGTTGCCAAGTTGGATCTCAACAGGTGAGGTAACACTTCAGCCAATGTCATGTTGATGCGGGTAAACTGTTGTTGTGGTCTTTCCACCCTTTGTTGATTGTTGCATTGTGGAGCAACTGCAGGTCTAGGTATCATCACGACACTTACTGTTCGACGATGTTCAGCCCTGTTTTGGCCCATCGGGCTATAGATGGCATTGGCTTCCTTCTTACCAGCAAATGGCTTCTTTATTGAGCTTGAAGAGGCATCTTTCTGTATCTTTCCACTCTGAATCCCAGCTTCTACTCTTTCTCCAGTTAGAATCAGCTCGGTGAAACCAGCTGACGAGCTGCTGATCAAATGATTGAAAAATGGACCAGATAGCATCCCCGGAAACATATCAACCAGCTCCCTATCAGACAATGAGGGTTGAACTCTCCCAGCCAAGTCTCTCCATTTCTGTGCGTAGTCCTTAAAGCCTTCACTTGCACCCATGGACATACTCTGAAGTTGAGTACGAGTAGGAGCAAGGTCGGTGTTGTATTGATACTGCTTGTAGAAAGCAGCAGCCAGATCTTCCCAATTTCAGACATTGACTCCCTCCAGCTGGTAGAACCATTCAAGCTGAGTCCCTGACAGACTATCTTAAAAGAAATGAACCCACATATTTCTATCGGCGGTGTGGGGTTAGATCTTTCTGAAATAAGAACAGAGGTGAAGCTTTGGGCAGGACACGCCATCGTACTTAGCAAAAACTAGAGCTTTGAACTTCTGCGGGATGACCACCCCCAACACCAAACCCAATTATTCGAAATCCAGTCCAGGTATCCTCTGAACTTCCATGGCACTCAGACGATCTTCCAATTGTTTGTATCTATCCTCAGCAGGAGGATATTGCTCATCATTGTAATCGGTATCATTGTCAGAAACTACAGGACTGGGGTCCTTCTCTTCTTCCTGATTCTCCCCTTCCTTAGATGAAAAGGTCAGATCGACTTGTCGCTTCAACCGCTCTCCAAACCTTCTGCCCATATTCAGAATACCGACAACCTTCTTCTTTTTCTTCTTCTCTTTCAGGATGAGGGCTTTCAGATGCTCCTGCCCTTTTGTCAGACTTATGAACATTTGTTTGAACTGGGCGTTATGTGCCTGAAGGTCCTTGATGGTTTGTTCGGAAGAAATTTCATGCTGAAATAAATAGCGAAGAAGATGAGAAACCTGTAATGTTACCTGTAATGATGTGTATGATAATGGGACGCATATGCAATGATTTCAAAGACTTCGGGAAATTTAAATTTACAAACCAAAATAAACAAATATTTTATTAGCTGAATTTGAAGGTTCAAAATGCCTTTTAGGCGTTACAATTAAAAATAAATCTAAAACTAGAAAAGAAATCAAAATTCCCATAGATGCTTTCTCTTTGTGTCGAGATAATCATTGAGCCCTCTTTCTTCATGCAGTTGCTTTGTGAGCTCTAAAACCTTCCTCTCCTGAGCATGGAATTGATCCCTGTAAGTATCTCGCTCCTTCTTCAACTGAATCCAAGACCTCTGTAATTCCCCAAGATCAGTGGGCATGTAAGGATAGAGAACCGTGTAAGGAGTACCTTCTTCAGTAGTGGGTTCCATAATCACTGGTAAAATGGCCACATAGCGCATCATAAGCTTCTGGGAACGAGCTCGTACCCATTGGAGGTAAGGGTCCATAGGAATGGAAGTTTTTGGCGCCAGATCTGTTTACCATGCACCAAGCTCGTATGAACCTCCAACGATATTCGTGAGCGTCATCCTCATAGTTGAATACAATGCCCTCGATAAGTAACTCATGGGGACCATCCCTTCGAGCGTGACCAAATTGTCGCAGAGCTAAACAAGTATTATAGGTTATACCTCCTTTGATACCAAGTAATGGGACATTAGGGTACTCCCTGCAACGGTCAATAATAGCAGTATTTTCCATAGCTCGAGAACACCAAAGAATATCCATGTGAATGAGTGACATTATCCTTTGTGTGATCGGTGGATCTGGAACTGACTGTTTTAACGCTGGTTCGCGAAATGTCGCGGTAAGCAAGAGTCGCCACCGTCTTTTATTTTCTCCAATAGGAAAGGACAAAAGCACAGAAAAATTCCTTAAAGAGATTGCTCTCGGTTCGGGAGGTAGGTTATAGAAAGGGAAGGTGTTAGCACCCTTTCTATCCATGGTTATCCATGGGCTCTTAGGTACTTGCTCAATGTGTTTTCAAAATGTTTGCTTGCTTTTCAATGTGGGTTTCAAAAAATATTCTTTGAAAAGTTTCAGTTTAACTCGTACGTCAGAGTGTTTTGAAAAGTTTGTTTTGAAAGTTTTTGAAAGTGTTAGTGTGAAAAGTATTAGTTGTTTTGTTTTTGAAGAGAGCAAGTACCTACGAGAACCTACCTACCCTAAGGAATTCGTCTGTGTAAGAGTCCTTTAAAGTGGTACTATCCCACCATTGAGAGGTAGGTAGCACCACCGTTGGAGGTGTTCGGGTCAATTCGAGTTTTAGGGACGTGGTGATCACCAGAGCAATGGGAAGACACCTTAGAAGCTACCCTTATGCCATTGATCTTTTATTCCGAGGCAACTTATTCGAGGCAACTTGATCAATGGACACAAGGACTTACTAAAATATCCTCTACTCGATGATCACCTTTCGAAAGGCAACAGTGAGGCGTACCCTAGGGATGGTGTGTGCGAATTGTGTGTCATTTTCAGTTTATTGTTTGTCTTGTCATGTATTGGTGATCTAACGATTCGATTTTATTTTTTTGGGCATTCATTCTTTCATGCATATTTATTAACAGTTATATTTGCGAGAAAATAAATCTAACTATTACAACTGGCGCGGGTCCACATCGCCAAAAAAACCGAACCCGATTTGACTGAAAATAAATAAAGCGAATAAAAAGTGCGAGAAATAAATCTAAACTTATTACAAGGCTTTGGGGCATATACAGAATTATTTAAACAAATGCGCGAAATAAAGAGATTAAACAAAATTAGGGCTTTGGACCCTTTTACAAACAATTAAAATTAATCAAGGAATTAAAAATTAAATGAAAAATAATGTTTTTGTGTTTTTTAGGTTTAAAAGAAAAAAAAGAAAAATTATTTAAAATTAAAATGCTAAACCCTAGTTCTAATGTTTTTTAAGTTTATTATGAAAAAATTAAAATATGATCTAATTTAAACCCTAATTTATTTATGCACAATTTTTGATTTATGAAAATAAAAATAATAAATAAATAGTATTGTGAGAACAAGAATAAAAATTAAAAAGGACATTAAAATTATCAATTAACCTAATTCTACATTTTTTTGATTTTTTTATTAAAAATGAATTAAAATTAAAACCTAATTAACCTAAATAATTTACATGTAATTTATTTACAAAAGTAATTAAAATAAAAATTATATTTTTTTATGGTCTTTTCTGATTTTTTGAATGTTTTTATATTTTTATGAAAATAGTTAATTAAATAAAAAGAAAAGAAACAAAAAGAAAAAAATCAATTAAAGAAAGAATGAAAAACAATAAGGCAAACCAGGGGGGTGTGGCCTCAAATTTGGAGGTGTAGGCCTGAAAAGCCTGGCCCATTTGTTGGCAATTTGTTGACTTTTCCAATCATATGCACGCCTGTTGACTTGTCCTCATGGTATACCTTCAAGCTGAACCCTTGATCAGATCCCCTGGGACACGTGGATGATGCCTCTTGAATGTGCATGGTGAGTCCTAATGTTGGCGCTGCATGGAAATTCAAATGAAAAAATAATATTGAGTTTTGCAAGACCTGGGACTTGAACCCAGGTCATTGAGGTTACATGCGCGTGTCTTGGCCAGCTGAGCTATGCAAGTTCATTTAATATATAATATAACATAAATAATATAAAAGAAAAATAAAGCTAGTTGGTTAAACACGCGCGAAATTTAAACGGACGAATGATAGCGTGCCACATCTTCATCTTCTTCACGTCCCTGTAAACAAAACTCAAAGGCAACGCTTTCTTACGCGTTTCATTAGGCAACATTTGAAAAAATAGCGAATAGAGCTGCGTGCATCAGAAATTAATCGCGAGTGTGTAGATCTTTTCGTCCAGATGCATGGAGTGTAACAGTCATGGTCTTGAGGGCCAATTTTGCAGTATGGTAAAAACCCTAAAATCAAAACTTGAAAACCCTAGAACGTGAAAATGGTAAAATCGTGTATGGCTTATGAAAATGCAATTAAATACCATGAACAGCTTGGAAACTTTGTGAGGAACATGAATATGTAATTAAAAATGCAAAAGGATGCTTAGAATCAAGAACACGAATTCAAAAATTTTTCTGTACAGTTTCACTTGTAGATACCAGTTCAAGGAGTTTTGGAAGATGTTATGATTTGGGACACGTTCAGAATTGTCTCAGGAAGCTATTGGTACAAAAATTAAGGCTTGAAAAGATCCCTAGCACTGATTTCAGTTTTGCATTATATGGCCAAAATTTCAAATGTCCAATGGCTTTTTCAGCGAGCTTTTTGCTATGTTCTAGTTAGGGTTGGACTCAGTGATCATTATGGAATAGACTTGGCTTGCTATTTGACCTCAATTCAAGCTTGGGAAAGAATTGGCCTTAGGGTTTCTTCCATTAACCATTTTCCTTCTTTTTAGCCAAAACCTAGACCTAGTATGCAAATGAACCCTAGCCTGATTTCTTGAGTTGGTTCATGATACATAGAAATTGTCCAAGTTCATTTGACACTATTTCATTGATTTTTAAATTTTATTTGAATTTTCAAAGAATTAAAATGAATTAAATCATCAAAAATTAAATAAAATAAAAAAAACAATATTTGGTCTTGAAACTAATCATGGGACACGTGTGTGGCATGACAAGGATGAACAAAGTGAGAAAAAAGGGGGCCCTTTTGTCAAAATTGGATTTTCAAGGATAGTTGACTTTTGCCATTTCACAAAAATTTCCCAACTTCTACAAGGCATAACTTGCTCAATTTTTAAGATTTTCTCATGTTCTTGGACATTTTGGAAAGGTCTTTGAGTCCTTTAACCAATGCCTTTGGTCCCATGTCATTTTGATTTACCAATCTCAAGTTATGGCCTTTGACTTAAAGTCCCTTTTTGTTGACTTTTGAAAATGACCTGTAATGTTGAAATTGATAACTTTTTGTGAGAGCATTTCTTGGACTTGAAGTATGAAGATGAGTTGTAGGAAATGTCTTTCTCTTCAAAATGAGCTTTGGATGGAATTTTTCTGATAATCCATGTGAAAGTTATGCCCTGGTCAATTTCAGTTGACTTTTTCAGCTGTCCAAATATAGCAATTTTTGCATCTTTGATGATTTCTGAGCCAAATTTTGAGAATCATGATCAAGCATTGATCAAATGATGTTTGTGGCTTCAAAATGATATGTTGACCAAAAATTTGAACTTTTGACTGTCAAATGACCATTTTGCCCCTACAGTTGACTGTTGTGCAATTTAGGGTTTTGACTGTGCAATCTTGAGCTGAATGCCTTGAAACTTGATATGAGGATGTTTGACCATGTTTGTAAGCATATGAGACTTGATTGAGCCTTTGAAAACTTCCTTTTCTTGATCAGACTTGAAACCCTAATTTTGACTGTATGGGAGACTGTTGCACTGCACAACCCTTGGGGAATTTTCTAGCTTGGCTTGGCAATTTCTTAAGGAATATGGGAGGGCAAATTTTGGGGTATAACAGTTGCCCCTGTTCAATCTTCTTAGACCTGAGGATGTAGATTGGCTGACGTGCCTTTCGTAATCCGAGGGTAAAAGATGATTGGACACTAGAGTGCCCGGAAATTTGCGCTCACATGTTGGCAATGAGGGTAATGGGCTTATAGATGCCATCTGGATGTTTTGATTGCGTAAGAGATTCCTTCGCTAGAACCTGCATACCTGCAAAACAGAAAATGAGTACCTGACACGTTGCAGGAGCTGATTTTTAGATGCTTAGTATAGATGTGTCCTGACTGGTTACAGGAACTGAGTCTGGAGCTTCAAACAGCAATGAAAGAACCAGGGATGATTACTTCCTTAGCATGAATGGTAAGAGAGCCTTGGGTGACTTTAACTTCAACAACGCTCGTTGAGAAAAAATCTGGGGTGTCTTCTACTGGGATAAGAATCAGGGAGATCTTAGGGTCGATCTGACTGAACCAGAGAGGCCTTTGACTGGGTAAGCAATCAGGAAAATCTTGGGACGATTTAACTGAACCGGTCTAGGTCTTGAAATGTCTTCTACTGGGATAAGAATCAGGGAGATCTTAAGGTCGATCTGACTGACCCAGAGAGGCCTTTGACAGAATCAGGAAAATCTTGGGACGATTTAACTGAACCGGTCTAGGTCTTGAAATGTCTTCAACTGGATAAGCAATCAGGAAAATCTTGGGACGATTTAACTGAACCAGAGAAGGCCTTTGACTGAACCAGTCTAGGTCTTGAAATGTCTTCAAAGGGATAAGCATCAGGAAAATCTTGGGACGATTTAACTGAACCAGAGAAGGCCTTTGACTGAACCAGTCTAGGTCTTGAAATGTCTTCAAAGGGATAAGCATCAGGAAAATCTTGGGACGATTTAACTGAACCAGAGAAGGCCTTTGACTGAACCAGTCTAGGTCTTGAAATGTCTTCAAAGGGATAAGCATCAGGAAAATCTTGGGACGATTTAACTGAACCAGAGAAGGCCTTTGACTGAACCAGTCTAGGTCTTGAAATGTCTTCAAAGGGATAAGCATCAGGAAAATCTTGGGACGATTTAACTGAACCAGAGAAGGCCTTTGACTGAACCAGTCTAGGTCTTGAAATGTATTCAAAGGGATAAGCATCAGGAAAATCTCGGGGTGATTTAACTGAACCAGAGAAGGCCTTTGACTGAACCAGTCTAGGTCTTGAAATGTCTTCAAAGGGATAAGCATCAGGAAAATCTTGGGACGATTTAACTGAACCAGAGAAGGCCTTTGACTGAACCAGTCTAGGTCTTGAAATGTCTTCAAAGGGATAAGCATCAGGAAAATCTCGGGGTGATTTAACTGAACCAGAGAAGGCCTTTGACTGAACCAGTCTAGGCCTTGAAATGTAGCTTGAGAACTTAACTGAATTTTTCCTGAAAGATAAAAGTCAGTCATGTGCAATGCATGATATGGATCAAGCAATGATGTTCTCAACATAAATGAGATTTGTATGATGCAGTGCGTTATGCATGCTATAATGATGTATGTGATGTTTTATGTATGTTTTCGTCCAGGAAAATGAATCCTTGACGGGTGCCGGGAAGTCGTATCCCGGGCTGATGTCGAAGAATAGATTTTTCCTCCGCTGGGATGATAACTGCAAGGATACCGGTAGGAGAAGATGACTCCGTTGCGGAATAAACTTGGCGAATGGAAGATTCTGCGGGGAGAAAAGATATTCTAGCGATCATGCTGAGAAGCAATACTCTGTGGGGATAGAGATGCTTTGCTGAGTGTTGATAGTAGTAATTTGCTGAGGATGTCTTTGTTGTTGGAAGTGTTAATGGACTTCGCTGGGGATAGGAAAGAACTATGTTGACGATGACCTTTCCGTGGCTTTTGGCTGAGGATAACCCAGTTATATCCTGTTAAGGAAATAACTCTTTGAATAAAGCCGGACGACGCGTTCGTGCTCTGCGAGGGGATAAGCTTCCAGAATCTACTGGGGATAAGCTTACTGCTTGGAGAGATGAATTCCAATTTTCCTGGGGAAACTGGATCGGACTCTTCTGGGGAAGTTTTGATATGCTGGGGAAGTGATTCCTTTGAATGTTGATGTATGCCGCCGGGGAACACTCTTTGGATCAAGACTGCCGAGGATGCTTGTTAAGAATATATGCTGCTGGGGGAATATTGGGATCTACTGGAGGATACCCAATTTCCTTGAGACTTGTTAACTTTGTTTGGGGAAGAATGCACTGACTCGCTGTCTCACTCTCTGGGGGAATTTAAGATGTCTGGTTATGTTTTTTTTTTAGCTGAACCTACCTTGATACCTTGGAGGATAGAACGATTAGACTGTTCAGACAACTCTTTATTGCCCCTGTTTCTATTGTCACCTGCAATTAGTTCTTTGTCTCGTATGCAAATATTTATGAGCTAGCAAATTATTATCAATGCATATATCACAAATTGAACCTTGGACGTTCCTCGCAAAACAAAACGGAAAAAGAAAAAACAGTTGGCACGTTTAACTGAAAAGTATATTTGTATTGATTTTGAATAGCCTGTGAATAGGCGTTTTTGTGTACAAGAGGCTGGCGTCCTAGTAAGAGGTACGTCGCCGAATAAGAGAATTTATACAAGTTTTGTACAAAAGAAAATAAAACAGCTGTGTGAAAGACGAATGATCCACTGGGTTTCAACTCTGCTATAGCCTTTATAACTCCGAGCGTCTCATCACTTGGTGACCTTGGTTGAAGGTGAGGCTGACTGATCGATGCCGTCTTGATGTAGATACCGGATTCTGGATGCAAAGTGATCCAATGAGACATAGTATTACGCCTTTATCCCTAATTTTTGCCTGGACTGCCCTTTCGGGTTTTCAGTCCACCGGGATACCCATTTTTGCCCAAGCCGCCTTTTCAGGTTTTCGACTTGCCGGGTGTACAAATTTTTTCATTTTCATCCCTTCATTTTGCCCGAACCCTTTTGGTTCGACGGGAAGCCCTAATTTTTGCCTAGACATGTCAGCCTAGCGGGTCTTTTTTCATGCGTAGTATTTTTTAACTATGTCTGCATTGGCGGGGTGAGGAAGGTCGTCACCATCCATATTGGTTAATATCATTGCTCCTCCTGAGAACACATGCTTAACCACAAATGGCCCTTCGTACGTAGGGGTCCATTTGCCCCTTGGATCACTCTGAGGAAGGACGATTCGCTTGATCACTAGATCCCCGACTTGATATTCCTGTGGTCTGACCTTTTTGTTAAATGCCCTGATCATTCGCTTCTGATACGTCTGACCATGGCAGATAGCAGCAAGTCTCTTTTCGTCAATAAGGTTGAGCTGATCAAGTCGTGTCTGGATCCAATCATCTTCATTCAGATTTGCATCCTTCATTATCCGGAGAGAAGGAATTTGTACTTCGATCGGCAAGACTGCCTCCATGCCATAAACCAGAGAGAAAGGAGTTGCCCCGGTTGACGTCCTAGCTGAAGTACGATACCCATGCAGAGCGAACGGTAACATCTCGTGCCAATCTTTATACGTTACTGTCATCTTTTGCACGATCTTCTTGATGTTCTTATTTGCTGCTTCTACAGCCCCATTCATCTTCGGTCTGTAAGGAGAAGAATTGTGGTGCTGTATCTTGAACTGTTCGCAAAGCTCGGTGATCATCTTATTGTTCAGATTGGTACCGTTGTCTGTAATAATCCGCTCAGGGACGCCGTACCGACAGATCAGGTTGTGCCGAATGAACCGTGCCACAACAGTCTTAGTTACCGTAGCGTAGGATGCTGCCTCAACCCACTTCGTAAAATAATCAATCGCCACTAAGATGAAGCGATGTCCATTAGATGCCGTAGGTTTAATCTCACCGATCATGTCTATGCCCCACATTGCAAACGGCCAAGGCGCAGTCAGAACATTCAGGGGAACCGGAGGAACATGCACCTTGTCTGCGTAGATCTGGCATTTATGGCATGTCCTAGAATGTTGGTAGCAATCAGCTTCCATGGTGGACCAGTAATACCCTGCCCGTAGAATCTTCTTGGCCATGGTATGTCCACTGGAGTGTGTACCAAAGGTCCCATCATGTAGCTCTTCCATGATTCTTTCCGCTTCGTTCTTATCTACACAACGCAGTAGGGTCGAATCCTGGTTTCGCTTGTACAAGATGCCGTTGCTAAGAAAGAACTTGGCTGCAAACCTCCTCAGGAATTTCTTATCATTGACAGAAGCACCTTCAGGGTATTCCTGAGCTTCCAGATATCTCTTCACTTCGTGGTACCAAGGCTTCTCAGTCACCAATTCAGTTTCGAGATCACAACAGTATGCCGGTTCGTCCAGTTTCCAGATGATGATCCGGGGAGCTTCATTATCCCATTTAACCTTGAACATTGAAGACATTGTAGCTAACGCGTCCGCCAACTGATTCTCTTCTCTTGGAAAGTGCTCAAATGTTATCTCTGTGAAGTGGGGGATCAGGGCCAACACGCATTCTCTGTAAGGAATCAAGTTTGGATGTTTCGTATCCCACTCTCCTTTGATCTGATTGATCACGAGAGCGGAATCTCCGAAGACACTCAGAAATTTGATCCTCAGGTCTATCGCAGCTTGAAGACCCATAATACACGCTTCATACTCCGCCATGTTGTTGGTACAGTTGAAACACAGCCGGGCGGTGAGTGGAGTATGAGTACCTTGTGGAGATACGATTATGGCGCCGATACCATTTCCCAAAGCATTGGAGGCTCCGTCAAAGTGCATAGACCATCGGGATCCCGGTTCAGGTCCTTCATCCGGTCCAGGTATTTCACAGTCAGTTACTATCATAATGCTTTCATCTGGAAACTCGAAGTTCATTGATTGGTAGTCATCCACAACTTGATGTGCTAAGTGGTCTGCCAATACACTTCCCTTGATGGCTTTTTGGGTCGTGTACTGAATGTCGTATTCTGTCAAGATCATCTGCCATCTTGCAATTCTCCCAGACAGAGAAGGCTTTTCGAATATGTACTTTATAGGATCCATTTTTGAGATTAACAAGGTAGTGTGAGTCAGCATATACTGTCTCAGCCGGCGAGCAGCCCATACCAAAGCGCAGCAAGTTTTCTCAAGCAGTGAGTATCGGGTCTCACAATCGGTAAACTTTTTGCTAAGGTAATAAATGGCATGCTCTTTTCGGCCAGACTCGTCATGCTGCCCCAGCACACACCCCATTGCATTATCAAGCACTGTCAGGTAAAGTATCAAAGGTCTCCCTTCCACTGGTGGCATAAGGATGGGTGGTTCTTGGAGATATTCTTTGATTCTGTCAAAAGCAGCCTGACATTCATCGTTCCAACGTACTACCTGATCTTTCTTCAACAGCTTGAAGATGGGCTCACAGGTGGCAGTCAGATGAGAGATGAAGCGAGCAATGTAATTCAGGCGTCCTAGAAAGCCTCTGACTTCCTTCTCCGTTTTAGGAACTGGCATCTCTTGAATGGCTTTGACCTTAGCAGGGTCCACTTGAATTCCTTTATCACTGACCACAAAGCCTAGCAACTTTCCAGATCTTACCCCGAAGGTGCACTTGTTCGGGTTCAACCTCAGCTTGTACAATTTCAACCGGTCAAACAGTTTCTGCAGATGATCAAGGTGTTCTTCCTCAGTCTGGGACCTAGCGATCATGTCGTCCACATACACCTCTATCTCGTGATGGATCATATCATGAAATAAGGTAACCATGGCCCGTTGGTAGGTTGCCCCAGCATTCTTTAACCCGAACGGCATGACCTTGTAACAGAAGGTGCCCCACTGAGTAACAAAGGTAGTCTTTTCCATGTCTTCAGGTGCCATCTTGATCTGATTGTAGCCTGAAAAACCATCCATGAAAGAGAACACTTTATGCTGAGCTGTATTATCAACAAGGACATCAATGTGGGGTAGAGGGAAGTCATCCTTGGGGCTGGCCCTGTTCAGATCCCTGTAATCGACACACATCCTGACCTTGCCGTCCTTCTTTGGTACCGGCACCACATTAGCAACCCACTGAGGGTAAGAAGTCACAGCAAGAAACCCGGCATCAAACTGCTTCATAACCTCGGCTTTAATCTTCTCAGACATCTCTGGACGCATCCGACGAACCTTTTGCTTAACCGGAGGGAAATTTTCTTTAGTTGGTAAATGATGGACCACAATGTCGGTATCTAATCCGGGCATATCTTCGTAGGACCAGGCAAAGATTTCTTTATAATCCTGCAGCATCTGAGTCAACCGTTGCTTCACGCTGAGTTCTAGGTTGGCACCAATCTTCACCTCTTTCTTGTCTTCCTCCGTACCCAAGTTTATTATTTCCACTGGCTCTTCATGGGGTTGAATTGCCCTCTCTTCCTGTTGTAACAGTCTTGCAAGTTCACCAGGCACTTCGCAATCATCTTCACCTTCGTCGGCGGCTAAGTTGATCGGATTTTCGAAGTCATAACTGGCAGTAGCAGAGTCGTTACCAGCGAGATCCAGAGTGGATTGAAACCTGTATGAGTGAGTGTGTGTGTAAATACAGCTGTTTTGCAATATGTAAAGAAAGGAAAGAAAAGGAGCGCAAAATTTGAAATGTGAAAAACGTCCAATGCTTTTATTCATGATATATGATAGTGATAAACAAAAAGCCCTCATAAATAAAACCACGGTGCCCCGGGTAAGACACCGGGCCATATAGTCTCAAATTATTGTTTATTACAAATAAAAAAAAAACAAAGAAATTCATTACTGGGAGACAAAAGTTATGGGTGTAAAATCTTTAGCAGTCCAATTGGTCAATCCACCGTCGGCCGTTGGGTAGATCCAGCTATCGAACTCTGACTCTCCCACTTCATTTTCCTCTCCAATAGCATTCACTCCATGCTGAGTGATGAGCACCGGAGGTCTTCCAATTCTCGCCTTGCGCACCGCTTTCTGAGCTTCTGTGGTGAAACCCAGCCCAAACTTGTTAGTCTTAGGAGTAAGATCAGGGAGCTTGCCCCAATTTGCACATTCACCTTTTTCGATCACAGCCCGGGCGTCCTTTAAGGAGGCCATCTTCATAGGAGAAACCTCTTCATCTTCTGCTGTTGCCAAGGTTGGTGGTACCTCCTCAAAATGCTGAAAGGGGGTTTCAATGAACTCCCCATCCATTTCCACGTATCTGAAAGAGTTGAGGTGGCTGACCATGTATTCCTCCTCCCCTTGCACTGTTACGATCCTCCCCCTGACCGGGTACTTGAGCTTCTGATGCAATGTGGAGGTCACCGCTCCAGCCTTGTGGATCCATGGGCGACCCAGCAAACAAGAATAGGACGGATGGATGTCCATCACATAAAATTTTGAATCAAATACTTGTGACCCAACCCTGATTGGGATGTCCACTTCACCATGCACCATTCTTTTGGACCCGTCAAAGGCCCGGACAACAATGCTACTTGGTTTGAGCTCTAGACCTTCACAATCCAGCCTATCCAGAGCCTTCTTGGGCAGCACATTTAATGAGGAACCTGTATCAACCAGCACATGAGCAAGAGTAGTGCCCCTGCATTCAATGGAGACATGCAGGGCATCATTATGGTTCTTCCCCTTTGCTGTCAGATCGGCATCAGAGAAACCCAGGCCATTATCAGCAGTTAGGTTGGCCACACAATCGGTGAACTGGTCAGCAGTCGTATCTTGGGGTACATGGGCAGTCTTTAAGAAAGCAATCAGAGCCTTTGCATGGGCCTCTGAACACAGCAGCAGTGACAACATGGAGATTTTAGAGGGGGTGTGCCCCAGCTGTTCCACAACATTGAAATCACTTTTCTTTATTATCTTGAGAATTTCTTCCATTTCCTGCTTGGAAGCCTCAACAATGGTCTTTGGTGCCTCTGTCCTGGCAGGCACATCAGCAGCAATTCCCTTGCCCCGAGTATCAGATGACTCAGCAGCAGGGGTGGATACTTGGTCAGAAGGAGAAACAGGCACTCTGGCAGGTGTGAAGATCAAAGGCCTATGAATTGCTGGAGGAGCAATGTCTGGCGAGAACAGTCTTCCACTACGAGTGACCTTAGCAGGCCCAGTGATGTTGGAGACACCAGTATCAATGTTGCACTCTTGTTTCACACCCAGAACATAAACATCTGCCCCATAGTGCCATGGGACGGCCTTATCAGATTTGTAGGGTATAGGCCCCGGAACAGTAATGGTGATGGGAACATTCTTGTGAACTGACAAAATTTGTATAGGCTTCTTTGAAGGAGCCTCGGAATGGTTGTTGAAGATGGTAACGATCGACACTTCTTCAACAGGAGCAGCAGGAACAATAGTCTTTTCGAACAAAATCTCTCTACTATCTATCAGGTTTTGGATGCCTGACTTCAACAGAGAACAACCAGCAGGGGAAGCAACACATAGAGGGCAACTTTCGCCACATCCCGGAAATAAACCGGCTAGCAACAGATTCCTCTTGACCATCAACAACGGAGTAGCAACATCATCCACCGAAACTACATACAAATTATCCTCAACAGCATTCACTCCATGCTGGGGCATGGGAGCATTTACAACATTCGGCTTCTCGGGCGCCTCAAACTGTATCTCCTTTGCATCAATGAGGTCTTGAACTTTGTTCCTTAGGGCCCAACAGTCATCTGTGTTATGCCCCGGGCTATCAGAGTGATAAGCACAGCGAGCATTTGGATTGAACTTGGGAGATGCAGTGTTGGGAAACTTTGGAGCCTCCTTGACAGTCACTAAATTGGTGGATAGTAACTGTGGCAGGATCTGTGATAAGGTCATGCTTAACCGGGTAAACTCTCTCCGGGGTCTTTCAAACTTTTGAGGATTAGTTGGCCGAGGAGCGGCAGCAGGTTTGGCAATCATTACCGCACTGACAGATTGGCGGTGTTCAGGTCGCTCTGTTCTCCGGGAGTTATATACAGCACTAGCCTCCTTTTTGAAGGGTTTCTTCTCAGTATTGGAGGAGGCAACTTTCTGTATCTTCCCCGATTTTATACCGGCCTCGATCCTTTCACCAGTCAGGATTAGATCGGTAAACCCAGCAGAGGAATTACCAATGAGATGATTGAAAAATGGACCAGATAGGGTCCCCAAGAACATATCTACTAGCTCCCGATCCGTCAATGGTGGCTGCACCCTGCCAGCCAAGTCTCTCCATTTCTGAGCGTACTCCTTAAAACCTTCACCCGACCCTAGCGACATACCCTGGAGCTGGGTACGCGTAGGAGCGAGGTCGGCATTATACTGATACTGCTTGTAAAAAGCAGTGGCCAGATCCTCCCAGTTACGAATGCTGATTCCATCTAGCTGATAGAACCAATCGAGGTGAGTCCCTGAAAGACTCTCCTGGAAGAAGTGGATCCAAAGGTTCTTGTCTGCTGTGTAAGGCTGGATCTTCCTTACATAAGAACGGAGGTGCATCTTGGGACAGGAAGCCCCATCATACTTCACGAAGGCAGGTGTTTTGAACTTGTGTGGGATCACCACTCCAGTAGATAACCCCAAGTCTCCGAAATCCAATCCAGGTACCCGTTGAACTTCCACAGCCTTTAATCTGTCTTCCAGCTGCTTGTACCGGTCTTCAGCAGGAGGGTACTGGTCGTCATTGAAGTCTGTTTCAGTATCAGAGCCCACAGGAGTAGTGACCTCCCTTTCATGGTGACTACCTTCCGTCACAGATGGAGGAGTCCTTTCAGCTTCAACAACCAAAGTGTTCCCGAGTCTGCGCCCAGTGTTAAATAGCACAGTCCTCCTCTTCTTCTTAGTCTTCTTCAACAGCATGGTCTTTAACTCTTGTTGACCCTGAGACAAGCCCTTGATCAGCTCCTGAAATTGGGCGTTTTGCGCCTGAAACTGGACGTTTTGCGCCTGAAGAGCCTTGATAGCCGCATCGGTTGATGATTCAGGAGGGTTCATGATGCTGAAATAAACAGCGAAGAACGGTAAACAACCTGAAAAGAAGAGTATTTATGATGCACATGATGAATGATATGTGTTTATGCAATGCATTCAAGAGTTCGAAAATTCAAATTTGTCGTAGACCAAAAGGAACACACATTATTATTAAGAAAATCATTGTTTAATACATCAAAGCCTCATGGGCAAAAGTACAAAAAGATCAAATCACATCCAAAATATGTTGCGCATCTTCTTTGGAGCTATGTAAGTGTTAAGACTCCTTTCCTCGTGCAACAGGCGGGTGAGCTCCAAGACCTTCCTTTCACTGGCATGCAAACTAGTCTCAAGAGAATTCCGCTCTTCCTTAAGCTGGATCCAGCTCTTCTGCATCTCTTCCCAGGATGTGGGCATATCAGGGTGCTGAATAACATGAGGCACCTCTCCTTCCAAGGCAGGCTCTTTGATTACTGGAAGCATGTGAGGATAAGGCATTACTAACTTCTGAGAGCGGGCTCGTACCCACTTAAGGTAAGGCTCCAAAGGGATGGAGTTCCTATGCCCCAGTGTCTTGCTGTCTATCCTACTAGGCATCCTCCAAGCTCTGATAAACCTCTGGCGAAGTCCTTGAGTATCGTTGTCGAAGTCAAAAACTATGTCAGGAATCAACATGTCATGAGGACCATCCCTCCGAGCATAACCAAATTGTCTCCAAGCCAGGCATGGACTATAAGTAATACCCCCTCTGATTCCAAGTAAAGGAACATTAGGATACTCCCCGCAACGATCAATGATAGTGACATCTTCCCTGGACCTAGGGCACCAATGTATATCTGCATGTGTAAGAGTCATCAACCGTTGTGACCATCTCAAACCCCGCTCGTTCTTCAGGACTGATTGTGGAAGGTGCGAAATAAACCACTTTCCCAGGAGAGGAGTGCAACACATTAGGACACCTCTTTTTCTCATGGTTCGAGTGTAACATGAGTGAAGGATGTCCCCCAGCAACGTAGGTATAGGATTCCTGGACATAAAGATCTGGACGGCACTGACATCAATGAGCTGGTCTGGGTTAGGGAACAACACCAAACCATAAACAAGGAGGGCCACAACCTCTTCAAAAGCTTGCAAGTCAAGGGAGTTCCAACAATCATAGGCCTTTTCAAACAGAAACCTGGCTAAGAACCCTTTGATACCACTTCTAGCTTCCCAATGTCCCTTGAGGTCAGATGACTGTAGGTGCAAGGCTTTAGCAATCTCTTCAAGCTTAGGTTCCTTTTCTGTACCGTTGAAGGGTAGCTGATCAAGAATAGGGATCTTCAGGAGTCGGGAGAACTCCTCCAATGTAGGTACCAACTGATAGTCCAAGAAAGTGAAACAGTGATGCAGAGGGTCAAAGAATTGGAACAGGACTTTTATCATATCTTCCTCAATGTTGGTGTTGACCAAGCTGATGAGGCTTCCATGCCTTTCACTGAATGAAGAGTTCTCGGGAATCCTGGATATAAGCTCCTTAAGCTGAGGAGAGATCCTTACAAGACTGATTGGAATTGTCTTTCTACGAACAGTTTCCATGTCCTACAAAACAAGAACAAAGATGAAAATTTGAACCCCTGAAATGGTTAGTTAATGCGTATGATGCTGGATGATGTCATGATGCTATGATTAAACACAGATATTTACAAAGACGAACATGTAAGGCACACAAGGCACACAAGACAGGCCCTTAAGGTTTAAGGCCAGCATGGGGTCTGGGTAGTACCCTCTTGAAGTTGGTGGGTTCAACCTGTCCTAATCAAAGTAACCGGGTTCTAAGGTTCCCAATATCACGGGATTGCTTTCATTGTTCATCGTTTCGATTTAGCCACTGAATTGGCGACCGAAATATTCCAGGAAAGCAACCCTCAATTGAGTGTAGTATCGAGTATCAACCAACCTCGGACTGCACCAAAGTCAGTTATCTCACTACCCTAAAGAGGCCAAGATGGTTCAATTAAGGTTCCTAAGGTCTGTTGATGCTTCATGACACCACATGGAGGCCCCGTACTCTCCTTGACTGACTCAAGGGTTACCGGTACACACCAAAGTGCCACATCAACGTAGCAGACTGCTTCAACCATGTCGGTATACCCCGCACAGTTCCCTCACAGCCTTGTTGCTACTTTCTAAAAAGGTATTCCCCAGATCCGGGTTAGGATCTATAGAACTCCCAAGCAACCCACAATTTTAAAGCATACAAGGAAAGCAATTGAAAACACAATGATCTTAGTCCTAAGGTACACCTCACTTTAAGATTTTCCCCAGCAGAGTCGCCAGTTCTGTGATCGGTGGATCTGGAACTGACTGTTTTAACGCTGGTTCGCGAAATGTCGCGGTAAGCAAGAGTCGCCACCGTCTTTTATTTTCTCCAATAGGAAAGGACAAAAGCACAGAAAAATTCCTTAAAGAGATTGCTCTCGGTTCGGGAGGTAGGTTATAGAAAGGGAAGGTGTTAGCACCCTTTCTATCCATGGTTATCCATGGGCTCTTAGGTACTTGCTCAATGTGTTTTCAAAATGTTTGCTTGCTTTTCAATGTGGGTTTCAAAAAATATTCTTTGAAAAGTTTCAGTTTAACTCGTACGTCAGAGTGTTTTGAAAAGTTTGTTTTGAAAGTTTTTGAAAGTGTTAGTGTGAAAAGTATTAGTTGTTTTGTTTTTGAAGAGAGCAAGTACCTACGAGAACCTACCTACCCTAAGGAATTCGTCTGTGTAAGAGTCCTTTAAAGTGGTACTATCCCACCATTGAGAGGTAGGTAGCACCACCGTTGGAGGTGTTCGGGTCAATTCGAGTTTTAGGGACGTGGTGATCACCAGAGCAATGGGAAGACACCTTAGAAGCTACCCTTATGCCATTGATCTTTTATTCCGAGGCAACTTATTCGAGGCAACTTGATCAATGGACACAAGGACTTACTAAAATATCCTCTACTCGATGATCACCTTTCGAAAGGCAACAGTGAGGCGTACCCTAGGGATGGTGTGTGCGAATTGTGTGTCATTTTCAGTTTATTGTTTGTCTTGTCATGTATTGGTGATCTAACGATTCGATTTTATTTTTTTGGGCATTCATTCTTTCATGCATATTTATTAACAGTTATATTTGCGAGAAAATAAATCTAACTATTACAACTGGCGCGGGTCCACATCGCCAAAAAAACCGAACCCGATTTGACTGAAAATAAATAAAGCGAATAAAAAGTGCGAGAAATAAATCTAAACTTATTACAAGGCTTTGGGGCATATACAGAATTATTTAAACAAATGCGCGAAATAAAGAGATTAAACAAAATTAGGGCTTTGGACCCTTTTACAAACAATTAAAATTAATCAAGGAATTAAAAATTAAATGAAAAATAATGTTTTTGTGTTTTTTAGGTTTAAAAGAAAAAAAAGAAAAATTATTTAAAATTAAAATGCTAAACCCTAGTTCTAATGTTTTTTAAGTTTATTATGAAAAAATTAAAATATGATCTAATTTAAACCCTAATTTATTTATGCACAATTTTTGATTTATGAAAATAAAAATAATAAATAAATAGTATTGTGAGAACAAGAATAAAAATTAAAAAGGACATTAAAATTATCAATTAACCTAATTCTACATTTTTTTGATTTTTTTATTAAAAATGAATTAAAATTAAAACCTAATTAACCTAAATAATTTACATGTAATTTATTTACAAAAGTAATTAAAATAAAAATTATATTTTTTTATGGTCTTTTCTGATTTTTTGAATGTTTTTATATTTTTATGAAAATAGTTAATTAAATAAAAAGAAAAGAAACAAAAAGAAAAAAATCAATTAAAGAAAGAATGAAAAACAATAAGGCAAACCAGGGGGGTGTGGCCTCAAATTTGGAGGTGTAGGCCTGAAAAGCCTGGCCCATTTGTTGGCAATTTGTTGACTTTTCCAATCATATGCACGCCTGTTGACTTGTCCTCATGGTATACCTTCAAGCTGAACCCTTGATCAGATCCCCTGGGACACGTGGATGATGCCTCTTGAATGTGCATGGTGAGTCCTAATGTTGGCGCTGCATGGAAATTCAAATGAAAAAATAATATTGAGTTTTGCAAGACCTGGGACTTGAACCCAGGTCATTGAGGTTACATGCGCGTGTCTTAGCCAGCTGAGCTATGCAAGTTCATTTAATATATAATATAACATAAATAATATAAAAGAAAAATAAAGCTAGTTGGTTAAACACGCGCGAAATTTAAACGGACGAATGATAGCGTGCCACATCTTCATCTTCTTCACGTCCCTGTAAACAAAACTCAAAGGCAACGCTTTCTTACGCGTTTCATTAGGCAACATTTGAAAAAATAGCGAATAGAGCTGCGTGCATCAGAAATTAATCGCGAGTGTGTAGATCTTTTCGTCCAGATGCATGGAGTGTAACAGTCATGGTCTTGAGGGCCAATTTTGCAGTATGGTAAAAACCCTAAAATCAAAACTTGAAAACCCTAGAACGTGAAAATGGTAAAATCGTGTATGGCTTATGAAAATGCAATTAAATACCATGAACAGCTTGGAAACTTTGTGAGGAACATGAATATGTAATTAAAAATGCAAAAGGATGCTTAGAATCAAGAACACGAATTCAAAAATTTTTCTGTACAGTTTCACTTGTAGATACCAGTTCAAGGAGTTTTGGAAGATGTTATGATTTGGGACACGTTCAGAATTGTCTCAGGAAGCTATTGGTACAAAAATTAAGGCTTGAAAAGATCCCTAGCACTGATTTCAGTTTTGCATTATATGGCCAAAATTTCAAATGTCCAATGGCTTTTTCAGCGAGCTTTTTGCTATGTTCTAGTTAGGGTTGGACTCAGTGATCATTATGGAATAGACTTGGCTTGCTATTTGACCTCAATTCAAGCTTGGGAAAGAATTGGCCTTAGGGTTTCTTCCATTAACCATTTTCCTTCTTTTTAGCCAAAACCTAGACCTAGTATGCAAATGAACCCTAGCCTGATTTCTTGAGTTGGTTCATGATACATAGAAATTGTCCAAGTTCATTTGACACTATTTCATTGATTTTTAAATTTTATTTGAATTTTCAAAGAATTAAAATGAATTAAATCATCAAAAATTAAATAAAATAAAAAAAACAATATTTGGTCTTGAAACTAATCATGGGACACGTGTGTGGCATGACAAGGATGAACAAAGTGAGAAAAAAGGGGGCCCTTTTGTCAAAATTGGATTTTCAAGGATAGTTGACTTTTGCCATTTCACAAAAATTTCCCAACTTCTACAAGGCATAACTTGCTCAATTTTTAAGATTTTCTCATGTTCTTGGACATTTTGGAAAGGTCTTTGAGTCCTTTAACCAATGCCTTTGGTCCCATGTCATTTTGATTTACCAATCTCAAGTTATGGCCTTTGACTTAAAGTCCCTTTTTGTTGACTTTTGAAAATGACCTGTAATGTTGAAATTGATAACTTTTTGTGAGAGCATTTCTTGGACTTGAAGTATGAAGATGAGTTGTAGGAAATGTCTTTCTCTTCAAAATGAGCTTTGGATGGAATTTTTCTGATAATCCATGTGAAAGTTATGCCCTGGTCAATTTCAGTTGACTTTTTCAGCTGTCCAAATATAGCAATTTTTGCATCTTTGATGATTTCTGAGCCAAATTTTGAGAATCATGATCAAGCATTGATCAAATGATGTTTGTGGCTTCAAAATGATATGTTGACCAAAAATTTGAACTTTTGACTGTCAAATGACCATTTTGCCCCTACAGTTGACTGTTGTGCAATTTAGGGTTTTGACTGTGCAATCTTGAGCTGAATGCCTTGAAACTTGATATGAGGATGTTTGACCATGTTTGTAAGCATATGAGACTTGATTGAGCCTTTGAAAACTTCCTTTTCTTGATCAGACTTGAAACCCTAATTTTGACTGTATGGGAGACTGTTGCACTGCACAACCCTTGGGGAATTTTCTAGCTTGGCTTGGCAATTTCTTAAGGAATATGGGAGGGCAAATTTTGGGGTATAACACTTTGCGACCAACCCAAATCTTCTTCATTCTTCAGTACGGGCTTAGGGAGGTGAGAAATAAACTACCTCGATAGCAATGACATGCAACACATAAGAACCCCTCTTCTCTTCATGGTACGAGTATGGAGAGTGTGCAAAATATCTATGAGCAAGGTAGGCACGGGATTGCGAGAGAGGAAGATATTGATAGCATTCACATCTACGAATGAGTCTGGATTAGGGAATAGGACTAACCCATAGATTAGAAGATCCAAGACCTCCTCAAAAGCCTGAAAATCCATATCATCCCAAAACAGCTGGGCCTTATCTATCAGAAACTTAGCTAGAAAACCCTTGACTCTGCTTCTTGTTTCTCAATTGGATACCACGTCGGCCCATTTCAGATGCAAAGATGAGGCAATGACTTATGGCTTAGGAACTTATTCTAGACCTGTGAAGGGAAACTGTTCAAGAATGGGTATATCTAACAACTGAGAGAATTCTTCCAAGGTAGGCACCTACTGATAGTCTGGAAAGGTGAAGCAGTGGTGCTTGGGATCAAAGAACTGAAAGAGTACACTCATCATATTTTCATCAAGTTTTGAAGTAACCAGGTTGAGAAGTCGAACATGTCTCTCAGTGAACGCAGAAGTTTCAAAAACCCTTGATGCTAGCTCTTTGAGTTGGGAAGGTATCTTCACAAAGCTAACTCAGATAGTGTTTCTACGAACGAAAGCCATGATCTGCAAAACAGAACAAAGATAAATTCCCTTGGTCTTTGAAATGGTTAGTGCAATAAGAATGAGTGCTATGTTATGATGCATTATGTCATGATAAACCACAAGTATAGCAAACACAAGTATAACAAACATAGTCAAATCACACAAAGTCCTTAGGTTTAAGGCCTGCATGAGGTTAAAGGTAGTACCCTCTTGAAGTTTAGTTGATTTCAAACCTGACTTAAAAAGTAATCGGGTTCTAAGGGATCTCAATATCACTGACCATCCTTTATCGGGCATTGTCTCAACTCAAGCAATTTTTTCTTGCGGCCAAAATATCCCGAAAGTCTAATCTCAATGAGTGTAGCATCGAGTATCAACCAATCCTCAGCTCTGCACCGAGGTTGGCTATCTCACTACTTTCTAATGGCCAAGTTTGTTCAACTAAGGTTCTAAGGTCCGTTAGTGCTTCACGACACCACGCGAGGGCCCCGTATTCTCCTTATTTCCCCACGAAGGATACTGGTACCAACCAAAGTGCCACACCAACACAACCATTGCTTAAACCATATTGGTCTACGCCGTACAGTCTCCACGATCTATTATTGTTTACCTAATGAGTGCCCCCCCAGATTCGGGTGTAGGATTTATAATAACCCAAGCAAAACCCTTAAAGATAAAGCAAACAAACAAGAAAGCAATTTTTAAAATAACCTAGATCCTAAGGTATACCCCACTTTATTTTCTCCCCAACAGAGTCGCCAGTTCTGTGATACGGTGGCAGAACCGACTATTAATACTAGTTTGCGTTTTTGTTCGCAAATGTCACGATAAGCAAGAGTTGCCACCGACTTTTCTTTTATCCAACAAAGGAAAGGGTGAAAAGAACAGAAAAAACCTTTTTTCGAGATATTCTGAGTACGGGGGGTAGATTATAGAAAGGGGAGGGGTTAACACCCTTTCTATCCATAGTTTTCCATGGGCTCTTAGGTACTTGCTCATTTTTCAAATTGCTTGTGTGTGTTTGCCTTTAAATTTTTTTACTTCGTGATAACCCTTGTATCAGTCCTCAAGGATGTGACGAAGTTTCTTTTGAAAATTATTTTGAAAGGTGTTTGTGTGAAAAGTTTTTATTGTTTGAGCAAGTACTTAGGAACTGATCTACCTACTAAAAAAAAGATTGTTCGTTCTCGTTTCCTTTAGACAGCGCTATCCTACTATTAAGGAGTGGGTAGCCTCGTCGTTGGAGTTGTAAGGGACATTCGAAAGGGACAAGTACAATCACTAAAGCAATAGTTAGAAAACTTTAGTAATAACCCTAGAGTATTAAGATCTTTCTGAGGCAACATTCGAATGGGACATTTTGATCTTTTAGACGGGAGGGCAACCACTAAAATCTCTTATGCTTAATGACTGCTTTACCGAAGGCAATCGAAGTGAGGTAAACCCTAGGAGTGAATATGTGCATATGAATTGTTTCAGTTATTTAATCTTTGCACATTAGGCGATCTACCGTTTTAATTTCAAGATACTCTTGCCACACAATCCTATTAGCATGCATCTAGACAGTTAAATATTTGCAGGAATTTAAAGTGCAAAAAACAAATCTAGATATTACAAGGCTTTGACAGTTACATTCTTATCTTGACGGAAAATAAAAATGCGGAAACTTAAAACCCTAATTACTATTACAACCTCGAAACAATTACAATAATAATAAAATAAATAAAAATGCGCGCGGCAAATTAAATGCGAGAAAAATTGAGAACTCTAAAAATCTAATTGAAAAAAATATTTGAACTAATTCTTGAGAAAAGACTTAATTAGGTTATGTACGACTAAAACCCTAATTCTAATTAATTTTAATTATAAAAGAAATTGAAATCAGGCTAATTTAAACTAAATTAAATAATTCAAGAAAATAAAATATTTTATAAAAAATATTTTATGTGTTTTTGTGGTTTTTTATTTGAGAAAAGAAACAATTTAATTACAAAATTTAAAACTTAATTTCTATTTAATTAAAACAAATAATCAAATAAACTAATTAACCTAATTTATTTCCAAAAATATTAATTTGAATAAATAATATTTAATTCTGTATTTTTTGTGATTTTTTAGTTTTATAAAAAATAATAATTTTTGTGTTAATTAATTAAAACAATTAAAGAAAATAATTAAAGAAAATAGAAAGAAACTACAAACTGGGCCTGTATAATGAGTAATCTGGGGGGTATGATTCTGAATTCCCCAAGCCCAGTCAGTTCCTGGTTCCATGTGGCGTTGACCTGGGGGTGCATCATGGTCCCTCACTGCTTATGCGTTAGATCTGGAGAGGCTGTGATCCATTGGTGATGACTTGACGAATATGGAAGGCGCGTGCAAGGTTGATGCCCTAGATCTGTGAACAGAAATTGAGAAAATAAGAAAATGCTTGGACCTGGGATCGAACCCAGGTCGTCACACTTACCACTAGCGCGCTCTTCCATTGGGCTGATCTGCTTTGTTGTATATGGAATAAAAACAAAATATAATATAACAAAATAACTGAGTTAGTGGGAAACGCGCACGAGATTCAAATGGTCCACTGATTGGCTGACACCTAATCTTCTTCTACCTTTCTCCATCGTCTTAGCTGCATACCTTTACCTACAGACAAAAGTCTGTAGCTACAAACCTGTAAAACTCAAAAATCCAGCACATGCATGAAAAATTAATTGTGATTGTACCAATCAACTCGTCTTGGCCTCACAAGTATCATGGTACCTTATTCATGGCCTAATTTTTCATGTGTCAAGAAGCCCCAAAACATGGCTTCAAACCCTAGCTATGGCATTCATCAGTATACGCGTTAAAACATTAATTAAACATAACCAATACGTTGCAAACATG
Source organism: Vicia faba (assembly GCA_948472305.1). Taxonomy (NCBI): domain Eukaryota; kingdom Viridiplantae; phylum Streptophyta; class Magnoliopsida; order Fabales; family Fabaceae; genus Vicia; species Vicia faba. The sequence goes on from CATIWC010002151.1 coordinate 152,204, forward strand.
ATAACAAACACATATATGCCATTAAAACATCTTCATGATGCGTGAATCACAGTAATCGAATTTAGAAAACAAGGCAAACCGCGGGACTGCTACATGATGATTCTGGACCTGAGGCGGCTTGCAATTGATTGGGACACGTTCCTGGGATGTCCAGCAAGCTATTGGTAATGTTAGAACGACTTGAATTGGCCTCTAGAATGGAAATCGAATTAACACTTTTCTTTGAAATTTTGAAGTTTTGTTCTGCCTCTCTTCACGACTGCAACCTTGTCTCATGCCTTGTACATGTCCAATATATATCTAGGAATGAATTAGGGTTGTGAAATTGGATTGAATCTTTGCAATTATGAGAGATTTGATTTGATTTTCATGCTACATGTAAACTTGCTATTTTGAGCCAAATCATCCCTTTCTTGTACCAATTATGCTTGATTCGTTTTGGTCTTGATAAGTCAGCATATTTTGATTTCCAACCTGTCCAAAAACCAAATCAAATCATATATTTGCTATTATTCACCAATTATTTGATTTAATTCAATTTTTAATTAATAAAAAATCAAAATAAATTAAAAAGTGAATAAAATAATTTGTGGGTGAATGTTTGGGTCGTGGATTATATTATAAGTGAGGTGCAAGCATAAAACGTTAGGCTCATTTGGCAAAAAAATGTAATTTTGAGCCCATTTGACTTTTGGCAATTTTGCAAAAAAGGTCAAATTTGACAAGACATATCTCCTCCAATTTTAACCCTAGAGAGGTGTTATTGGACTTTTTAGAAATCTTAGGATGTCCTCTAAGCAACCCTTTTTGTCTCATCTCAATTGAGTCTTCCATGTTCATGTAAGAAGCTTTGACCCAAAAGGTGTTTTTGTTGACTTTTTAAAAGGACCCATAATATATAAATTCATATCTTTTTGTGGGTGAATATTTTGAACTTGTAGGATGAAGATTAATTGTAGGGAATTGCATCCTCTTCAAAATGAGTTTGGATGGAAAATTTCTGATAAAGCATGTGGAAGTTATGCTTGGTCAAAGTTTAGTTGACTTTCCCTAAGAAACCCTAATTTAGCAACTTTTGGATTTTGATGAATTTGGAGCATTCCTTGAGGAATCATGATCAACCCTTGATCAAATGATGAAAGTCACTTCAAAATGTTAATGTTGACCAAAAATCTTGATGTTTGACTGTATGTGGGTCACAATTGACTTTTGACCTAATATAGTCGATTCTCAAGCATCTGAGCAGTTGATTGAGCAAACTTCTTGTGCAAGGCATGAAACTTGACATGTAGGGTCTTGAGAACATATTAGGACCAAGGAGAGCATATGAGGTCTTTGGAGTCCACCTATCTTGATGAAAATGGAAACCCTAATTTGAGACAACCTGTCTTAGGAGAGAGTTTGTCTGGTCAACTCTTGGACAAACTTTGAGCAAATTGAGGATCTCAAGAACTATGTGTTGAGTAAAATAAGAGGACAAATTTTAGAGTAAAACATATATCAATCTTTATCAAACAATAACTTAAATATTTAAGTATTAATCCGGCGAATAACTAGTCTTTTATTATCATAATAGACTTGTATAATCCATTATATAATAATTAGCCTCACCTTATCATATTACTATAAGACTTGTATCATTTATTCTTATATAGTAATTAGCTTCAACTTATCATCTATTTTTTATTCTATTACAAATATTAAAAATTAAATAAAAAAAACTACTTTACTAAATAAAATCATTATAATTAAAAGCAATATTACCACAATTTTATTCAACTCGTTAAATTAAATCTTCACGAAATGGTTATTTGATACAAGTTGATAACAATTACTTATTATTGAAATATACTATGGTAAGGCGCATTTGTTATGGATATTTAAAATAAAAAAATTGTAAAATAGAAATTTTATTATCATTTTAATAGTGTTTGTTTATTATTTTCAAAAAATAATTTCATTTTAAAAATATTTTTTAAGCAAAAATATTAATTATTTTTAAAAGAAAAATAAAACCAATGATAATTTTCATAGACTTTAAAAATGAAATTTGAAGTTACTCTTTTGACCTTTTAGTCAAAAGCCATATGGAAGAACATGTTCACCACAAGATGATGCTTCATCTCGTTCACAACCCTCAACGGCTAGTTTCACCTTCAAATGACCGTTTGAGAAATAATAATAACACCCTTCAAACTTTTCAAATTCTGAAAAGAAACAAAAACAACACAATCAAAAACCATACATTATTTCCGACAGTTTTATTTTCATCTCCAACAACATTCTTAAACAACAATTTTCACCTCAAAAATTCACATTCTTCAACACAAAACAAAAATGGTGTACTCCAATTCCAACTACACCCCCACTTACTACTCATCACTCCATGATTCAATCACCTCATTCTGCAAAACCATTCTTCCTTTCAGCTTCAAGAAACGATCTTTACAATCTGCAGAACATAAGCTCTCAAAGCTACAATCTGATAACCTGAAATGGCAACAGGATTCTTTCCACCAAGTTTTGAACTTGATGGGTCTTCACAAAGAAGGAATTGTAGCAGAAACCGAAGTTTCCGCTTTCAAAACTCACTTGCTTGAAACCCTTATCGCTTCGTCTTCTGAACAAGAGAATCCTGTTATATTGAGAGACAAGCTTCTGTTTTTGCAGGTTGATTTGAGTACCCTTTGAACTCGTCTATGAAGTTTTGAACCTTTCTTGTTTTTGGTTTTGAGTTTTGACTATTTTTTTTACCTTATTAGGAACTGCTTTATGCTAAGTGTATTTCTGAAGATGATTACCATTCTTCGAAGAGGCCGTTGTTACAAAGATTAGCAGTGCAAGGAGTTCAGATTCAAGCTAAGGATGTGATTGCGGGGAAGTCGAAAGATGTGAGAGAGAATTCTGAAGAGGAGTGGTCTGTGATTGATTTGAAGGATGATAAGAGTTTGATGAACAAGGAGAATTTGAATTCTAGGGGAAAATCGAATCACGGGTTGGGTTTGAAACAGATTAAAGGATCGGTTTTGGGGTTTGTTTCGTCTAACAAGCATGAAAAGAGTATATTTGATTCACCTTCTTTGAGTTCAAAGGGAAAACAACAGAATGAAGGTTTGTCAATTCTAATGGAAGAAAGTGGGCCTCCGGAACCAGGGAAGGAAAGCGGTGGTGGTGGTGGTGGTGGTTCGGAAAAGTCGAAGAGGAAACCTTTTAGGACATTGTTTCATAGGGAGCAGAGAGAGGGATCGGTGAAAAAGCAATGGGGGTTTGAAGGATTTAAGAAAGGGAAGAAAATTGAATTGGATGATGATGAAACGGCTCCTTTGCCTCTGAATCAGAGATCTGATAGTGAGGCCTTCTCAGCTTCTTCTCAGTCTTTTGCAAGGGATGGACCAGACACCAAGTTGATCAAAAAGAAGTTGCATTCTGATGGTTCCCCATCTGATTTTTTCATAGACAAGGTATTTTTCTTATCCCTTATAGAGTCTGCACTCAGCAATCTCACTCATTCTCACATATGAGATGCATGCATGTTCACAAGTCCAAGCTTTATGGAGGTTAAAATGTGAATTAATAGGGCCATATTGTCACGGTTATACTGAAACAAAATAGGGTCTCTATTAATTTTACCGCAATTGACTTGCAGCTAATCTACACAGCATCTCCAAAAAAATTAAGACAATCCTGTTGGCCATTACATAGAGATTGAATCTAACAACCATAGATGAGTTGATTGCGTGAATGTGTGTGTGAGATTGATGGAGGAGTCAATTCGAATTTATTTGTTATTTATGAGTCATATATTAACCGAATTTTATTGTGAATTGTAAATAGGTTTTGGGAAACAACATAAAGAAGGAGCTGTCAAGAATTCAGACAGAACTTAGCAGCACAAATCCGAATCTTAAATTTTCGTTAGTACTTTTCTTATACATTTGGAAAAATGATAATTATTAGTTTGCTTAGAAATGTAAAATTGCTTGTGTATGTTGTGTGCTGCTAACAGGAATGATCAAATGGAAGCAATATCTACCAGGATTCCAGTGGACAAGGCTGATTTGAAGAACTACTTCCCCAAGTAAGTGTACTCTAGATTACTTGACTATTCATTTATGTACTCAACTTTTAAGGTTTCTTTCTTATCCTGTGTGTGTATTGTGTTTCAGATCATGGTGCGACCGATATGGTGATGTTGTATTGGATGTGGTGAAGAAGGAATTCAAAAACCATGTTGAAGAAATGGAAAACATGCGGAGCATAGCAAAAGAAAAACACAGCGGGAACTCGAGGCGGTGGACAACATTTGATGATGATGAGAATATTCATCCGAATCTTTTTGTTCATCGTGACAATTCAGTTAGCAGTAGTAACATCAATCCATTTTCTCATGGTTATTGAGAATACACGTAACTGATTAAGCTGAGGTCTCTATCAGCTTCTTTCTCCAAGCAAAAATGTTAGTAGTCAAGATTTGAACGTTGAACCTTGTTCACAAACACTGTAGAGTATGTTCAACCTCTTTGAACTACGCTTTAAGACCTCATCTGGAGGAGTCTAATACTGTTATGTTTAGACTTTAGAAGACCATAAAAAGACTTGATTACTGTCTGAATTATCAAACATTATAAAAGTGTCTTAATACTGTCTTAATTACTATATCTCTTTTATGTGTATCAAACATCTATGGTGTTTCTTCGTCATTTCTATTTATGTTTCATGTGTGCTTTAGTTGAACTCTTTCCTTCATTAAAATTTATGTTTCAAGTAAGCTTTGGTAATAACATATTATGTGTGTTTTGGAAACAAAGTTATCCGCCCACACAATTGTTAACTTTTTACAAACCGTGCTATGTTAACTGTTTTTCTAAAGCTACAATTGTTAACTTTTTACAAACCGTGCTACAACTGTTAACTTCTACAGACCGTGCGGCAGTGCCGTGATTTTTGTGAATTCCAACAACTAACAAATTCCAACTGATTTTTGAAATAATTGAAAAGCATGGCCTGTTTGTTTTTTGTTTTTTTAAATGATTTTTATAATGTTACACTATTCTTTTAAAAAAGAAATTTTAAAAAGAAATTTTTCATAAAAGTTTTAAATAAAAATTTGATTTAAATAGTTATTTGAAATATTTCATTTTTTTATGAAATTTTTTTTTAGATAATAAAATTTCAAAAAATCACGTAATTGTAAAATCTATTTTTTGAAAAAACTGTTATTCCAGCTATGTTTTAGTCTTCAATAATGCATTTTTATATTAGAATATCAAAATTAGTATTTCAATTTAGATAAAACGAATAATTATTAATTTGAATAACGCTTTCAAAAATACAAAAAAAAATATCATTTTTTTTAAAATTGAAACAAACAGGCCCTAAGCCTCGCATTACAAAATGAACTTTTAAATTGCAAAACTATAATCTAATTTATATTTGTTTGATTTTTTAACTAGTCAGAAGAAGCCACGCAAAATTTGGATATAAAATTTTGCCTTTTCAATTACTATTTTGCCACCTATCATTTACAAAGGCTTAGTATAGTATCACTTGTGATTATTCAAGCACACACTTAACATCAATTCAATCTTTCAAGATTTCTGATATCAATTAACCTTTCAAAGATTTAAAGTGAAATCAAAATGATCCATCAAATTCTGTGATTATCAAAATGAACCATTTTGGTAACACTAATTTCTGGCTGAACAAATTGATGTGTAGTGTATATACGTCAAGGCAAACATTAAGTTTAGCCTAAATTTCAACTATTGACTGCACTTCTGAGTGAACTGACGCCTCTGTTGAGCCTCCACAAACATGGCCTCGACACAGAGGGCATACCCTGTAAAAGATTGAAGCAGAAAACATGGTTACTTAGATATTAGAAACTAGTAAATATGAAAAGAATGAGAACAATATATCAGGTAGGTTACCCATGTATTTCCTTCAGCCACTTATCGACACACAACATGTGATATTCGTGCTTGCAAGGAAGAACACGTATTTGGTCCCCGTCTTCATACTCCGCCAAGCATATGTAACATCTGACAAATTGATTTTTAGCTTTTTTAATATTATATTGGAATATGGAATAATCTTGATCGGCTAAGTGAGAAGATGGAATAATCTTGAATGGCTAAATGAAAAATTAAAATAAAAATAAAAAGTATACAACTTTCATGTGAGCATTCAAGAGCAAACAGAGTATCATAATCACTGGCACAGACTTGAATATTAAAAATTAAAAACTAATCATCCACAACAACTAATCTAGGGTAAACTTGTTTACTTTTAATGATGATGATAATGATAATAACAATAATAATTGGGATTATGGGGCTTACTGTTCAGCATCATTGCCTCCATCAGCTGCATCAACCTTTTTGTGAGACTTCAGAGGGAAAGAGTCCACGACTGATTCAGGTGCAGGGAGTGAGAGCGTGGATAAGGAAAGGGATGAAGGTTGTCGGTGGATTTCATCTAAAACCTGCGGTGGAAAAATATGGTGCTTCGTAAATTTGTTTTGGCCCACATACAATACAATATCATTTTCGGGCAAAATAATTATTTAGATCTAATGAGGGACATTTGATGTAACCAGAAAATAATAGATTTGAATCAGTTATGAATAAATGATCCACCATGAAAACCATAGTTCAGTATTGTACAAAATATCTGCATCTAACATAACAAGTAATAATAGCACATGGCTCCAACATTTATGATGTGTCACACTATCCTATCAATTGTATCATAGTTAGATTCAAAATATGCAAGAAAAGCGCAGGGTAAGGGTTAAATGCTAAATTAAATTAAATTTCAGAGCAAATAGAGAAAGTAAAAACCTCAAACAGAGCCTCAGCTAGCATTACTATTCTTGAAATACTTGACCGAGAGCTAGATTCTTCAGCCATTGGGAATGACTCACACGAGCACATACCGTCCGCGTGGAGTCCTAATGGACATGAAGAGTTCAACCGTCCAATCTCATCAAGGCCTCCACGAAGTCTTTCCCAGATCTGTATAAAGGAAAGCAAACAGTTTACAAAATGCTTGTGCCATAAATAACACGACAGGGATCACAAACTCAGTTAATTAATGCAAGTTCGTGACATAAGTAATTCAAAGCATTCTATAAAATGTTCAAAATCACCTCAGATCTTGAGTGTCGCACTCTTTCACTCAATCTGCGAATTCTACTGCCCCTATATCTGGGCAGACGTCCAAGCCCGTCATTTGATAAATCCTCATCAAAATCAACCTGCCACCGATCTTGAGATCCCAAATCATCAGTGCCTCCCGTGGAGATAACGATGGTTGGAGAATCACCAAACCTTCTAGAACTACGTTGTGAAAAAGCATCCCAAAATAACCTTCTACCATTCCTTCTGGCTTCATCATCATCCGCATCTGCATTGCTTCCAGACAAAATGTTGGAGGATATTGCGACTACATCCACTTGAAACATACCATCATTTCCCTGAACTATTTCCCGATTGGACACAAGAATACCTAAACCTGAAGGTATCGTTTCGCGACGAGATTCATCTTCTGGCACTTCAGGAGTTGGTGGTGCATTCGACGCTTGAGCAACATGAGTGGAAGAACTATGGATAGATATGCCTGAATTTGTGTCAACCTCAATAGAAATTTCACCAGAACTGGCATTTCCATGCTCTTGAGAGATTGAGCTCCTTGGGTGCGTGGTCTCATGATGAGAGATTCGAGAGACACCACTAAACACTGGATCATCAACATTATTGATTCTATCCATGTTAGTAAAATCATTTACAGAGACTGGATCTGAAGACCGTTGTTCAACAAATGAAGTACTAGCAGTGTTGTTACCATCACTATATGATTCAGGATGACTATGACCAGCACATACCTGATAAGGAGAAACTAGTTCCTTATGATCAGACAAGCAATTCCTCTGATTACTTATTGCATCATTCCCATCAGAACCTTCAACAGTAGCATTCCCGCGGAACTCAGTTCTCATATTGGTTGAGATTGAAGTTTCAGCATGAGGGCAGCAACTTATTCTAGCTTCTTCAGTACATGATAATGACGATTCAAGAGGGACTTTCTGAATGTCATCATTAAAATGTCTAGCCGAATCAACATGAAGCTGTTCATATTGATGGTCTTCCATCTAAAAAGAATAGTTTAAAATGTTACTCCCTTAATCAGTCATCCTCAAAGCACTGCATGTTTGATTGAAGGCCTAAGTTCGCAAGTCACACATATGCACAATATCGTTAAATAGCAACTATAACGGCACTATAGCACAACGGAATTTGAACAAATCATTATTGGTCTGCGACACACGATTCAGTACAAAATGTTGTCAAGTAGAATGCGTAGCGGACTTTGAACACAAACCGCTATTTTCCGCAATTGACAAAATTTCTTGTGCACTCTATTCACCTTGTGAGAATAATCAACTAATTAAGAACAAGTATGATTTTCAAAATCCAATCCTTAGACAGACTCTTATTAGATGCATAAATCAATAGCAATCAACACCCCCCTAAAAACTCAATGCGAAAGTAAAGGATTGCCACTACTCGTCAGTGAATGATGGATAAAGAGTTAAAACATATAATTTCAATTTTTCAATATTTCTAACAAATAACGATATCACTAACAGGTTTTAAAAAACGGCCCGATACCGCGAAAACAACTTCGGCAAAACGGTATCTGATACCGATATTCACTGTTTTTATGTTAAAGAATTGTGGTTAATTCACACCACGACCGCAACAATAAGTGTAGCGACACCTATACCGATTGCAAAAACTTTTACGCCACAGTTTTTTAAAACCTTGATCAGTGGCATCAACAAATAATTTCAATGATTAAGCTCATACATGTAAAATCGTATCAATCAATTATCATCATCATCAACAACTATGATAACCACTAATAATATTATCTTGATCCTTTTGAATAAAAAGGGGATCGGATGAATGAACAACGAATTGAAAAATTGAATCGAAAAGGTGAGGGTGAATTGAAAAAGTGAAAAGTAGAAGAAAATCGGAACCTGAGAGATAGAGCGAGAGGTGGAGGAGCCGCAGAGAAAGGAGGAGAATCTGAAGCGATGGTTGTTGACCCTTGGAGGAGAAGGACGAGACCCGAGTCGACTAGATGTTGAACCCATGTTGATGAAGATTTAAGAGAGAGAAATTGTGAGAGGTGAAGGAGAGAGAAAGAGAAGAGATTTAATTTATATATGATGAAGATGTTGATGCTTATTGCTTCATGAGTGGTGATAACAGTGGATTTGGAAAGATCAACAACTTTCAGTTTTTCGTAATCACTTTTTTTTAATGGGATTTTTTTTCATAATCAATCTTGATAAAAATAATAATAAAAGTTTATCTATATTTGAATTTGGGAGTGATAAAACCATCAGTGATAAAAGTTTATTCTACTAGTAGACATAAAAGTAGACATAAAAGTCTAATTTATTCTACTAAAGTGATGGATTGACGGGTTTACCTTTTTTTTTATATATTTTTTTTAATATATTAAAAACTTGTTTTTAAATTTAAATTAAATTTTTCACTTATTTTTTAAAATATTTTTTTTATAAATTATCTTTTTAATAAATATTTACTTAAAAAAATATTGCACATATTCATAAATAAATGTATAAAATAAAACTATCAAGAATTGGACCTATTAGAATTAATTAAAAAATGATGTGTTTAAGATGAGACAAGTTGAACAAATAGGCACAACGATTTTGGCGGGCAGTGGATTTTGGCGGGGTGGGTTTTGACGAACATCAGTCTTTAGCGGGGCAGGGTTTGGTGGACGACGAGTCTAAAATTTCAACTCAATCCTCCATTTTTTGGCGGATGCACGGGCCGGCCCGACGGGATACGACTCGTTTTGCCACCCCTATAGATAATGCATTGACATTATTTAATTGGAATTCATCACCAACTATTTAACTATGATTAAAAAATACTTATGCTGTCTCTAACTTACCATTTCTAACAATAATATTTTACAATACACATTGCCCTTTATTGTAATTTACTAAAGACCTTGTCTAATAAAAATATTCCTTTTAGACAGATGGCACCTTTTTTCAATTTTGTCAATCTTCTGGTTTTCAAGTCTTTAATCGGTTTCTCTTTCTCTCTTTCTTTCCATGAACTCTTCACTTTTCTTTGTCCCCCTTTCTCTTTTACCTTCAAACTCTAGTTGGTTCATCACTCTCCTCGGTGCCTCATATCGATGCATTGTCATCTCCACCACAAATCTATTCAGCATCTCAAAGATTTATTCACTACAAATGGTAAAGTCGTACCCTTTCTCTTTCAAATTTGTTTGCATTCATATTCCTTTTCATTTTTGTTTACGTTTTTATTGTCGTTTTCACATTTCTATTACAACTATAAATTTGTGTTTTTTCTTCCATCTCAGGATATTTGAATTCGGTTTAAGGTTTGTGAAAAGTGTTGATTTTGTGAGAGTTTCTAATTTGAAAAGAATGAAATTTGCAAGAACAAAAGTGGTAATCATCAGAAATTTAAATCCTTATCTTGACGATGAATGATTTTGTCGATGATTCTAGCGGCAGCAGGAACTAAAAGGATCTCTGATTTAAGGTTAGCAGTAAGTATATTTTTGTTTTTTCTATGTTTTACATTCTAATCTTTTTCTCTTCTCCTTATGATTCTTTATTTTGTCTTAAATTTAGGTGTGTTTCATATGTAATTTTTTTTCAGATCTGGAAATTAGAGAGGAGAAGCACCTCAATGTTGATGTAAGAAAAACAAATGTGACAAGAAAATCATGGGTAAAATGAGACTTGCTTTTCTTTATATCTGGTAATTGAAATTGTTATTATAATGAAAAATAAAGTTGCAATTTGATACTCTTTGTATGAATTTTGGTGTTTCTGTTTATTTGTGATTGTAGTTTGTATCTTGCATTATTGTGTTTGTTGATATTAGATATTAGAGAGATTCAATTTCTGAAGGCTTATTAGACATTACATCATCAACTATCTAACTAAGATTAGAAAAGCTTATGATCTCCCTAATTTACATTTTCTAACAATATTATTTTACACTACACATTGCCCTTAACTGTAATTTACTAAATCAAAAGACCTCGCCCAATAAAAATATTCCTTTTAGATAGATGGCACCATTTTTTTTTCAATTTGTCAATCCTCTAGTTTTCAAGTCTTTAACTGATTTCTCTTTCTCTCTCTCTCTCTCTTTCCATGAACTCTACGGTTTTTTCTGTTCCCTTTTCTCTTTTCCCTTCAAACGCTAGCAGGTTCATCACTCTCCTCGGTGCCTCATACTGTTGCATTGTCATCTCCACCGCAAATCTATTTGACATCTCAAGGATTTGTTCATTGAAAATGGTAAAGTCATCCATGTCCTCTTTTGAATCTATTTGTATTTGTATTCCTTTTCATTTTTGTTTATGTTTTCGTATCGTTTTCACATTCATATTTTAGCTATAAATCTGTGTTTTTTCTTCCAACTCAGGATATCTGAATTCGATTTAGGATCTGGGAAAATTATTGATTTTGTGAGATCTTCTGATTTGAAAAGAATGAAATTGCAAGGACAAAAGTGACAATCATCAGAAATGAAAATCTTGGTCTTAATGGTGAATTATTTCTTCGATTATTCTAGCGGAAGGCAAAACTGAAATGATCTCTGATTTAAGGTTTGCAATAAATTTATTTTTTATTTTTTTCTTTCTATATTTTACTTTCTAATCTTTTTCTCTTCTCCTTATGTTTCTTTGTTTTGTCTTAGATTTAGGTGCATTTCATATTTAGTTTTTTACATATTTGGAAATTAGAGAGGAGAAACATCTCAACGTTGACGCAAGAAAAACAAATGTGACAGGAGAAGTATTAAGAAAATGAGACTTGTTTCTCTTTATCTCCGGTAATTGAAATTTCTAGTATAATTAAAAATAAAGCAATTTGATACTCTTTGTATGAATTTTGGTGTTTCTCTTTATTTGTGACTGTAGTTTGGATATTGCATTGTTGTGTTTGTTGATATTAGATATTATAAGGATTCAATTTTTGAAGGCTTATTATATATTGCATTATCAACTATCTAACTAAGATTAGAAAATGCTTATGATCTCCTAATTTACTCTTTCAAACAATATTATTTTATGTTACACCTTGCCCTTAACTATAATTTACTAAATAAAAAGACCTTTCCCAATCAAAATATTCCTTTAAGACATGTGGCACCATTTTTTCAATTTGTCAATCCTCTGATTTTCAAGTCTCTCTCTCTCTCTCTCTCTCTCTCTCTCTCTCTCTCTCTCTCTCTCTCTCTCTCTCTCTCTCTCTCTCTCTCTCTCTCTCTCTCTCTCCATGAACTCTATGTTTTTTGCTGTTCTCATTTCTCTTTTCCCTTTAAAACCTAGCGGGTTCATCACTCTCCCTGGTGCCTCATACTGCTACACTTACATCTCCACTATATATCTATTCGACAACTCAAGGATTTGTTCAATGAAAATGGTAAAGTCTTCCTCAGTCTCTTTCGAATTTATTTGCATTTGTATTCCTTTTATTTTTCGTTTAGATTTTCATTACCTGTTATACCCCAAAATTTTCCCTCCCATTTTCAAGAAAAATTAATTCAAGACACATTTGCATCCTCATGAAGGTCTCAAGCACTCAAGACTTATCAAAGATTAATCAGATGGACTCTCCTCCTAAGAAATTGACCTACAACTAGGGTTTTTCTTCTCTCAAAGGAAATTAAGTTTCTAATTCCTCGATTGGATTTCATGGATCCTCATATGTATCAAGGTATCCTCATGCCAAGTTTCAAGCCTTACAGCACAAGTTTGCTCAGTCAATTTAGACAGATGATTGAAAATCAATTGTATCGGACAAAAAGTCAACTTTGACCAATTTACAGTCAAACTTCAAGATTTTTGGTCAACATCAATATTTTGAGGTTACATTCATCATTTGATCAAGGGTTGATCATGATTCATCAAGAAAACTCAAGATTCATCAAAAGTCAAAAGTTACTAAATTAGGGTTTTCTTCAGAAGAAGTCAACTAAACTTTGACCAAGCATAACTTTCACAAACTTCATCATAAATTCCTTAACCAAAGCACATATTGAAGGAAATTCAATTCTCTACAACTTTGTATTTCTAAGCTCAAGGCCAAAAATATTTCATTTGAGAGATATGGGCCAAAACATTACAAGTCATTTTAAAAGTCAACAAAAAGACATCTTTTGTCAAAGAAATTTAAATTAAGATAAATGTTTCAAATGAAAAAATGACCAACATGAAAGTCGTAGGAGACATCTTGATCTTTCCAAAAAGTCAAAGATCGCCTTCATATGACAAAAATTGAGTGAGATATGATTTGTACAAGTTGGGTAATTTTGAGAAAATGCATGAAATCCCATTTGAGCAAATTTGAAATTTTGGGCTAATGGGCCTATCTTTTAAGGTCCAAACATGTTCCTGACTTCATAATAGACCTCTGAATCCATTCATTTATTTTTGTGGTTTTTGTTTCTTTTTATTTTGATTTTATTCAATTAAAAGCAAAATAAATCAAATAAAATACCAAATAAATGATATAAGGTATGAGAATCTATTTTTCAATCAAATCATAAGTCTAAAAAGCTGATGACAACTTGCAAAAAACAAGCAAAGATGATCGGTACTTGATTGGCCTAAAAAATAAAGATTTCATGCAAAAATTACAATAAAATATTTGGTCATAAAATACAAAGATTTTATTCATGTTTGTTGACCTAATCACTCTCTTATAAATAAACAACACTTTCAGACATCAAGGGACACGAAAATTTGCCTCAAGAACAAGCCCTACAAAAATCTCAAAATTGTCAAAACTAGGGCAACTTGAAAACCTTGTGTGCAACTACTTTCAATCCATTCCACACCCTATCATCTTCCTGAAGATCCCAGGAGTCCATCCCAACCATCCTTGAAGCCTGAAGCACACCAAAACAGCCACACCAAGTTACACCGGTTGGGAGTGAGGATTTGTCATGGCTAGGGAAGTTTGAGATGTTTTCTTTGAATCTCATGATACAACTGTTTTCAGGCTAAAATAACACCACCATTAGATTCACAAGGGTCAAATTAGGGGGATATGGATCCTTTTATGATCTAACTCGTGTTATTTTTGCAGGGTTGATATTGGACTTACCGGAGAAGACGAACGGAGCTAGGGCTTCAGCGCTTCTCTAATTGAGTTGTTTTTATTATATATTTATTTGTTTCTATTCTATAACAAAAACGCAACATAGCGCAGTTGGTTGGAGACAGAGGCCGATAACATAAGGAGCGTGGGTTCGATTCATACGTTTTGTCAATTTATTTTCTTTTTCAGGATTTCAATGCAGGTTTATTATATATTCATCAATTCCTATTCCTAAACACAAAAGCAGCGCTGGCATAGTGTTTGTAAGGCAAACTGTGAGATCCAGGGTGTGCGTTTAACACCCACCCCTTGCAAATTCTTTTTACCCTATTTTCTTTCCAACCCTAATTTTTCTATTTTCTTTATTAATTAATTTTTAATTAATCATCAACTAACCTAATCTTTTTTCAAAACTATAACAAATTAGGGTTAGGATTTTTTAATTAGAAATTAAATTTCTTGAATTTTTTTATTAATTAATTAATTAACCTTTTTCTTCATATTAAAATTAATTAGAAACAATTAGGTTTTAATTAATTATTATCACTTAAATTATTTTCTATAAAAAAAACACCAAAAACATTAACATTTAGAACTTTAGGTCTTTAAACATTTTTCTAACATTCTTTTATTTCTTATTGTTGTTTAATTTCATAGAATAATTGTATCGGTCGCACTATCGGTGTAATAACTTATATTTACATTCCCGCATTTTTTCTAATTATGTATCTGCTTTGAGGATGTAATAGCGTAGGGTTACTTTCCTGCAAATTTCTATACTTATGTATCTGCCCAAAAACCATGTAATAGCTTAAGTCTATACATTCCACACTTTAGTTTCCTGTACATATTTAACTTTTAGTAACTAGGGTTTGTATGGTAAGACTAAAAACAAACATAGAAAACCCTAATCTTCAAGATAAATATAACTTAATTAACACACTCTTCACACTTGCACCTCTAGGATAACCTCTCTTGTTGCCTTATGAAATATTGGTCACGTCCCTTGAAAGTGGGGATAATTTAGCAAAAGACCCTCTACCAAATCATCATTGTCCCTTTTGAATAAAGATAATAATCCCTCGACGACCCTTCAAGTTTCCTACAAAATGATCTAGTCCCTACGATTAAATGATGATATTCCCTCTGATACAATTGCTAAAGTATCCTTACATGTTGCCTTCGATGACCCTACGCCTGTCCCTTCACATCCAATAGATAGGGCTACATACCAACTAATGATATGGATAATACTGTCTCTAAAGGAGAAGGAAATGAATAAGAAAGACTTTAGTGGGTAAGAACTCCTAATTTCTTTCTCACAAACTTTTCTCACAAACTTTTCTCACAAACAAATACATTTTTCACACTACATTTCCAAGCAAACATTTACAAAACACTTTGTATACATTCTTGAGGACTGATACAAGAATCATTACAAAGTTATTTTTACATTGGCATTTCAAAATATTTTCAAATCACACACAAAAAGCGAGTTTTCAAAAGTGAGCTAAGCAGTTAAGAGCCCGTAGATAACTACGGATGAAATGGGTGCTAATACCTTCCCTTTTCATAACCTACCCCCTGAAATCAAAATATTTAAAATTTCTTTCATGTTCTTTTTACCTTTCCTAAATATTGGATAAAATAAAAGTCGGTGGCGACTCTTGCTATCTTCACATTTGAATAAAACCAAAAAAGTCAGTTCTTCCACCGTATTACAGAACTGGCGACTCTGCTGGGGAAATACATAAAAAAGAGGGTCACCTTAGAGTTTAGATCACTTTTACTTGCTTTATTTATCTGAATTGTTTGCTTTAAATTTAAGGGCTTGTATGGGTATTATTGCTTGTATGAAAGATCCTACACCCGGATGTAGTGATTCCTTAGGTAAGTAGCAATAGATCATAAAGATTGCACGCCATAGACCGATATGGTTAATATGATGGCTACAGTTAGTGTGACACTTTGGTTTATACTGATGTTCCTTGAGTCAGTCAAGGATAACATTAGGCTTTCGCGTGGTGTCGTTAACGCTAACTTACTTTTAGAACCTTAATTGACTCATCTTGGCCATTAGAAAGTAGTGAGATAGTCGACTTTGGTGCAGTTCAAAGTTGGTTGATACTTGAAGCTACGCTCATTGAGATTCAACTTTCGGGATGTTTTGGTGGCAAGTCATTTGTCGTGCTAAAATAAAGCCTGCGAGAAAGATCCGTGATATGAGATTCTTAGAACTCGATTACTATTTTAGGACAGGTTGAGCCAACTTAACTTCAGTCGGGAAGGGTATTTACCTATGGACTTCATGCAAGCCTTTAAACCTAAGGCTCTTGTGTGACTTATTTATGTTTGTTACTTATCTAAGATGAACATAACAACATAACATCATATCATCATAATATAAAATTTTCACTAACCATTTCAAGGACCTAGGGATTTATCTTTGTTCTTTGTTGCAGGTTATGGCCTCTGCTCGCAGAAATACTATCTGAATCAAATTTGTAAGGATATCTTCAAAGCTTAAGTAGTTAGTCTCAAAAATCCCGGAAAGATATCAATTCACCAAGAGGCATGGTTATCTACTCAATTTGGTCACCCCAGGTTTTGAAGAAGACATGATGAGTGTTTTGTTCTAGTTCTTTGATCCTAAGCATCACTAGTTTGCTTTCCCAGATTACAGTTGGTACCCACAATGAAAGAGTTTTCTAAGCTACTTGGAGTACCTATTCTTGATCAAACACCCTTCACCAATTTAGATAAAATTCCAAAGCCTGGAGTTATTGCAGCATCCATACATCTACAGTGGTCAGACATTGTATCTAATTGGGAAACAAGAAGTGGAGTTAAAGGTCTTCTTGCTAAACTTCTGATGGATAAGGCTCAGTTGTTTCTAGGCGCTATGAGTTTCCATGCTTTTGAGGAGATCTTGACTCTGTTGATCTATGGTTTAGTACTATTCCCTAATCCAGACTAACTCGTAGATGTGAACGCCATCAAAGGATTTTTTACTCGTAATCCTGTGCCTACTTTGTTGGGAGATATTTTGCACTCTCTTCACACTCGTACTATGAGAAAGCGAGGGACTCTCATGTGTTGCACACCTTTACTATCCAGGTGGTTTATTTCGCACCTTCCCCGATCAGTGATGAAGAATGAACAAGGTTTGAGGTGGTCTCTAAGGATGATGTCACTCTCTCATTCAGATATCTATTGGTGTTCCGGATATTAGGAGGATGCCATTATTATTTACTGCTATGGGGAATTACTTAATGTTCCACCCCTTAATCTAAGGGGATGTATTACTTACAACCCTTCTCTAGATCTACGTCATTTTGGTTATGCTCGAAGAGACGGTCCTCAATGTTGACGAAAGAAAAACAAATGTGACAAGAGAAGTATTAAGAAAATGAGACTTGTTTCTCTTTATCTTCGGTAACTGAAATTACTATTATAATGAAAAATAAAATTACAGTTTGATACTCTTTGTATGTATTTAGGTGTTTCTCTTTATTTGTGACTGTAGTTTAGATATTGTATTGTTGTGTTTGTCGACATTAGATATTATAAGGATTTAATTTTTGAAGGCTTATTAGATATTGCATCATCAACTATCTAACTAAGATTAGAAAATGCTTATGATCTCCCTAATTTACTCTTTCAAACAATATTATTTTACGTTACACCTTGCCCTTAACTATAATTTACTAAATCAAAAGACCTTGCCCAATCAAAATATTCCTTTTAGACAAGTGGCACCATTTTTTCAATTTGTCAATCCTCTGGTTTTCAAGACTTTAACTGATTTCTCTTTTTATCTCTCTCTCTCTCTCCATGAACTCTACGGTTTTTTCGGTTCTCATTTCTCTTTTCCCTTTAAACCCTAGGGGGATCATCACTCTCCCTGGTGCCTCATACTTCTACACTTTCATCTCCACTATATATCTATTCGACAACTCAAGGATTTGTTCAATGAAAATGGTAAAGTCTTCCTCAGTCTCTTTCGAATCTATTTTCATTTGTATTCCTTTTATTTTTTGTTTAGATTTTCATTACCTGTTGTAC
Source organism: Vicia faba (assembly GCA_948472305.1). Lineage (NCBI taxonomy): Eukaryota > Viridiplantae > Streptophyta > Magnoliopsida > Fabales > Fabaceae > Vicia > Vicia faba. Next base: position 170,475 of record CATIWC010002151.1, read on the forward strand.
CCCAAAAATTTTCCTCCCATTTTCAAGAAATATTAATTCAAGACACATTTGCATGCTCATGAAGGTCTCAAGCACTCAAGACTTATCAAAGATTAATCAGATGGACTCTTCTCCTAAGCAATTGACCTACAACTAGGGTTCTTCTTCTCTCAAAGGAAATTAAGTTTCTAATTCCTAGAGTTGATTTCATTTATCCTCATATGTATCAAGGTATCCTCATGCCAAGTTTCAAGCCTTGCAACACAAGTTTGCTCAGTCAATTAGGCAGATGATTGAAAATCAATTGTATTGGACAAAAAGTCAACTTTGACCAATTTACAGTCAAACTTCAAGATTTTTGGTCAACATAAATATTTTGAGGTTACATTCATCATTTGATCAAGGGTTGATCATTATTCATCAAGAAAACTCAAGATTCATCAAAAGTCAAAAGTTACTAAATTAGGGTTTTCTTCAGAAGAAGTCAACTAAACTTTGACCAAGCATAACTTTCACATACTTCATCATAAATTCCTCAACCAAAGCATATATTGAAGGAAATTCAATTCTCTACAACTTTGTATTTCTAAGCTCAAGGCCAAAAATATTTCATTTGAGAGATATGGGCCAAAACATTACAAGTCATTTTAAAAGTCAACAAAAAGACATCTTTGGTCAAAGAAATTTAAATCAAGATAAATGTTTCAAATGAAAAAATGACCAACATGAAAGTCGTAGGAGACATCTTGATCTTTCCAAAAAGTCAAAGATCGCCTTCATATGACAAAAATTGAGTGAGATATGATTTGTACAAGTTGGGTAATTTTGAGAAAATGCATGAAATCCCATTTGAGCAAATTTGAAATTTTGGGCTAATGGGCCTATCTTTTAAGGTCCAAACATGTTTCTGAATAGACCTTTGAATCCATTCATTTATTTTTGTGGTTTTTATTTATTTTTATTTTTATTTTATTTTATTCAATTAAAAGAAAAATAAATCAAATAAAATACCAAATAAATGATATAAGGCATGGGAATCTATTTTTCAATCAAATCATAAGTCCAAAAAGCTGGTGACAACTTGCAAGAAATGAGCGAAGATGATTGGTACATGATTGGCCTAAAAAAGAAATATTTCATGCAAAAATTACAATCAAATATTTGGTCATAAAATACAAAGATTTGATTCATGTTTGTTGACCTAATCACTCTCTTATAAATAGACAACACTTTCAGACATCAAGGGACATGAAAATTTGCCTCAAGAACAAGCCCTAAAAAAATCTCAAAATTGTCAAAACTAGGGCAACTTGAAAACCTTGTGTGCAACCACTTTCAATCCATTCCACACCCTATCATCTTCTTGAAGATCCCAGGAGACCATCCCAGCCATCCTTGAAGCCTGAAGCACACCAAAACAGCCACACCAAGTTGCACCAGTTGGGAATGAGGATATGTCATGGCTAGGGAAGTTTGAGATGTTTTCTTTGAATCTCATGATACAACTGTTTTCAGGCTAAAATAACACCACCATTGGATTCACAAGGGTCAAATTATGGGGATATGGACCTTTTTATGATCTAACTCGTGTTATTTTTGCTGGTTGAGATTGGACTTACCGGAGAAGACGACCGAAGATAGGGCTCCGACGCTTCTCTAATTGAGTTGTTTTTATTATATATTTATTTGTTTCTATTCTATAACAAAAACGCAGCATAACGCAGTTGGTTGGAGACAGAGGCCGGTAACATAAGGAGCGTGGGTTCGATTCATATGTTTTGTCAATTTATTTTCTTTTTCATGATTTCAATGCAGGTTTATTATATATTGATCAATTCCCACTCCTAAACACAAAAGCAGCGCTGACGCAGTGTTTGGATGGAAAACTGTGAGATCCAGGGCGTGGGTTTAACACCAACCCCTTGCAAATTCTTTTTACCCTATTTTCTTTCTAACCCTAATTTTTCTATTTTCTTTACTAATTAATTTTTAATTGATCATCAACTAACCTAATCTTTTTTCAAAACTATAACAAATTAGGGTTAGGGTTTTTTAATTAGTAATTAAATTTCTTGAAATTTTTTTATTAATTAACCTTTTTCTTAATATTAAAATTAATTAGAAACAATTATGTTTTAATTAATTCGTATCACTTAAATTATTTTCTATAAAAACACCAAAATCATTAACATTTAGAACTTTAGGTCTTTAAACATTTTTCTAACACTCTTTTATTTCTTATTGTTGTTTAATTTCATAGAATAATTGTATCGGTCGCACTATCAGTGTAATAGCTTATATTTACATTCCCGCATTTTTTTTCTAATTATGTATCTGCTTCGAGGATGTAATAGCGTAGGGTTATTTTCCTACAAATTTCTATACTTATGTATCTGCCCCAAAACCATGTAATAGCTTAGGTCTATACATTCCACACTTTAGTTTCATGTACATATTTAACTTTTAGTAACTAGGGTTTGTATGGTAAGACTAAAAACAAACATAGAAAACCCTAATCTTCAAGATAAATAAAACTTAATTAACACACTCTTCACACTTGCACCTCTAGGGTAACCTCTCTTGTTGCCTTATGAAATATTGGTCACGTCCCTTGAAAGTGGAGATAATTTAGCAAAAGACCCTCTACCAAATCATCATTGTCCCTTTTGAATAAAGATCATAATCCCTCGACGACCCTTCAAGTTGCCTACAAAATGATCTAGTCCCTACGAGTAAATGATGATATTCCCTCTGATACAATTGCTAAAATATCCTTACATATTACCTTCGATGGCCCTACGCCTGTCCCTTCACATCCAATAAATAGGGCTACATACCAACTAATGATATGGATAGTACTGTGTCTAAAGGAGAAGGAAAGGAATAAGAAAGACCTTAGTGGGTAAGAACTCCTAATTTCTTTCTCACAAACTTTTCTCACAAATAAATACATTTTTCACACTACATTTTCAAGAAAACATTTTCAAAACACTTTGTATACATTCTTGAGGACTGATACAAGAATCATTACAAAGTTAGCTTTACATTGGCATTTCAAAATATTTTTGAATCACACACACAAAACGAGTTTTCAAAAGTCAGCTAAGCAGTTAAGAGCCCGTAGATAACTACAGATGAAATGGGTGATAATACCTCCCCTTTTCATAACCTACCCCCCGAAATCAAAATATTTAAAATTTCTTTCATGGTCTTTTTACCTTTCCTAAATATTGGATAAAATAAAAGTCGATGGCGACTCTTGCTATCTTCACATTTGAATAAAACCAAAAAAGTCAGTTCTCCCACCGTATTACAGAACTGGCGACTCTACTGGGGAAATACATAAAAAAGAGGGTCACCTTAGAGTTTAGATCACTTTTACTTGCTTTATTTATCTGAATTGTCTGCTTTAAATTTAAGGGTTTGTATGGGTATTATTGCTTGTATGAAAGATCCTATACCCGGATCTAGTGATTCCTTAGGTAAGTAGCAATAGATCATAAAGATTGTACGCCATAGACCAATATGGTTAATATGATGGCTACAGTTAGTGTGACACTTTGGTTTGTACTGATGTTCCTTGAGTCAGTCAAGGATAACATTAGGCTTTCGCATGGTGTCGTTAACACTAACTTACTTTTAGAACCTTAATTCACCCATCTTGGCCATTAGAAAGTAGTGAGATAGTCGACTTTGGTGGAATTCAAAGTTGGTTGATACTTGAAGCTACGCTCATTGAGATTCAACTTTCGAGATATTTTGGTGGCAAGTCAGTTGTCGTACTAAAATAAAGCATGCGAGAAAGATCCGTGATATGAGATTTTTAGAACCCGATTACTATTTTAGGACAGGTTGAGCCAACTTAACTTTAGTGGGGAAGGGTATTTACCTATGGACTTCATGAAAGCCTTTAAACCTAAGGCTCTTGTGTGACTTGTTTATGTTTGTTACTTATCTAAGATGAACATAGCATCATAACATCATATCATCATAATATAACATTTTCACTAACCATTTCAAGGACCTAGGGATTTATCTTTGTTCTTTGTTGCAGGTTATGGCCTCTGCTCGCAAAAATACTATCTGAATCAAATTTGTAAGGATATCTTCAAAGCTTAAGTAGTTAGTCTCAAAAATCCAGGAAATTTATCAATTCACCAAGAGGCATGGTTATCTACTCAATTTGGTCACCTCAAGTTTTGTAGAAGACATGATTAGTGTTTTGTTCTAGTTCTTTGATCCTAAGCATCACTAGTTTACTTTCCCAGATTACAGTTGGTACCCACAATGAAAGAGTTTTCTAAGCTACTTGGAGTACCTATTCTTGATCAAACACCCTTCACCAATTTAGAGAAAATTCCAAAGCCTGGAGTTATTGCAGCATCCATACATCTGCAGTGGTCAGACATTGTATCTAATTGGGAAACAAGAAGTGGAGTTAAAAGTCTTCTTGCTAAACTTCTGATGGATAAGGCTCAGTTGTTTCTAGGAGCTATGAGTTTCCATGCTTTTGAGGAGATCTTGACTCTGTTGATCTATGGTTTGGTACTATTCCCTAATCCAGACTAACTATCAGACGTGAACACCATCAAAGTATTTCTTACTCGTAATCCTGTGCCTACTTTGCTGGGAGATATTTTGCACTCTCTTCACACTCGTACTATGAGAAAGCGAGGGACTCTCATGTGTTGCATACCTTTACTATCCAGGTGGTTTATTTCGCACCTTCCCCGATTAGTGATGAAGAATGAACAAGGTTTAAGGTGGTCTCAAAGGATGATGTCACTCTCTCATTCAGATATCTATTGGTGTTCCGGGTATTAGGAGGATGCCATTATTATTTATCGCTATGGGGAATTACTTAATGTTCCACTCCTTGATCTAAGGGGATGTATTACTGACAACCCTGCTCTAGCTCTACGTCAATTTCGTTATGCTCGAAGAGACGGCCCTCAATGTTGATGAAAGAAAAACAAATGTGACAGGAGAAGTATTAAGAAAATGAGACTTGTTTCTCTTTATCTCCGGTAACTGAAATTGCTATTATAATGAAAAATAAAATTGCAATTTGATACTCTTTGTATGGATTTTGGTGTTTCTCTTTATTTGTGACTGTAGTTTGGATATTGCATTGTTGTGTTTGTTGACATTAGATATTATAAGGATTCAATTTTTGAAGGCTTATTAGATATTGCATCATCAACTATCTAACTAAGATTAGAAAATGCTTATGATCTCCCTAATTTACTCTTTCAAACAATATTATTTTACGTTACACCTTGCCCTTAACTATAATTTACTAAATCAAAAGACCTTGGCCAATCAAAATATTCCTTTTAGACAGGTGGCACCATTTTTTCAATTTGTCAATCCTCTGGTTTTCAAGACTTTAACTGATTTCTCTTTTTATCTCTCTCTTTCTCTCTATGAACTCTACGGTTTTTTCTTTTCTCATTTCTCTTTTCCCTTTAAACCCTAGGGGGTTCATCACTCTCCCTGGTGCCTCATACTTCTACACTTTCATCTCTACTATATATCTATTCGACAACTCAAGGATTTGTTCAATGAATATGGTAAAGTCTTCCTCAGTCTCTTTCGAATCTATTTGCATTTGTATTACTTTTATTTTTTGTTTAGATTTTCATTACCTGTTGTACCACAAAAATTTTCCTCCCATTTTCAAGAAAGATTAATTCAAGACACATGTGCATGCTCATGAAGGTCTCAAGCACTCAAGACTTATCAAAGATTAATCAGATGGACTCTCCTCCTAAGCAATTGACCTACAACTAGGGTTTTTCTTATCTCAAAGGAAATTAAGTTTCTAATTCCTATAGTTGATTTCATTTATCCTCATATGTATCAAGGTATCCTCATGCCATGTTTCAAGCCTTGCAACACAAGTTTGCTCAGTCAATTAGGCAGATGATTGAAAATCAATTGTATTGGACAAAAAGTCAACTTTGACCTATTTACAGTCAAACTTCAAGATTTTTGGTCAACATCAATATTTTGAGGTTACATTCATCATTTGATCAAGGGTTGATCATGATTCTTCAAGAAAACTCAAGATTCATCAAAAGTCAAAAGTTACTAAATTAGGGTTTTCTTCAGAAGAAGTCAACCGAATTTTGACCAAGCATAACTTTCACATACTTCATCAGAAATTCCTCAACCAAAGCATATATTGAAGGAAATTCAATTCTCTACAACTTTGTATTTCTAAGCTCAAGGCCAAAAATGTTTCATTTGAGAGATATGGGCCAAAACATTACAGGTCATTTTAAAAGTCAACAAAAAGACATCTTTTGTCAAAGAAATTTACATCAAGATAAATGTTTCAAATGAAAAAATGACCAACATGAAAGTTGTAGGAGACATCTTGATCTTTCCAAAAAGTCAAATATCGCCTTCATATGACAAAAATTGAGTGAGATATGATTTGTACAAGTTGGGTTATTTTGAGAAAATGCATGAAATCCCATTTGAGCAAATTTGAAATTTTGGGCTAATGGGCCTATCTTTTAAGGTCCAAACATGTTCCTGACTTCATAATAGACCTCTGAATCCATTCATTTATTTTTTTGGTTTTTATTTCTTTTTATTTTTATTTTATTCAATTAAAAGAAAAATAAATCAAATAAAATACCAAATATATGATATAAGGCATGAGAATCTATTTTTCAATCAAATCGTAAGTCCAAAAAGCTGGTGACAACTTGCAAGAAATGAGCGAAGATGATTGGTACATGATTGGCCTAAAAAAGAAAGATTTCATGCAAAAATTACAATAAAATATTTGGTCATAAAATACAAAGATTTGATTCATGTTTGTTGACCTAATCACTCTCTTATAAATAGACAACACTTTCAAACATCAAGGGACACGAAAATTTGCCTCAAGAACAAGCCCTAAAAAAATCTCAAAATTGTCAAAACTAGGGCAACTTGAAAACCTTGTGTGCAACCACTTTCAATCCATTCCACACCCTATCATCTTATTGAGGATCCCAGGAGTCCATCCCAGCCATCCTTGAAGCCTGAAGCACACCAAAACAGCCACACCAAGTTGCACCAGTTGGGAATGAGGATATGTCATGGCTAGGGAAGTTTGAGATGTTTTCTTTGAATCTCATGATACAACTGTTTTCAGGCTAAAATAACACCACCATTGGATTCACAAGGGTCAAATTATGGGGATATAGACCCTTTTATGATCTAACTCGTGTTATTTTTGCTGGTTGAGATTGGACTTATCGGAGAAGACGACCAGAGCTAGGGCTCCGGCGCTTCTCTAATTGAGTTGTTTTTATTATATATTTATTTGTTTCTATTCTATAACAAAAACGCATCATAGCGCAGTTGGTTGGAGACAGAGGCCGGTAACATAAGGAGCGTGGGTTCGATTCATATGTTTTGTCAATTTATTTTCTTTTTCATGATTTCAATGCAGGTTTATTATATATTGATAAATTCCCACTCCTAAACACAAAAGCAGCGCTAACGCAGTGTTTGGATGGCAAACTGTGAGATCCAGGGCGTGGTTTTAACACCCACCCCTTGCAAATTCTTTTTACCCTATTTTCTTTCTAAACCTAATTTTTCTATTTTCTTTACTAATTAATTTTTAATTGATCATGAACTAACCTAATCTTTTTTCAAAACTATAACAAATTAGGGTTAGGGTTTTTTAATTAGTAATTAAATTTCTTGAATTTTTTTTATTAATTAACCTTTTTCTTAATATTAAAATTAATTAGAAACAATTATGTTTTAATTAATTCGTATCACTTAAATTATTTTCTATAAAAAACACCAAAATCATTAACATTTAGAACTTTAGGTCTTTAAACATTTTTCTAACATTCTTTTATTTCTTATTGTTGTTTAATTTCATAGAATAATTGTATCGGTCGCACTATCGGTGTAATAGCTTATATTTACATTCCCGCATTTTTTTCTAACTATGTGTCTGCTTCGAGGATGTAATAGCGTAAGGTTATTTTCCTACAAATTTCTATACTTATGTATCTGCCCCAAAACCATGTAATAACTTAGGTATATAAATTGCACACTTTAGTTTCATGTACATATTTAACTTTTAGTAACTAGGATTTGTATGGTAAGACTAAAAACAAACATAGAAAACCCTAATCTTCAAGATAAATATAACTTAATTAACACACTCTTCACACTTGCACCTCTAGGGTAACCTCTCTTGTTGCCTTATGAAATATTGGTCACGTCCCTTGAAAGTGGGGATAATTTAGCAAAAGACCCTCTACCAAATCATCATTTTCCCTTTTGAATAAAGATCATAATCCATCGATGACCCTTAAAGTTACCTACAAAATGATCTAGTCCCTACGAGTAAATGATGATATTCCCTCTGATACAATTGCTAAAATATCCTTACATATTACCTTCGATGATCCTACGCCTGTCCCTTCACATCCAATATATAGGGATACATACCAACATATGATATGGATAGTACTGTCTCTAAAGGAGAAGGAAAGGAATAAGAAAGACTTTAGTGGGTAAGAACTCCTAATTTCTTTCTCACAAACTTTTCTCACAAACAAATACATTTTTCACACTACATTTTCAAGCAAATATTTTCAAAACACTTTGTATACATTCTTGAGGACTGATACAAGAATCATTACAAAGTTAGCTTTACATTGGCATTTCAAAATATTTTCAAATCACACACAAAAAGCGAGTTTTCAAAAGTCAGCTAAGCAGTTAAGAGCCCGTAGATAACTACGGATGAAATGGGTGCTAATACCTTCCCTTTTCATAACCTACCCCCTGAAATCAAAATATTTAAAATTTCTTTCATGGTCTTTTTACCTTTCCTAAATATTGGATAAAATAAAAGTCGGTGGCGACTCTTTCTATCTTCACATTTGAATAAAACCAAAAAAGTCAGTTCTCTCACCGTATTACAGAACTGGCGACTCTACTGGGGAAATACATAAAAAAGAGGGCCACCTTAGAGTTTAGATCACTTTTACTTGCTTTATTTATCTTAATTGTTTGCTTTAAATTTAAGGGCTTGTATGGGTATTATTGCTTGTATGAAAGATCCTACACCCGGATCTAGTGATTCCTTAGGTAAGTAGCAATAAATCATAAAGATTGTATTCCATATACCGATATGGTTAATATGATGGCTACAGTTAGTGTTACACTTTGGTTTATACTGATGTTCCTTGAGTCAGTCAAGGATAACATTAGGCTTTCGCGTGGTGTCGTTAACACTAACTTACTTTTAGAACCTTAATTGACCCATCTTGGCCATTAGAAAGTAGTGAGATAGTCGACTTTGGTGCAATTCAAAGTTGGTTGATACTTGAAGCTACGCTCATTGAGATTTAACTTTCGAGATGTTTTGGTGGCAAGTCAGTTGTCGTGCTAAAATAAAGCATGCGAGAAAGATCCGTGATATGAGATTCTTAGAACCCGATTACTATTTTAGGACAGGTTGAGCCAACTTAACTTCAGTGGGGAAGGGTATTTACCTATGGACTTCATGCAAGCCTTTAAACCTAAGGCTCTTGTGTGACTTGTTTATGTTTGTTACTTATCTAAGATGAACATAACATCATAACATCATATCATCATAATATAACATTTTCACTAACCATTTCAAGGACCTAGGGATTTATCTTTGTTCTTTGTTGCAGGTTATGGCCTCCGCTCGCAGAAATACTATCTGAATCAACTTTGTAAGTATACTTTAAAGCTTAAGGAGTTAGTCTCAAAAATCCAGGAAAGCTCTCAATTCACCAAGAGGCATGGTTATCTACTCAGTTTGGTCACCTCAGGTTTTGAAGAAGATATGATGAGTGTTTTTTTCTAGTTCTTTGATCCTGAGCATCACTGGTTTACTTTCCCAGATTACATTTGGTACCCACAATGAAAGAGTTTTCTAAGCTACTTGGAGTACCTATTCTTGATCAAACACCCTTCCCCAGTTTATAGAAAATTCCAAAGCCTGGAGTTATTGCAGCATCCATACATCTGCAGTGGTCAGACATTGTATCTAATTGGGAAACAAGAAGTGAAGTTAAAGGTATTCTTGCTAAATTTCTGATGGATAAGGCTCAATTGTTTCTAGGAGCTATGAGTTTCCATGCTTTTGAGGAGATCTTGACTCTGTTGATCTATGGTTTGGTACTATTCCTTAATCCAAACTAACTCGTAGATGTGAACTCCATCAAAGTATTTCTTACTCGTAATCATGTGCCTACTTTACTGGGATATATTTTGCACTCTCTCCACACTCGTACTATGAGAAAGCAAGGGAATCTCATGTGTTGCATGACTTTACTGTCCAGGTGGTTTATTTCGCACCTTCCCCGATCAGTGATAAAGAATGAACAAGGTTTGAGGTGGTCTCAAAGGATGATGTCACTCTCTTATTCATATATCTATTGGTGTTCCGAATATCAGGAGGACGCCACTATTATTGACTGCTATGGGGAATTACCTATTGTGCCACTCCTTGTTCTAAGGGGAGGTATTACTTATAACCATTCTCTAGCTCTACGTCAATTTGGTTATGCTCGAAGAGACGGTCCTCGTGATATGCTTATTCAGGGTATTATATTTGATTACGAGAAAGATCCTCAAAGTTATCAGAAAAATTTTATACGTGCTTGGGGGAATGGTGAATAAGACTGGTAGCAAGACTTTGGGACATAAAACTCCCTCCCCTTATAGCCCTACCTCTGATGGGTGCGATCTCGTGCTTAAAATCTTATAATGCCATATCCTGCTGTCCTACCAGTAATTGTGGAGCCTGTTGTTGAAGGAGATATTCCTCATACCATTTTCATCCAGATATGCTTACTGACCTTGAAGAGCTACATAAGTCTTGGGTTCAATTGAAAGAAGAAAGGGACACCTTTGAGACTCAGTTCTATGCTAGTGAGAAGAAAGTGTTGGAGCTGACAAAATGAATTCACGAAGAGCAGAGCCTTAATGCATATGTCAACACAAAGAGGAACTATCCATGGGAGACTGGAGTCTTAGGTCTTAGGAGTTCATAATTTTTTTCCTTGTAACCCTCTTTGTTTTCATTGCAAGCCTAAGATGCAGCTATAATTTGAACTTACTAATAAGAGTCTTTGTCTGTTCCCTTTTGATTAACAAATTTAAATCCCATGAGGTCCTTGAAAACATTGCATACGCATCTATATACCATGTCATTGCATAACAGGTATTCTCAAGGTAGGTTTTCTCACATTCTTGCTATGTTATTCCTCCAAAAAATGGCTCTCAAACAGACAATCAAAGAACTCTAGGCTCAGAATGCTCAGTTCCAAGAGATGGTTCTAAACCTATTAAAGGGGCAAGAGAGATTGAAAGCACTCCTCACCGAGAATATGACCAAGAAGAATCCTGAAGACAACAAGGATGGCCAGTTGGAACAACTGCAAACCAAGATGAAAAAGATGAGAATCTAGATGATTGGTCAGATGGATCTTATCCAAAATTTAGCTTGAGGGCAAGAAGAGTTGAGAATCCTCATCAGCAAGCTTCATCAGGTTGGATACAACTGTATGGGACGAACTGCTAGAATTAGGGATCCAATCATTAACCAGCCTCCGATGAGACAGGAAACTAACTTGGTTGAAAGTAGGAGGGGAATAAGAGAGGGAAAGAGACAAGTTGACATTGCTAATACTTCAATTAATGGAAGAGGGCCTTTCTAATTTGTTAGTACACCGCAAGCTCAATAAAGACCTCGCCAACAACAAAGGGTAATCAGCGTAAGCAGGATACACCCAAAAGACAATTCACAAAAATCAACATGCCATTATCTCAAGCATCACAACACATGTTGAAGATGAAGCTGATTACATTGAAAGATGCTCTTCAGAATCCAAATAATTCTTCTCCCAGTTATGATCCCAATGCAAGGTGTGCTTTCCACTCTAATAGTCCTGGTCATGATGTTGAAAATTGTTGGACTTTGAAACGTAAGATTCGGGACTTGATTGACAAAGGAGTTTTTGAGTTCACACAAGATGGTCAGATTGAGTTTTTCTATCATCCCTCAAATATCGAAACTGCAAGGTACACCATATGAAGTGACAAGTTCAGGCGGAGAAGCTTTAAGATCATTTAAATTTTTATTTGTAATTTCTTTGGTTGATTTAAACACTTATCTGTATGTCAAACTTTGGTTTTTCCCATTAATGAATTTCATATGTTTGTCTTGAATTAATCCATTCATTATCACTATATTTAAGCTACATTTTTACTTCCTTTTTATGATATTCAACTCTCGTTAAAGATGTAAGCCTTTAGAGGGAGGATGGTGAAAATGATACCATAATCTCATACAATATGTTTTTTGGATAGTCCTTGCTGACGATGTACAAACATTGCTTCAATTCCTAAATAGTGGAGTTATAAGGAATTTAATCCCTAGTCAACCCCTTTGAGCCTAAGAATTAGAGTTTTCTTTTCTATGCAAATTGAAACCTTTAAACATAACCTGAGGCAGGGTAGTTTCTCAGTCAAATCAATTATGCATTCACAAGCTTTACCTTCATACATGACTAGTAGTGTCGAAGATACTCTTCTAAATCAAAAACCGATGATGATTCCCCGTAATCATTGAGTCATGCAGTTATTAACTTTCAAAAGAAAAGCCCACTAAGTCAAAACCTATGAAAGAGACTTAAGAAAAAAACTAGGGCATCCCACTGACTGTAATCTCAAACGAAGCAGTTCAGGCAAAAGTTAGGGATAATAAATTTAAAAAGAGTTCGCTACAAAAGAGTTCGCTACAAAAGAGTTCGCTAAGAAAAAAACTAGGGCATCCCATTGACTGCCTTCCCAAATAAATTTCCGGTTTTGGAACCATCACCAAAGTATCTGTTCTATAATTCCAAACTCTATTAGAACCTAAATGCATAATTAATTGAGTATAAGACTGAAGAACATCATGGAGAATGGGTTAGGTACAAATAAACTTTGAACCTTTATCCTTTGTTTCTTAAACCGTGAACCAGGACACATTACAACCCTTAAAGTCCTAATTGAAGAATGAGTTAGTTCGAAAGCATACTGTTACAAAAAGGCATCCTGACTTCTGTAAGGCTTACTATAAATCATGAGTTGATATCGCATTCTTACAAATTCTGTTTTACTAAAAAAATGGATATTTAAACTTCAAGACAAACATGAGCTTTGCATTTTAATACCACTGTTTGCACATGAGTAAGTGTCTGACAGCAGAGAAATTCGCATGAAGAATATTCAATGAATGAAAATCCTCCCAATGGACAGAATTACTTCAGATGATGTGTCAAAGAGAAATACACTTCTAGTAACAGGACTTCATGGACCCAATTGGTTATAAATCAAGGGGCATGGCATGTCATTATCTAACTCATCAGTGAAAGTCAAGTCAAGATTCAAAGAATCTCTCGAAAGTGCTGAATAGCCAGGGGCAGATCTCCATCTGAATCACATGGGGCATGTTACATTGATCATGAATTTCAGCAAAAGCCACTATGAAAATTGAATCTTAGGTATCACCAAATTGCTTGTCTATGTCAGTAGTATCAGATGGTGTCATTCTACTGTGACCGTTCTTAGAAAAACACTAAAGAAGGTCAAGACTATTATAAAGTTGGCAATTAATGGTTGATCAATAACTTCAAACATTGGGTGCACCATACTAATCCCAAGGGCAAATGGACTCCCACATATGAAGGGCCACGTATGATCGAGAAAATATTTTCTGGAAGTGCTATAACACTTACTACCATAAATAATGAAGATTCTCCGCACCCTGTGAATGCAGACATAGTCAAAAATACTACGCATGAAAAAGAGACCCGCTAGGTTGGTTGGCCTAGGCAAAAATAAGGGCATCCCGATGAACTAAAATAGTTCGGGAAAAAATTAGGCATATATAAATAAAATTATACACCCGGCAAGTCGAAAACCTGAAAAGGAGGCTTGGGCAAAAAAGGGTATCCCGGTAAAGTTGAAATCTGAAAAGGTGGTACATGCAAAAGTTATGGATTAAAGCGTACAACTATGTCCCGTTTATAAGTAGAAGATTTATCACTCTGATCAACATTTACTAAAGACTCTAGGAGTTGGGATAATGTTCAAGTTATCCACAAATTCCCACAGAGAAATCTCCATGGAACTATCTCTATAGAGCCATCTTTACAAGCTCATCCCCAACAAAGATCATTTCCCCAACAAATCTAATATGCCCTCAGATAGAAATTGGGGCATCTTCCAACAGTTTACTTCTATATCCCTGATGGATAGCTTGACATGATCATCTTTCCCAATAGGTCCCCTAGCGGATAAAGAAGGTTGATCCACTTATAGTGGAAGCTTCCTCAGCGCAACCTATGAACTTCCAATCCCTATCAGAGACTATTTCGCCAATGCAGTCTATATGATTTAATTCCCCAATAGAGTTTATTTCTCCAATACTACAAATTCCCTAACAAAATTCTATTCTCCATCCGGATATCATTCAACATTGTCCTCCCCAAAAGAGATGATACCCATATCTGAAACCTAGTCAGAAAGTGCATCAGAGGAATATCCATCTCTTTTATCCCCAATCAGGTTGCATAAGAATCAAATCCTTCAATAAAAAGAACGAAGAACGACTGACTCTTCTTGAATGCTTCTATCCCCAAGCAAAAGTCGAACATCCTTAGCGGAGTGTCCTCAAACAGAAAGAAAAAATGCCCAGTAAAGTCATTCTAAACAAAATTGAAGAATTACTTTCTTCATCCCCAACAACAGTCAGGGATTTATTTCCCCCAGCTAGACGTTGTCACAAGAAGCTACTGATATACTCCAACGACATATTGCATCCATACATCATTTACAAAATATCATAACATATGCATATGAAACGCATATAATATTCTCATTTATTTTAAGAGCATCACTACAAAATACATTTCATGAATCATGATATTGCATGAAGCTAACTTTGTTTCTAGGTTAAGTTCGCAAACATACAAATATTATCAGCGATTGATAGGCAGGTTGTAGATCAATTCCCGAAACAGGAAGGTGCGACTATCTACATGACCAGATGATTTCCCTCAGAGACTAATTCTGAAGAGAATTTCCTTCAAAGATTCATTCTGATGAGTATTTCCCTCAGAGACTAATTCTGACGAGCATTTCCCTCAGAGACTAATTCTGACGAGCATTTCCTTTAGAGATTCAATATGACGAGCATTTGCCTCAGAGACTAAATATGACGAGCATTTCCCTTAGAGACTAATTCTGACGAGCATTTCCCGTAGAGACTAAATCTGATGAGCATTTCCCATAGAGATTCATTCTGAAAAGCATTTCCCTAAGATAAAATCGGATAGATTCATTCTGAAAAGCATTTCCCTCAGATAAAATTGGATAGATTAATTCTGAAAAGCATTTCCCTCAGAGACTAATTCTGGTGAGCATTTCCTTCAGAGATTTATTCTGAAAAGCATTTCCCTCAGATAAAATCGGATGGATTCATTCTGAAAAGCATCGGTCAGATAAAATAAGATGAAAGTTCATTCTGATACCCCTTTGGATAAAGTCGGACATAGACTCATTCCAATATATTTTCTAGATAAAGTCAGATACAGACTCATTTTAGTACGTAATCCAGATAAAATCAAGTACATATTCATTCTAGTACACTTATTAGATAAAATCAAGCGTAGATTAATTCTGATACACCTATCATACATTCTTTAGATAAATTCAAGTGTAGAGTCATATTGATACTCCTATCAACAATTACTTTGGATGACATCTATAAGCCCATCTCCGACGACACTCTATCACCTCTCCAAATGGCATATTTAAACCCGTTCAAGCAGTACAATCAACCAACATCTTTACTTTGTGCATTCGCGAGTGCAAATTTTTGGGCACTTAAGTGTACAATCCTCTCCCACCTTCAGACCACGAAAGGCGGACATGCCAATCTAACTCCTCAAGTTTAAGAAGATTTAACAGGGGAAGCTATTGTACCCTAAAATTTTCCCTCCAATTTTAAATACAAATTAATTCAAGACATATCCTCATGCTCATGAAGGTCTCAAACACTCAAGACTTATCAAAGATTGATCAGATGGACTCTCCTCCTAAGCAATTGACCTACAACTAGGGTTTTACTTCTCTCAAAGTAAATTAAGTTTCTAATGCCTAAAGGGGATTTCATAGGTCCTCATATGTATCAAGGTATCCTCATGCCAAGTTTCAAGCCTTACAATACAAGTTTGCTCAATTAATTAGACATATGATTGAAAATCGATTGTATTGGACAAAAAGTCAACTTTGACCAGTTTACAGTCAAACTTCAAGATTTTTGGTCAACATCAAGATTTTGAGGTCACATTCATCATTTGATTAAGGTTTACGCTCCATGGCAGCTAGACACTCTTCCAGATTCTTATACTTATCATCTGCAGGAGGGTACTGCTGTTCAGAATAGTCTTCATCCTCTTCTTCTTCTTCTTCCTTAGAGTCAGATGGCACTGCAGTCTCTTTACCCTTTCTCACCCCTTCATAAGATGTTGAGGGGAAATCCAGGACCCTTCGAGCTTGACCTTTAAATCTTCTACCCATGGTAGCCACACCAACTCTTCTCTTTTTCTTTTTCTCCTTTTCCTTTTCCAGTAGAGTTTTGAGCTCTTCCTGACCCTTAGCCAAGGTCATGAGTAGCTGTTGGAACTGTGAATTCAGCGCTTGCAAGTCTTTGACCGTCTGCTCTATATCCATCTTGCTGAAATAAACAACAGAGAGATAAGGAAACATGGTATGAAGACCTGTTTATGCATATGATGAATGATATGTATTCATGTAATGCATTCAAGGATTCAGAAATTCAAATTTGCTTTAAACAAAAAAGAACACACGTCATATTAATAAGATATAATTTGTTAGTATATCAATGCCCCATGGGAAAAATAATACAAAATTCTAAGGTAAAAAGACATTGCGCATTCTCTTTGGTGTAATGTAGGTGTTGAGAGTCTGCTCTTCGTGAAGTTGACGAGTAAGTTCCAAAACCTTCTTCTCACTGGCGTAGAATTGGGCTTCTAAAGTATCGCGTTCTCCCTTGAGATGTATCCAACTCCTTTGTAAATCTTCTAGTGATGTTGGCATGTCAGGATGTAGGAGGGTGTATGGAACCTCTCCTTCCATAACAGGCTCTTTGATCACAGGAAGCATGTAGGGGTAAGGCATCATAAGACTTTGGGCGCGGGTTCGTACCCAATTGAGGTAAGGCTCAAGAAGGATGGAATTCTTGTGTCCCAAGGTCTTACTGTCCACCTTGTTGGGCATCCTCCAAGCTCGGATAAACCTTTTTCGAAGTTCTTGATCGTTGTTGTCGAAGTCAAAAACCAAGTCTAGAATCAGCATGTCATGTAGGCCATCCCTTCGGGCATACCCAAACTGTCTCAGAGCCAAGCAGGGGTTGTAGGTGATGCCTCCCCTAATGCCTAGTAAAGGGACATTAGGGAATTCCCCACAACGGTCAATGATGATAACATTTTCTCTAGATCGAGAACACCAATGAACATTTGAATGTGTAAGAGTCATCAATCGTTGTGACCACCTCAAACCTTGCTCATTCTTCAAAACTGATTGGGGAAGATGAGAAATAAACCATCTTTCCAGTAGAGGAGTGCAACACATGAGAACACCTCTTTTCCTTATTGTTCGAGTGTGAAAAGAGTGGAGGATATCCCCAAGCAATGTAGGCACCGGGTTGCGAGCCATGAAGATTTTGACAGCACTCACATCTATAAGTTGGTCAGGATTAGGGAACAAGACCATCCCATAGATGAGAAGAGATACAATCTCCTCAAAAGCTTGTAAGTCCAATGAATTCCAGCAGCTTCGAGCCTTCTCAAACAGAAACTTTGACAAGAAACCTTTAACACCACTTCTGGTTTCCCAATGACCTATGATATCAGATGGTTGCAAGTGTAAGGCTTGAGCAACATCTTCAGGCTTTGGATCTCTTTCCGTACCATTGAATACTAGTTGATGGAGAATAGGAATCCTCAAGAGTTGAGAAAATTCCTCCAAAGTAGGCACAAGTTGGTAGTCAGGAAATGTGAAGCAATGATGCAAAGGGTCAAAGAACTGGAAGAGAACTTTCAGCATATCCTCCTCAGTGTTGGCAGTGACTAAGTTGAGAAGACGACCATGCCTCTCGGTGAATGGAGAATTCTCAGGAATCCTTGAAGCTAGCTCCTTTAGTTGTGGAGGAATTCTTACAAGGTTGACTTGGATAGTTTTCCTGTGAAGTGAATCCATTACCTACAAAACAGGAACAAAGATGAAGATCCAAATCCTTGAAATGGTTAGTGGATGCATATGATGCTTCATGATGTCCATGATGTTATGCACAAGTATATATGTACAAACAAATCACACAAGTTCCTAGTTTCAGGCTTGCATGGGGTTTCATAGGTAAGTACCCTCTTGAAGTTTAGTTGGCTCAACCTGTCCTAAAATAGTAACCGGGTTCTAAGGAGCTCAATATCACTGGATTATTTTCTGTGTTCATTGTTTCAGTTTAGCCACTTTACTGGCTACCGAAATATTCCAAGAAAACAATCCTCAATGAGTGTAGTATCGAGTATCTACCAACTTTGGACTGCACCAAAGCCGGTCATCTCACTACTCCTAAAAAGGCCAAGTTGGTCAAGTAAAGGTTCTAAAAGTCCATTAGTGCTTCATGACATCACTCAGCGGCCTCGTATTCTCTTTGATTAACTCAAAGGCTACCGGTACCCACAAATATGTCGCAGTAATATAGCTATTGCTTCAACCATGTCGGTATACCCCACACAGTTTCCATAACATATTGCTATTTACCTATGAATGTTTCCCAAATCCAGGTAGAGGATTCAAACCCAAACAATAGAACCAAATGTAAAGCAATCAAGTCAAGCAAGATAAGCATGTAAAGGTAATCTAAACCCTAAGGTAACCCCACTTTTAGATTTCTCCCCAGCAGAGTCGCCAGTTCTGTGATGCAGTGGGAGAACTGACTTGAGGTTTTGCGTTTGTGTTCGCAAATGTTTCGGTTTAACAAGAGTCGCAACCGACTTTTATTTTATCCAAAAGGAAAGGTAAAAAAGCACAGGAAAGACCTTTGAGATTGTTTTTGGGTTCGGGGGGTAGATTATGAAAAGGGAAGGTGCTAGCACCCTTTTCATCCATGGTTTTCCATGGGCTCTTAGTTACTTGTTTTAGATCACTTGCTTTTGCTTTTAAATTGTTTGAAATGGTGCTTTTGTGAGTGGTTTTAAAAGTATTTTGAAACGAGGACATCGTTGTGGCAACCTTTGTAATTATTCTTGTTTGAACATATACAAAGGTGTTTGTCTTTTGAAAAATGTTTCAATGTTTGAAAGTTTGTTTTGGGAAATGTTTTGAAATTGTGTGTTTGTTTGAAAATAACAAGGATGGTTTGCAAATTGATCAAGTAACTAGGAGTTGTCTACCCTACTCAAAGATCATTCCTACACATTTTTAACCCTTTGACATTGTTGTTTTACCATTGCATTTGGTAAACAACCCTATCTTTGGATGTTAAACGGGACGGACGTGGGTCATCGTATGACCATGATAACAATATTGCCAAGTATCTTAGCAAGTTTTTGAGGGACTAGATCATTTTTGTATAGGCAACCAAGATAGCGTCATCGAGGGACTATGATCTTTTTGTTTTGTTTTGTTTTGCCAAGATACCTAGCATGTATACCATGGCCATTTTTAAGGCAACTGCGTGGATGAAACCCTAGGGGTGCTTGTGTGTATTGTGTTGTCATTTTTCATGCATTT
Organism: Vicia faba; assembly: GCA_948472305.1. Classification (NCBI taxonomy): domain Eukaryota; kingdom Viridiplantae; phylum Streptophyta; class Magnoliopsida; order Fabales; family Fabaceae; genus Vicia; species Vicia faba. Next base: position 190,329 of record CATIWC010002151.1, read on the forward strand.
TTGTCTTGTGTTTAGTCATGCTATTTTTTTTGATTTTTGGTTATCATACAAACCCTAATCTTATTATCATGCATTTGAAAGCAATAAAATGCGTAAAAGTAAATCTAAGACTATTACAACATTATTATGGGGAGGGGGATACAAGTTTTAAATAAGGGGATATTGCTCAAAATAAAAACCCTAAAACTATTACAACCATATTGAATTTATTTGTACAAATAAATAAATAGACAATTATTTAAATATGCAATTAAATATAAATATGCACAAAATGTTTTTGTATTTATTTTATGTATGTAACATAAAGTTATTTAAGTCTTAAAAAATAAGAGAAAATAAAATGATTATTTTTTGGAAAGGGTGAAAACCCTAGTTTTTGTTTTAAGAAAAATATATTCTATATTATTTATTTATTCATTTTTATGTACAAGAAAATAAATAAAAACATACAAAAATGCTAAAAAATTAAATATTGTATGAAAATATTAATTTAAGTGTATTGAATAATAAAAATAAAAATAAATAATATTTTTGTATTATTTACAAATTTTATTTAAGAAAATAAGTTATATTATTATCAATAAACTATTTCTATGTCCACAAAATAATAGAAATAATAAAATAAAATGTGAAAAATTAAGAGAATATTTTTTGTGATTTTTAATATTTAGAAAAAATAAATAAAAGTCAGAAATATGGAATATTCAAGAAAATATAAAAAAATAAAAGAAATGGGCCAAGGGGGTGCAGGAAGTAAAACATGGGGTGTCAAAAGTAGGACAAAGCCAAGCCCAGCCTACGTTCCACTTCATCCCTGTCCTTCGAACAAAAACGTGCGCCCTGTGTTCAAAACTGTATCTCCTGCATACGTGCTTAAAAACAAAATCTTGCAACATGAAAGTTATAGCTCATCATCACACGATTCTAATGATATAAAAAATTTGATCTAACTCTCAAAGACCAAAGAGAATTTTATCACCCCCAATTTATGACCTTAAAAATTCAGCATGTTCATCATCTAAATTCTCCTAGCTCAGTTAATATAAATACAAGCTATGCATATGTACAGTTCAAGGACATTAAGGGCTACATTTTTGCTTCACAAACCTAAGCCTAATGATTCCTAAATAAGGAGATAGAAGTTTGAAAATTACCTGTTTCAGTCAAGTTCAAATATGGCAATGCAGCAACTTTGAATGTGGCCTGAAGGACTTTTGAGCTTGCTTGATGATCCCTTGACCTTTCCCAATGCTTAGCTTGCTTTGAAATGGCCTGAATGTCCCTATAGAACTCAACCTGCAAACTCAGAAATTGAAAATGGTGAAGCTTGAAAATGAAGTTACAGTTGCTGGACAGGGACTTGGGTAGCTTGGATGGGATGTATGCAATGTGTCTGAAGTGGTTTGGGACAAAACGCACAAGTGGAATTTGTTTTGGCTTGAGTTCTGCAGGGCTTGCCCTATTTTGGGCAGAAGTTGGTGTTTTGGTGTTTTGGGTGTTTGGAAACTTGACAATTCGTGTTTTCTGGCTTGGTACAATATGCTGAACTTGTTTCAAATGGTCTCAAGTCTTGGTTTTAACAGATGGAAGAGTTGTGGACTTTTTGCAAGGTTTCTTGTTTTTGAAGCAAAAGGTGAGTTGACAAAAGCCAAGGTTGTACAAGCTAGCTTGAGGCCTGCTGAGAGTTGGTGAGCTTTTCCTGATATTTGTGGAGTTAGTTTGCAGCAAAAGCTTTGGTCCATGGCTCAAGATAACCAAAGTTTGCATAAAGTGTGATTTATGGAAATGGCATTGTTATCTTTATGCCATAAATGGAATAAACCCTTATATAATGCTCTAAAGCTCAGAATCAAACCTTTGTCCAATGTATTTGCATTAAGTTAAGGAGTTTGGAAAGGATTAAGACCTGTAAACCAAGTACAAACATGCTTTGGACAGATTTGCAACTTGTAGCAATGTGCAAAATGCCATGGACAAAAAGTGAGAAATGGCCATTTTCATTCCTTCGATTTTCCCTAACCATAAACAATTTTGGAGAGTTCTTGGACATTTTGGAAAGCTTGTAACATTCTCTACAATCCTATTTAAAATGCATTTTGAGATTCCACTTGGAACTATGTGAAAAGTTACCATGAAGATAGGTCAAAATCCTGCCTAAACTAGGGCAAAATTTCACTAAGTTAAAAAGTTTTTGGACCTCTATTCACAAAATCATAACTTGATATCCAAGCATATTTTGGGAAAACTTTATGAATCAAAGTTGTAGATTTTGTGGTGGACTACAACTTTCATGTTGGAAGTTTTGTTTGAATCCAATTTCATCATGGTGAAAAAGTTTGGAAAAGTTGGGAAAAAATAAGAAATTTTCATAACTTAGAAAATTTCTAAGTTATGAAAATTTTCCATTTTAAACCCTAATTTTAAAAATTAGGTTTCTTGGTGAACAAGTTTCATTTTTTGACACATCTTGATGAAAAATTACCCTTGGCACTTGATTTTGACCAAAAAGACAAAGTTTGACTTTTTAGTGTACATTTGATTTTTGATCAGTTGACTGGAAAATTCATCTGTCAATCCAATGCATTTGAGATATTTTGAACCTTGTGATTAGGTCAAGATGATGCCATTGAGTCCTTGAAATCATGCTTGAACCCAATTTACCATTGGTTAGGTGAAAAACCAGAAATTTCCCTTATAAAGTCAAAACCCTAAAAATGACCATTTTCCCCTTTTGATGATCTGATCAAATTTATTGAGGAGTTTTGGTCCAAACTTGATCAAATGGTTCATATGAGTCTATAATGTTAATGTGGATAAAAAATTATGAGGTTTGAATGTAGATTGGCCACATTTGACTTTTTCCCCAATACAATTGTTTTTTAGGTCAACTGTCCAATTGACTGGGCAAAAATTTGATTCAAGGCTTGAAACTTGGTATGAGTAATCTTAGAGATCCTACATGAAGTATGAAAGTCACTTTGAGCATTGAAAGTCCAAAAATCCTTGTGCAAACTCAAACCCTAATTTCAGGTCATCAGTGCAAGGAGATGTCTTGAGCTGAGCAAACCCTAATCTGGTCTTGAGTCCAAAGAGTCTTGTGAGGGGAAATATTGATAAAATGAGAGGGAAAATTTTGGGGTACAACAGCTTCTCCTGTTCAATCTTCTTGAACCTGAAGAGTTAGATTGGCGAGTTTGCCGTTCGCGACTTGAAGGTAAAAGATGATTGGACACTAGAGTGCCCGTAAATTTGCACTCGTCAAAATGTAGTTGAGGAAATGGGCTTAAAGATGCCATTTGGAGATGATTGAACACTAGAGTGCCTGTATGTTTTAATTCATAAGAATGAGTATCGAAATGGTATCCGTGTCTGGAATGCATCTGAACTGTATCTGGAGATTGAGTTTGTATGAGCAATGGAATGGCGTAAGTGTTTGGAGCGTATCCGAGCTGTAACTGTATTTGAATCTGAATGAATAACAAAATGACTTCCGTGTCTGGAGTGTATCTGTATTGTATCCGAATCTGAATAAGCGACAGAATAGCATCCGTGTCTGGAGCATCTCTGGGCTGGGAAAAAGTCAGAATAAGTGACAGAATGGCAATCGTGTTTGGAGCGTATCTGAACTGTATCTTGAATAGGCGATATAATGACTTCCGTGTTTGGAGTGTATCTGACCTTGAAATTGATAGTTGAATCTGAATGAGAAATATAATGGCTTTCATATCTGGAGCATTTCTAATCTATATTTGATTGTTGAAGTCTGAATGAGTGACAAAATAGCATCCGCGTCTGGAGCGTATCTGAACTGTATCTTGACCTGAGATTCTGAATGAGTAATAGAATGACTTCCGTGTCTAGAGTGCATCTTTACTGTATCATGAATAAGAGATCTGAATGAGTAGCAGAATGACTTTCGTGTCTGGAGTGTATCCGTACTGTATCTAAAATCTTTGAATATTTGTTAAAGATAGCTTTTAATCTTATCCTGAAAAAGGGTAAAATGTTAGCTGAAACACAGAGTTATGTTTCATGACATGTATGATGCAATAGATGTGCTTTATCAATATTTATGATATATGAATGTAATGTATGTGCATGTAAGCTGATTCGCTGTATTGCTGAGGAAAATAAATCCTTGATAGCTGGAGATAATGAATTCCTTGACTGCTGCCGGGGAAAATAAATCCTTGACCGCTGCTGGAGATTAAACATCCTTGACAACTTCTGTGGGGACGTGAGAATCCTTCATGACTTTCCTGGGGATATAGGGATCCTTCAAGTCTTTGGAGTTGAAATATGATAATCATTCTGCTGAGTGTTGTTCGAGAAATCTGCTTAGGGAATCCCGAGAACTTTGATAACTATGGCTGGGGATTACACAATGGGAATCCTTACTTAGCTGGTGAGTAGGAAAAAATCTGACGATCTCTACTGGGGATTAAACAAAGGAAAACTTTGATCTGCTGGAGAATAAGGAAGACTCTGATGGCTTCTGCAGGGAACTAAGAATGAGAATCTTGAATCTCCCCGGGAATCTGGATCCTTGGGGACTTCATGCTGCGGAGTCAAGAATGAAAATCTTTGATCTGCAGGGGATTAAAAATTTTAACGAATTCATGCTGGGGAGTAATGAAGACTCTGGCAACTTCACTGGGGAATCAAGAATGAGAATCTTCATCCTGTTTGGGAGTGAAAAACTCTGTGGGGAGTAGCTAAACTGCCGGGGAGTAGCTATCCTGCTGGAAAGTAAGTTCAAGACTCTGGGGGAAAAAGATTTTTCCTGTTTGGAAAAAGTTCAGGAGTTTGGGTTGTATGCCAATCTACTGGGGAGTTATTCTAGGTTGGGGATAAAAGTTAACTGTTATCTGGTCGATTCTCAGGCTTTAAGACAACTTGCTGGGGAATCTGGGGAAAACTGAATGGTTTCCGCTGTGGACTGGTAGTTAGAAATTTGACTTTACTGGGGAAGAAGGTTCCATCTTCGCTGAGGGTCCGAAGTTCAAAGTTTTTTCTCCACTGGGAATTGGGAGTTTAAAGTTTAACTCTGATGGGAATTAAAGATTTGAAATAATAGCTCCGCCTGGGATATGTATTTCAGGGTTTTAGCTCCGCTGGGGACCTAGATGATGTACTGTAGGGGATTTCTCTTGGAATAGCTTAAAGACGTTATGCTATCCTTTTAACCTGTCAGTAATTATTCTTTCACATTTCGTTTATTTGTAAACAGTGATTATATTCAAATGCATATGCTCATTTAATAAATCATTGGACGTTTTCAAATAAAACACAAGTGTAAAAAAAAGAGGAAAAGGCAAATAGTTTTCTGCACTTTGAAGTATCTTTGTATTAACTTTGTGTAGGTATTTTGTACAAAGGAGACAAACATCCTAGTAAGAGAATGTTGTCATAAAAATTAGAAAAATTTATACAAAGAAAGATGGCTATGTGTGAAAATTCCATGGGGTTCCCATTCTGCTATAGCCTTCGTAACTCTGAATATCTTGTCCATTCGTTGCTTCGCCCTTTCGGGTTTTCAACTTTCCGGGTGTACATATTTTTTTCATTTATCCCTAACTTTTGCCTGAATCACCCTTTAGGGTTTTTGATTCACCGGGATGCCCTTTTTTTGCCCAAGTCGCCCTTTCGGGTTTTCAACTTACCGGGTCGTTTATGCGTAGTATCTTTTAACTATGTCTGCGTTCGCAGGGTGCGGCAGGTCGTCACCGTCCATGGTGGTTAATATCATTGCCCCACCAGAAAAGATGTTTTTGATCACAAATGGTCCTTCATCGGCAGGAGTCCATTTTCCCCTGGGATCACTTTGCGGCAAGATGATGCGCTTGATTATAAGATCCCCGACTTGATATACATGGTGTCTAACTTTCTTGTTGAAAGCTTTGATCATTCATTTCTGATACGCCTGACCATGGAAAACAACAGTAAGTCGCTTCTCATCAATCAAGTTAAGTTGATTAAGCCGGGTCTGAATCCAATCGTCTTCACTCAAACCAGCATCTTTCATGATTCTCAAGGAGGGAATCTGAACCTCGATAGGTAAAACAACTTCCATGCCGTATACCAAAGAATAGGGTGTTGCTCCAGTTGAAGTGGGTGCCGTGGTACGGTACCCGTGCAGAGCAAACAATAACATCTCATGTCAGTCCTTGTAGGTGACTGTCATCTTTTGTATGATCTTCTTGATATTTTTGTTCGCAGCTTCGACAACATCGTTCATCTTTGGCTGATAGGGAGATGAATTGTGATGTTGAATCTGGAACTGCTCGCACAAGGCGGTAATCATAGTGTTGTTAAGGTTTGTACCGTTGTCAGTGATGATCCTTTCGGGGATACCATACCGGCAAATGAGGTTCTACTTGATGAAGCGGGCAACAACATTCTTTGTAACGAATGCGAAGGAAGCTGCTTTGACCCACTTGGTAAAGTAATCAATGGCCACCAGGATGAAGCGGTGTCCATTGGATGCTGTAGGCTTGATCTCTTTAATCATGTCGATTCCCCACATAGAGAACGGCCAAGGAGCTGTTAAGACATTGAGAGGAACTGGAGGTATATGTACCTTATCCGCATAGATTTGGAATTTATGACAAGTCCTGGAAAATTGATAGCAGTCAACTTCCATGGTAGACCAGTAATAGCCTTCCCGTAGAATCTTCTTAGCCATCGTATGTCTGCTAGAGTGAGTGCCAAAGGTACCATTGTGCAGTTCAGCCATGATTTGCTCAGCTTTAACCTTGTCCACACAACGGAGCAGAATGCAATCATGATTGCGCTTGTATAGGATACCATTTCTCAAGAAGAACTTAACTGAGAATCTCCTTAAGAACTTTTTGTCGTTGACTAAAGATCCTTCAGGATATTCTTGTGCTTCGAGATACCTTTTGACTTCATGAAAACAAGGTCGGTCCACTACTTCTTCGATATTAATCTCGTGACAATGTGCAGGTTCGTCCATCCGTTCAATGGTGATTTGGGGAGCCTCATTATCCCAGTTAAGTTTAAACATGGATGACATTGTAGCTAGAGCACTTGCTAGCTGATTTTCTTCTCGCGGGAAGTGCTCGAAGGTAATCTGCTCGAAATGTGGTAACAATGTCAAGACATGTTCTTTGTAAGGGATGAGGTTTGGATGCTTAGTATCCCACTATCCTTTGATCTGACTTATGACCAAAGCTGAGTCCCCAAATACAATCAAAGATTTGATTCCCAAGTCAATAGCGGCCTTGAGACCAAAGATACAAGCTTCATACTCTGCCATGTTGTTGGTGTAATTAAAGCAAAGTCTAGCAGTGAAAGGTGTATGGCAACCTTCAGGAGAGATGAGCACCACGCCGATACTGTTTCCAAGTGCATTAGAGGCACCATCAAAGTACAGGGTCCATCGGGATCCTTGTTCAGGTCCGTCATATAGTCTGTTTTCTTTAATGTTGTCCAATGTCATGATATCCTCGTCGTGGAAGTCGAACCTCATGGATTGGTAATCTTCGATAGCTTGATGGGCCAGATGATCGGCTAGCACACTCCCCTTTATAGCTTTTTGGGTCGTGTACTGTATATCGTATTCCGTTAGGATCATCTGCCATCTAGCGATTCTTCCAGATAAAGCAGGCTTCTCAAAGATGTACTTGATCGGATCCATCTTAGATATCAACAGAGTGGTATGAGTCAACATATACTGCCTTAGCCGGCGAGCAACCCATACCAAAGCGCAACAAGTTTTCTTGAGCAGTGAGTATCGGGTCTCACAGTCGCTAAAATTTTTGCTAAGGTGATAAATGGCATGCTCTTTTCGGCCAGACTCGTCATGTTGGCCTAGTACGCACCCCATTGAATTCTCTAGGACCGTCAGATACATGATTAACGGTCTTCCTTCGACGGGTGGCATCAAGATAGGAGGTTCTAGCAAATACTCCTTGATTTTATCGAAAGCAACTTGACAGTCATCATTCCATTTAACCACCTGATCTTTCTTCAACAGCTTGAAGATTGGCTCACAGGTAGATGTTAGGTGAGAAATAAACCTTGCAATGTAGTTTAGGCGTCCCAAGAAACCTCTGACCTCCTTCTCAGTGCGAGGAAAAGGCATTTCTTGTATAGCTTTGACTTTTGCAGGATCAACCTCAATGCCTTTATTGCTGACAATGAAACCCAAGAGTTTATCGGATCGGACTCCAAAAGTGCACTTGTTAGGATTCAGTCTGAGCTTGTACTCTTTCAACCTGACAAACAACTTTTGCAGAAGGTCGATGTGATACGGTGGGAAGAACTGACTGTTTTTTGGAATGCTGGTTCGCGTTTTGCGTATGTTTTCGCAAAATGTCGCGGTAAGAAAGAGTCGCCACCGTCTTTTATTTTATCCAACAGGAAAGGAAAAAAGCACAGAAAAATTCCTTTTTTTTGAGATATTTCTGAGTACGGGGGGTAGATTATAGAAAGGGAAGGTATTAGCACCCTTTCTATCCGTAGTTATCTACAGGCTCTTAGGTACTTGCTCATTGTTTTCAAAATTGTTTTCTTTGTGCTTGTGGGTTTGAAAAAAGTTTTTTGTTTGAAACTTCGATTTAACTCTTGCTTCTGTCCTCAAGAGTGTAATGAAGTGTTTTGAAAAACTTTGTTCGAAAAGTGTAAGTGTAAAGAGTTTTGTTTTGAAAGAGCAAGTATCTAAGAGCTACCTACCTACTCGAAAAAGGACTCGTTCTATGCTAATTTCCTTTAAACAATTCTATCGCACTATTAATGAGAGGGTAGCACCGTCGTTGGAGTTTAAGGGTCAATTCGAATGCGGGACATACGGTCACCAAAGCAATGTTAGGACGCCTTAGCGGTAACCCTAATGTCTTAGATCATTTGTTTGAGGCAATAATATCCGAGGCAACCATTTCGAGGTGACTATGATCTTTTAGACAAGAGGACGGCCTCTAAAATGACCTATACTCAATGACCGTTTACGAAGGCAACCAAGTGGGGTGTATCCTAGGAGTGCGCATGTGCGAGTGTATCATTTTCAGTTATTTTTATCTTTGCACATGTTAAGCGTGATCTAATTTGATTTTAAGATTAAGCATTCAGTCTTGTCATGCATACCCTATTAACAAACATCTAGCATTTATAATTTGCAGAATTTAAAAGTGCGGAAATTAAATTACAAAGCATCGGGTATTTACATCGCCAAAAGCAACCATTTGAAAATAAAATAAAATAAATCGGTAAATAAATAAAAATGTCCTAATTATCTATTACAAACCGTAAGCAGATACATAATTGGATAAAAAAAAATAAATCGCGACGCGGAATTAAATCGGATGCACAATTAGGGTTTTGACCCTTTTTTTAAAAGAAAATGCCATTTTTATTATTTTTATTTTAAGAAAAGAAATTAATCCTAAATTAAATAACTAAATTAATTTAATTAAATGAAAAAAAATAAATGACATGTTTTTTTTGAGTTTTTATTATTTTAAGGAAGAAATTAAATGAATTAAAACCTAATGGTTTCTAATCAATTTTAAATATTTACAAAAATAAGGTAGAGTTTTCTAGAATTAAAAACCTAAATTAATTAGTTAGTATTTATTAAAAAAAATAAAGTCCTGAATTAAAAAAAGTATTTTTGTGATTTTTGATAAAAGAATTCAATTAATCTATTGGTTAGAAAAATAATTAAGCAAAATAAAACAATTAAATTAAAATGAGAAGAATATAAAAGAAAGGAGGAATTGGGCCTGATTTGAGGGTGTAAGTAGCAATTCTGTAGGCCCATTAGAAGCTGGTCCGTTTGACCTTCTGAATCTGGTACACACGCGTTGACCAACACTTTGGTGGACCTTCAGCATTTGACCACCAGATCTGGCCCTTTGGCCATATGGCACTTTGAGAATGAACGTCCATGGTGGAAATCTGGCTTGACCATGCATGTGATTATCTGCAAGAAATTAGAAAAATGCAAATTGCTGGAGGCAGGGATCGAACCCCTGACCTCCAGCCTTTGGGTCCTTTATGGCCTATGTGGCAACCACTGAAGCATGTTGTTGTTTTGTTAATAATAATGCAAATAATATATTATATAAAAAACGAATCAAATGCCAGAAAAAACAAAAAAAAGGCGCACTTCGTTTGAATGGCCCAATGGAAGGATGACACGAGTTCATCCCTGTCCTCCAAAACCTGTAAAAATTACCTGCGGATTTTTATCCGCAGCTAAAAGCGCAGGTTCGTTCTAAAACTTTCTCCAGGCCATATAAATGCATTCCAAGAACATGGTTGAACTCGTCATAACCTCCTGGTCACAACCATGTCCTTCATGTGGACCAATTGTACCTGAAACAGAAAACCCCAAAAAAACTCCAAGAACCCTAACTATGGTGATTCTTGTTACAAATCATATAAATGAAATTCGTTAATACCAAAAGCTTGCAAATGTTCTTGTGATCACAAATATGTAATTATTTTGCTCAATGGATGCCAGAATAATGATTTACGATTTCAAGAAGAATGCAGATCCGTGAGATAGTTACAGTGCTTTAGGATGCTTGAAAACATGTGGTTTGGATTGGGTTAGATTCTGGAGATGGCCAACAATCGATTGAGACAACTTTCAAGCCCTGCAAACGCCTCTTTGATTGATTTCGATCTCAAGCTTTTTTGTGATTTTCTCAACTTTGGTTCTGCCTCTACCAATGCTCTCCAACCCTTATTTTCGTGCCTTCTGCTTGCTTATGTATGGTACATTGGATTAGGGTAGCATTTATGGTTCAAATCTTGCTCTATCAATGATTGCATATTTGATTTGATTCTTCCATTAAATGTTTCCAAATTTGATCCAAATCATATATTCTTATGCATAAAGACCTTGATACGAATTCAATTGCCATGATAGCTGTATTTGGAGCCTGAAATAGCCAAAAAACCATGTGTTATCAATGCCTTAGATTTTATGTGATTTTATTTGATTTAAAATAAATTAATTCAAATAAAAATCAAATTAAATAGTAAAAATGAGATATGGACACATGGCCAAGGCTAGAGCACGTGGGAAACAATGCCAACTCAAAACAAGTGAAAAGAATGGACCCATTTGGCAAAATTTGAAGTTTTGGGGATAGTTGACTTTTGGCAATTTTGTAAAAAGGTCCAACTTCAACAATGCATAACTTCTTCAATTTTGAACTTTTGGAGGTGTTCTTGGACTTTTTAGAAATCTTGATATGTCCTCTAATCAACCCTTGTGGTCTCATCTCATTCTGATATTCCATGCTCAAGTTAAAAGCTTTGGTAAAAAAGGTGTTTTTGTTGACTTGTCAAAATGACCTATAATGTCCAAATTCATAACTTCTTGTGAGTGCATTTTTTGAACTTGGGGTATGAAGATGGATTTTAGGGAGTTGCATCCTCTTCAAAATGATATTTGGATGGGTCATTTCTCATAAAGTATGATAAAGTTATGCTTAGTCAAAGTTGAGTTGACTTTTCCTACAAAACCCTAATTTAGCAACTTTTGAATCTTGATGAATTTTGAGCAATCCTTGATGAATCATGATCAACCCTTTATCAAATGATGAAATATACTTCAAAATGAGAATGTTGACAAAAAATCTTGAAGTTTGACTGTATTTGGGTCACAGTTGACTTTTGCCCTAGCATAGTCGACTTTTAGACCTTTTGAGCAATTGACTGAGCAAACTTCCTCTGCAAGGCGTGAAACTTGACCTGGATGATCTTGAGAACATATTAGGACAATGGGGAGAACTTGAAGTCATTTGGACTCAAGGATCTTGATTCAACACAAAACCCTAATTTGGGGTAGACTGCCTTAGGAGATTGCTTGTCTGACCAACTCTTGAGCAACCTTGAGCCACTTGGAGATTTTTCTTGCAATATTTTGAGAAATATGGGAGGGAAAATTTTGGGGTACAACAGCTTCCCCTGTTCAATCTTCTTAAACCTGAGGATGTAGATTGACTTTCATGCCTTTCGTGATCCGAAGGTGGAAGATGATTGAACACTAGAGTGCTTAGAAATTTGCACTCGCATACAGTGGTATCAGCCTTGTGATGTCGGGAATGGGCTTACAGATGCCATTTGGAGATTTCTTCCAGGAGGATGGGCTTAAAGATGCCATCTGAAGGAGTGTCGATCGCATAAGAGATTCCTTAGCGAGAGCTTGCATACCTGCTGTTGAGGAAGATTTCGCTGGGGAAGTCTGATCTTTGTTGAGATTTAGGAACTTGTCCGTAATTCAACTACGGGAAACATCTTCATCGAGATTTAAGAACTTGCCCGTAATTCAACTGAGAAACTCTGCTGAGATTTAGGAACTCGTCTGTAATTCGACGGAGGAACTTTGTCGAGATTCAGGACCTTGTCTATAATTCAACCGAGGATAATTCTGTTGAGATTTAAGAACTAGTCAGTAATTCGACCGAGGGAAACATCTTCATCGAGATTTAAGAACTTGCACGTAATTCAACTGAGAAACTCTGCTGAGATTTAGGAACTCGTCTGTAATTCGACGGAGGAACTTTGTCGAGATTTAGGACCTTGTCTGTAATTCAACCGAGGATATTCTGTTGAGATTTAAGAACTGGTCAATAATTCGACCGAGGGAAAAATCTTCATCGAGATTTAAGAACTTGCCCGTAATTCAACTGAGAAAACTCTACTGAGATTTAGGAACCTGTCTGTAATTCGACGGAGGAAAACTTTGTCGAGATTTAGGACCTTGTCTATACTTCAACATCTCTATTGAGTTTTAAGAACTGGTTAGTAATTCGACAGAGGGAAACATCTTCATCGAGATTTAAGAACTTGCCCGTAATTCAACTGAGAAACTCTATTGAGATTTAGGAACTCGTCTGTAATTCGACGGAGGAACTTTGTCGAGATTTAGGACCTTGTCTGTAATTTAACTGAGAAAAACTCTGTTGAGATTTAAGAACTTGTCAGTAATTCGACTGAGGGAAACATCTTCATCGAGATTTAAGAACTTGCCCGTAATTCAACTGAGAAAACTCTGCTGAGATTTAGGAACCTGTCTGTAATTCGACGGAAGAAAACTTTGTCGAGATTTAGGACCTTGTCTGTAATTCAACATCTCTGCTGAGTTTTAAGAACTGGTCAGTAATTCGACCGAGGGAAACATCTTCATCGAGATTTAAGAACTTGCCCGTAATTCAACTGAGAAACTCTGCTGAGATTTAGGAACTCGTCTGTAATTCGACGGAGGAACTTTGTCGAGATTCAGGACCTTGTCTATAATTCAACCGAGAATAATTCTGTTGAGATTTAAGAACTAGTCAGTAATTCGACCAAGGGAAACATCTTCATCGAGATTTAAGAACTTGCACGTAATTCAACTGAGAAACTCTGCTGAGATTTAGGAACTCGTCTGTAATTCGACGGAGGAACTTTGTCGAGATTTAGGACCTTGTCTGTAATTCAACCGAGGATATTCTGTTGAGATTTAAGAACTGTTCAATAATTCGACCGAGGGAAAAATCTTCATCGAGATTTAAGAACTTGCCCGTAATTTAACTGAGAAAACTCTACTGAGATTTAGGAACCTGTCTGTAATTCGACGGAGGAAAACTTTGTCGAGATTTAGGACCTTGTCTGTACTTTAACATCTCTGTTGAGTTTTAAGAACTGGTTAGTAATTCGACAGAGGGAAACATCTTCATCGAGATTTAAGAACTTGCCCGTAATTCAACTGAGAAACTCTGTTGAGATTTAGGAACTCGTCTGTAATTCGACGGAGGAACTTTGTCGAGATTTAGGACCTTGTCTGTAATTCAACTGAGAAAAACTCTGTTGAGATTTAAGAACTTGTCAGTAATTCGACTGAGGGAAACATCTTCATCGAGATTTAAGAACTTGCCCGTAATTCAACTGAGAAAACTCTGCTGAGATTTAGGAACCTATCTGTAATTCGACGGAAGAAAACTTTGTCGAGATTTAGGACCTTGTCTGTAATTCAACATCTCTGCTGAGTTTTAAGAACTGGTCAGTAATTCGACCGAGGGAAACATCTTCATCGAGATTTAAGAACTTGCCCGTAATTCAACTGAGAAACTCTGCTGAGATTTAGGAACTCGTCTGTAATTCGACGGAGGAACTTTGTCGAGATTTAGGACCTTGCCTGTAATTCAACTAAGAAAAACTCTGTTGAGATTTAAGAACTTGTCAGTAATTCGACTGAGGGAAACATCTTCATCGAGATTTAAGAACTTGCCCGTAATTCAACTGAGAAAACTCTGCTGAGATTTAGGAACTCGTCTGTAATTCGACGGAGGACCTTTCTCGAGATTTAGGACCTTGTCTGTAATTCAACCGAGGATAATTCTGTTGAGATTTAAGAACTTGTCAGTAATTTGACTGGAATAAAAACTTCATAGCTTTGAATTTTATGAGAATTTAACCGCATCTTTTCTGAAAGGTAAAGGTTAGTTGTATGTAATGCATGATATGTATCAGGAAATGATGTTCTCAGAATAAATGAGATTGTGCTGTATGCAATATGCATGTGTCATAATGTATGGAAATGTAATGTTTTTAGTTGAGGAAAATAAATCCCGGATAGCTGCTGGAGAAAAGAGTTGAATTCTTCGTTTCCGCTGGGGATGGGGAACGAAGATGATTGTGAGAATAAACCTGCAGGAGAGGACAACTCCGTTGGGGAATAAACTGATGAGGAGATTACTCTGTGCGGAAGAGATGCTCTGTAGAGGATTCCACTGATAAATTCCGCTGAGGATGAATTACCATTGCTGGTGATACGGAATCCTGTTGGGGATTGAAGTTTCTGCTTGTGAAAGGAATGAACTCTGTTGGGGATGATCTTCAGTTGCGACTTCACTGGGGATAACGTTTCAAAGTCTACTGGGGATGATCCTCCAAACTTCACTGGGGAAGATTCTCCAACTTCTACTGGGGTGCTTTTTCAGACTGCGCTGGGGAGAATTTTCAAACTCCACTGGGGATATTTTGTACTCTGTCGGGGAATATTCTTATACTCCGTTGGGGAATATTAAGACTTTTCGATGCTGATGGTAGATAAACTTTACTTCGGGGAGAATATTATCGATTCATTCACAGTTGCAAGTCTCAGCTGGGGAGAGCTAACATTACTGTCCTTTCTTACTCTACGGGGAATGAATGCACCTCAGCCATATTCTTCAGCTAAATCTACCTTGTACCTGGTGGACAGAGCAACTATACAGTTTGGGCATTTCTCATTGCCCCTGTTTCTGATATTACAAGTAATGGTCTTTTGTTTCGCATGTAAATATTCATGAGCAGCGATTAATGTCAAATGCATATATCAAAAATGAACATTGGACGTTCTTTGTAAAAAAAACAGAAAAAGGAAAACGGTTTGAAATTTCTCCGAAAATGAATTGTATTGATTTTGAAGTTTGGCCTGTAAATAAGCGTTTTTGTACAAGAGGCTGACGTCCTAGTAAGAGAACGCTGCTGAATAATAGAATTTACACAATTTGTGAAAAACTAAACAAAACAACTATGTGAATAATCCCACTGGGTTCCAATTCTGCTATTGCCTTTATGTCCTCGAGCATCTCATCACTTTGCTACTTGGTTGAAGGTAGATCAGAATGTTTAGTGCCGTCCGAGCTTGACAGTCGATACCGAAGTCTGGTTGCAAGGTGATCCAATGAGATATAGAGTTACACTTTGATCCCTAATTTTTTCCTGGACCTCCCTTTCGGGTTTTCAGTCCACCGGGATACCCTTTTTTGCCCAAGCCGCCTTTTCAGGTTTTCGACCTGCCGGGTGTACAGATTTTTTTATAATTTCATCCTTTTTTTTGCCCGAACCCTTTTGGTTCGCCGGGAAGCCCTTGTTTTTGCCTAGGCCAGTCAACCTAGCGGGTCTTTGATCATGCATAATATCTTTTCACTATGTCTGCATTGACGGGGTGAGGAAGGTCGTCACCATCCATGGTGGTTATAATCATAGCTCCTCCTGAGAAGATGTTCTTAACCACAAATGGCCCTTCGTACGTATGGGTCCATTTGCCCCTGGGATCACCTTGAGGTAGGATAATGCGCTTGATAACCAGGTCCCCAACTTGATACTCTTGTCGTCTGACTTTCTTGTTAAATGCCTTGATCATCCGCTTTTGATACGTTTGACCATGATAAATAGCAGTAAGTTTCTTTTTGCCGATTAAGTTCAGCTGATCAAGCCGGGTTTGAATCCAATCATCTTTGCTTAAACCTGCATCCTTCATAATCCGAAGAGAGGGTATCTGAACTTTAATGGGCAAGACAACCTCCATGCCATATACCAAGGAATAGGGTGTTGCCCCTGTTGACGTCCGCACTGAGGTACGGTACCCATGAAGAGCAAATGGTAATATCTCGTGCCAGTCTTTGTACGTCACCGTCATCTTCTGCACAATCTTCTTGATATTTTTATTAGCTGCTTCTACAACCCCATTCATCTTCGGCCAGTAGGGAGAAGAGTTGTGATGCTTTATCTTGAACTGCTTGCAGAGCTCGGTGATCATCTTGTTATTGAGATTTGTACCATTGTCCGTAATGATCCTCTCTGGTACAACATACCAATAGACCAGGTTGTGCCGAATGAACTGTGCCACGACGTTCTTGGTCACTGTAGCAAAGGAAGCTGCTTCAACCCATTTTGTAAAATAATCAATTGCTACCAGGATGAAACGATGCCCGTTAGATGCCGTAGGTCTGATCTCGTCGATCATGTCAATGCCCCACATTGCAAAAGGCCAAGGAGCTGTCAAGACGTTCAGAGGTACTGGAGGTATATGCACCTTATCAGCATAGACTTGGCACTTGTGACAGGTCCGAGAATGCTGATAACAGTCGGCTTCCATTATGGACCAAAAATATCCTGCTCGAAGGATTTTCTTTGCCATGGTGTGTCCACTGGAATGAGTTCCTAAAGTACCTTCATGTAACTCTATCATGATTCTTTCTGCTTCGTTCTTATCCACACAATGCAGTAAGGTCGAATCATGGTTAAACTTGTAAAGAATGCCATTGCTGATGAAGAACTTTGCCGCGAACCTCCTCAGAAACTTCTTGTCATTAACAGATGCACCCTCAGGGTATTCCTGAGCCTCAAGATACCTCTTCACCTCATGAAACCAGGGTTTATCCGTTGCTTCTTCAGTCTCAATATCACAGTAATGTGCAGATTCGTCCAACCTTTCAATGATAATCCAGGGAGCTTCGTTGTCCCAATTGACTTTGAACATAGAAGACATCATAGCTAGCGCGTCCGCCTACTGATTCTCCTCTCTAGGGAAGTGTTCAAAAGTTATCTCCTCGAAGTGGGGAAGCAATGTCAATACATACTCCTTGTAAGGAATAAGATTTGGGTGTTTCGTATCCCACTCGCCTTTGATCTGACTGATCACGAGAGAGGAATCTCCAAACACACTCAAGAACTTAATCCTTAGGTCAATTGCTACTCGAAGACCCATGATGCATGCCTCATACTCCGCCATATTGTTGGTACAGTTGAAACATAGTCGGGCGGTGAATGGAGTATGAGAGCCTTTAGGAGATATGATCACGATGCCAATGCCATTACCCAAAGCGTTTGAAGCTCCATCAAAGTACATAGACCATCCGGATCCTTCCTCAGGTCCTTCATCCGATCTAGGTGTCTCACAATCAGTCACTATCATGATACTCTCATCCGGGAGTTCAAAGTTCATAGACTGGTAATCGTCCACTGCATGATGTGCCAAATGATATGCCAACACACTTCCCTTGATTGCTTTTTGGGTCATGTATTAGATGTCATACTCAGTCAAGATCATCTGCCATCTCGCTATTCTTCCGGACAAGGCAGGCTTTTCGAAGATATACTTGATTGGATCCATCTTTGATATCAACAAAGTAGTGCGAGTCATCATATACTGTCTCAGCCGGCGAGCAGCCCATGCCAAAGCGCAACAAGTTTTCTCAAGCAACGAGTATCGGGTCTCGCAGTCGGTAAACTTTTTGCTAAGGTAATAAATAACATGCTCTCTTTGGCCAGACTCGTCATGCTGCCCCAGCACACACCCCATTGAATTGTCGAGTACTGTCAAGTATAAGATCAGAGGTCTCCCTTCAACTGGAGGCATCAGAATGGGTGGCTCTTGGAGATATTCTTTGATCCTTTCGAAAGCGGCCTGACATTCATCATTCCATCTTACCACTTGATCTTTCTTCAGTAACTTGAAGATTGGCTCACAAGTAGCAGTCAGGTGCGAGATGAATCGGGAAATATAGTTCAGACGTCCCAGAAAGTCTCTGACTTCTTTTTCTGTCCGGGGAGCTAGCATTTCCTGTATAGCCTTCACCTTTGCAGCATCCACTTGAATACCTTTATCACTTACGATGAAACCCAACAGCTTACCAGATCTCACCCCGAAGGTGCACCTGTTCAAGTTTAACCTTAGCTTGTACAACTTTAACCTGTCAAATAGCTTCTGAAGATGGTCCAGGTGTTCTTCCTCAGTCTGGGACCTTGCAATCATGTCGTAACGTATACCTCAATCTCATGATGGATCATGTCATGGAACAAAGCGAGCATGGTGCGCTGATACGTTGCCCCAACATTCTTCAATCCGAAAGGCACGACCTTGTAGAAAAAGGTACCCCATTGAGTAACAAAGGTTGTCTTTGATCGCACTGAATCGCACTATGTTTCTGACTCAAATATCACATGTTTTCCTTAGTTTTTATTGTCATTTTCTCGTATTATGTTCCTTTTTCCTTTGTTTTCAGGATTCTTGTCATTTCAGAGCCTTCTGTGAAGAAACGAGCCAAAACGCCAAGAAATTAGGGTTTTTCAAGACATTTTGCACTTATGGCGTTCAGCACCGCGCTGGCTACAGGGAACGCGATGAAGTGGCCCACTTTCACCCAGAGATCAACTGCCACGTTCCCATGATGTGGCAGTTCCAGGCACCGCGCCCGCGGCCACCCCCACCGCGCCCGCGACCTTCACAACTAGCTTCCCGCTCAAAAGAAGTTAAGGGGCATGCTAGTCCTTACGCACCTCAAGGATCCTCTATAAATAGTTTTCGATTTTCATTCTTTAGTTTCATCCAAGCTTAGTACAATCTTAAGCCATATACTATCAGTTTCTGTAAAGTAATAATCTCTTCACATCGGGGAGTTATTGCGGTGTAGATTGAGTTGTAATCGAGTCTTGGAGCACTTTGGTTGAAGTTCATCATACCAGCCTTACCTTTCCGTAGATTTGTATTAGATTCAAGTCTCCGACTGGAGCAAGGTTCTATTTTATTGCATTTCTTTATTTAATTGCTCTTACCATAGTCTACACGTTTTATAGACTTTAAATGCTCTTACCATAGTCTACACGTTTTATAGACTTTAAATGCTCTTACCATAGTCTACACGTTTTATAGACTTTAAATGCTCTTACCATAGTCTACACGTTTTATAGACTTTAAATGCTCTTACCATAGTCTACACGTTTTATAGACTCGCACTTATTATGTCTGGCTAAACTATAAAGGTTAGGATATAATGATTGTCATCATGGTCGTGTTCCAATTATCATGCTAGTGAAAATACTCTGGGGATGTTTTGCTTCTAACTTAAGTCAATTATGTTTAAATGTTTATTGGGTAAGATCGAAAGCCGTCCAAACTAATGATACGACTTGATTATTATTTAACCAAACAAAAAGAGCGAAAGCCGTTGATTGGTTAAATAGGAATCATTGACCTTTTTAGAAAACGATTTTGAAACTATTTTCGGACGCGTTTGTAGGTTTGAAATCTGACTCTTGGTCAAAAGCCAAAAGTCTCTTTAAGTTAATCTTTCCAAGTAAAATCACTTTTCTGTTAAGTCAAAACTATCAATTTCTTAAAATAGGTTTACCTCTTTAACGCGGAAGGCACCCTTTATATGTGACAATAAAGGAATTTAATTTAAAGAGTAAACTCGGTTCTTAGTAGTCAAAAGCTACAAGTTCCCGTTAAATTGATTCTTTGCTATCAATAGAAAATACTTCCCCATAAGTAGGTTCATCTACGCATGACCGGACCAATATCTGATTACATGATTTACATTCCAACCTGTCTTTTAAACTGTTATTTACCTCACTCATTTACTTTGTGCACTGCACTCACATCAATATTCTTGTTCGCCTTAGATAAGCACCTTAGCAATAGAGTTGATAGATTGACAATTGGTCTCTGTGGTTCGATAATCTTATATATTACTTCGATAGGCTGTACACTTGCAGTACTACATTTCAGCTATACGTTACAGATTAAACCCATCAAGTTTTTGGCGCCGTTGCCGGGGACCAACTTCGTCAAATTCCGTACCCTATTGTTATCCCGTTTAGACTAAGGCTATTCTAGCCGGTAGATGCGTAGAAATCGTAGCACCAGCAACCTAATAGATCCTTTAGTAGAACCTGAACGTTACGCTCGTGCCCGTCTTTTTATACGCAAGATAAGAAGAGCTATGGCAGAAGATCGTAACCAAAGACCGCTCAAGGAATTCGCCCAACCATCTAACGAGGAACCTAGTTCTAGTATAGTAAACCCTGCTATAACTACCAACAACTTTGAACTAAAACCCTCCTTATTACAATTAGTACAACAAAACCAATTCGCTGGTCTCGCTACCGAGAACCCGAATCAACATTTAAAGGTATTTATCCAGTTAGCTGACACCCTTAAGGCAAACGGAGCAACACCCGAAGCTATCCGATTAAGACTGTTTCCTTTTTCCCTTAGAGGTAAAACTCACGACTGGTTAGACGCCCTTCCAACTAACTCAATAACAACTTGGGAAGACCTTAGGAGAGCTTTTCTTGCGAGGTATTTTCCACCAAGCAAGACCGCTGTTCTTAGGAACCTGATCACTTGTTTCACCCAAAACCAAGGCGAATCACTTTTTGATGCCTGGGAGAGATATAAAGAACTTTTAAGAGCTTGTCCGCACCATGGCCTGGAGCAATGGTTAATCATACATACCTTCTATAATGGACTCCATTACAACACAAAGATGTCCATAGACGCTGCCGCTGGCGGAGCGTTGATGAACAAACCTTACCCTGACGCTTGTGCCCTAATAGAGGACATGGCCCAAAACCACGCCCAATGGGGATTAGAACGAGCGACAGTAGAGAAAAAGGAGAGCCATGGAGGGAAGCATGAGGTAAGTTGCATGGACATGATTAATGCCAAGATGGACGCCCTAGCTTTGAGAGTCGAGAACATGTCTCAAAACCCAACCACAGTAGCAGCAATCCAATCGGAGTGCGAACTCTGTGGAACTCAAGGACATCAAACCGTTGACTGTAACCTTTTGAACGAATCTAGCTCATACCAAGTTAACTATACCCAAGGGAACCCTTTCTCGAATACCTACAATCCTGGATGGAGGAACCACCCGAATTTCTCTTACAAAAACAACAACCCTATCCAAAATCCCGGACCTTCGAGACCTCAAGGATTCCAAACGCAAAAACAAAACCAACCTATGAAAATAGTGCCCCCAAGACCAAACCTTAAAGAAACCATAGACACCTTTATTCAGGCTCAAACCCAGCAAAATAAGGAGTTTATGAACCAACACATTCACACGAACGAACTAGTTACTCAACTAGCAACCAAGTTTGACCAGATAATAACCCACACCAAAATGCTTGAGACTCAGATTTCCCAAGTAGCCCAAAACACCTCTGTACAAGTTGCACCTAGAGGGCAATTTCCTGGACAAACTCAACCAAATCCAAAAGGCCAAGAAAATTCTATCACATTAAGAAGTGGAACTGCTTATGAAGGGCCTAGAAATCCTAACTTAAGCACATCAGAAAAACCTATGGAAGATGCTACGTCTAAAGACCAGGTAGAGGAACCAGAGAAACCAGAAAAGCAATCAAAACCAGAAGTAGGGAATAACACTCAACAACCTTATAAACCACCTATTCCGTTCCCACAGAGGCTGAAAAACACCAAAGTAGAAAACCAGTACCAAAAGTTTATTAAGGTAATAGAGAAACTCCATGTTGAGATTCCTTTTACTGAAGCTATAACCCAGATACCATCATATGCTAAGTTTTTGAAAGATATTTTGACCAATAAACGGCGACTCGATGATCCTAAGCCTTTAGAATGTCATTTTATATCCAAAAATAAACTCGCCAAGAAAGATAAAGACCCTGGAAGTTTTTCTATCCCTTGCATCCTAGGTAACCATATGATAGACAAAGCATTTTTAGACCTAGGAGCAAGCGTAAGTCTGATGCCTCTGGCCATCTGTAAGAGGTTAAAATTAGGAGAACTTCAACCTACTAAGATGTCCTTACAATTAGCTGATAGATCTGTCAAATATCCCATGGGTATTTTAAAAGACATACCTGTAAAAATTGGTCAGTTGTACATTCCGACCGACTTCGTCGTAATGGATATTAAAGAAGATGAAGACATCCCAATCCTCTTAGGAAGACCCTTCCTATCGACCGCCGGAGCTATAATAGATGTTAAGAAAGGGAAACTGACTTTCGAGGTAGGAGATGAAAAGATTGAGTTCATTTTATCAAAATTTCTAATGGCACCAGTGATAGGAGATGCGTGTTATGCCATCGACGTCATCGATGAATGTGTAAATGAGCTCGAACAAAACAAATTTTTAATCAAATTACCATCAACCCCTATTTTAGAGGATGACGGATTTAAGAGTATCGAACCGTACATTGACGACAACCTTTTCGAATGCTTAGCTCTTACCCCTGACCTTATGCCGCATATTGAGAAAACCACTATAGAACTTAAGGAACTTCCCAAGAATCTAAGATATGAGTTTTTGGATGAGGAGATGAATAGACCTGTTATAATTAGCGCCGCTCTAAACCAAATAGAAACAAATCAACTCTTAGATACCTTGCGAAAATATCCCTCAGCTTAAGGGTATAAAGTTTCAGATTTAAAAGGTATAAGCCCAACCGTATGCATGCATCGGATTATGCTAGAAGAAGATTCAAAACCCTCAAGAGAACATCAAAGAAGAATAAACCCTATCATGAGTGATGTAGTCAAGAAAGAAGTTCTTAAGTTATTAGAAGCTGGTATCATATACCAAATTTCGGATAGTGAATGGGTAAGCCCAGTCCATGTGGTACCCAAGAAAGGAGGTATCACCGTTCTGAAAAATGAGAAAGGTGAGCATGTGGCAAAACGAACAGAAGGAGGATGGCGTATGTGTATTGATTACAGAAAGTTGAATAAGGCAACGAGAAAAGACCACTTCCCTCTCCTGTTTATAGATCAGATGCTTGAACGTCTAGCAAGACACTCATGTTTTTGCTATCTTGATGGGTATTCGGGGTTTTTCCAAATCCCTATTCACCCAGAGGACCAAGAAAAAACCACATTTACCTGCCCTTATGGAACATTCGCTTATAGACGAATGCCCTTTGGACTCTGTAATGCACCTGCCACTTTCCAACGTTGTATGATGTCAATTTTCGCAGACTACCTAGATGGGATTATGGAAGTATTTATGGACGATTTTTCAGTGTGTGGGTTTGATTTCAAAAACTGCCTCTCGAACTTAGAGAAAATCTTAAAAAGATGTGTGGAAGTAAACCTTGTGTTGAATTGGGAAAAGTGCCACTTTATGGTAAATGAAGGGATAGTCTTGGGACACATTATTTCTGAAAGAGGTATAGAAGTCGATAAGGCCAAGATAGAAGTTATAGAAAACTTAAACCCACCTAAGACCGTTAGGGAAATAAGAAGTTTTCTAGGACATGCCGGGTTCTACCGACGTTTCATCAAGAATTTTTCCAGAATAACAAAACCTTTAACTAACTTATTGATGAAGGATGTCGAGTTTGAATTCGACCAAAAATGTCTTGAGGCCTTTGAAGTTTTAAAGCAAGCTCTTATTTCAGCACCTATCATAAGACCACCTGATTGGACACAACCCTTTGAAATCATGTGCGATGCCAGTGATTTCGCTGTAGGAGCTGTACTAGGGCAAAGAAAAGACAAGAAACTGCATGCAATTTACTACGCTAGTAGAACGCTAGACGCTGCCCAGCTAAATTATACAACCACAGAAAAAGAATTGCTAGCCGTAGTTTTTGCTATTGATAAATTTCGATCTTATTTGGTGGGAGCAAAAATAATAGTATACACAGATCATGCAGCAATCCGGTACTTGTTAAGTAAGAAAGATGCTAAGCCTAGATTGCTCAGATGGGTACTTTTACTCCAAGAATTTGACTTGGATATTAAGGATAAAAAAGGAGCTGAAAACTTAGTAGCTGATCATCTCTCTAGGTTAGAACACCTTAAGCCTGAACTTATACCTATAGACGATCACTCTACTTATGAAAGATTAATAGCTGGGATAAACTCAACTGAAGAAGAGACCTATGAGGAAATCTCAACCATGAACAACATACCATGGTACGCAGATATTGTGAATTATCTAGCCGCTGATATCATACCCCCTGATTTAAGCTACCAACAGAAGAAGAAGTTTTTTAGAGATGTTAAACACTTCTTTTGGGATGAACCCCTCCTATTCAAAAGAGGAATAGATAATATATTCAGACGATGTGTGCCGGAAGAAGAAGTAGGCAACGTCATTAAACATTGTCATGCTTCACCTTATGGTGGACATGCAAGCACGTCTAAAACATGCGCCAAAATATTTCAAGCAGGTTTTTATTGGCCTACTGTATGGCGCGATGTCCACACTTACATTACAAAATGTGACCGATGCCAACGCACTGGGAACATCTCAAGACGTGATGAAATGCCTTTAAGTAACATCCAAGAAGTGGAAATATTTGATGTCTGGGGTATAGATTTCATGGGACCTTTTCCTTCCTCAATGGGTAACAAGTATATCCTAGTAGCTGTCGATTATGTCTCAAAGTGGATCGAAGCTATTGCATCACCCACAAACGATACCAAGGTAGTTATCAAACTGTTTAAGAATATTATTTTTCCTAGGTTTGGAACCCCGAGGTTAGTCATAAGTGATGGAGGATCGCATTTTATATCTAAGATATTTGACAAGCTTCTAAGCAAATACGGAGTAAAACATAGAGTAGCATCACCATATCACCCGCAAACCAGTGGCCAAGTAGAAGTATCGAATAGGGAGATTAAGCAGATCCTAGAAAAAACCGTATCACTATCCAGAAAAGACTGGTCTGGAAAACTTAAAGACGCCTTATGGGCTTATAGAACGGCTTATAAAACCCCTATTGGAACAACTCCTTATCAATTGGTTTATGGAAAGTCCTGTCATTTACCCTTCGAACTAGAACATAAAGCCTATTGGGCCATTAAATCCTTGAATCTAGATTACCTAAAAGCCGGAGAAAAACGTATCCTGGACATTCACAAGCTGGAAGAGCTTCGCTTGAATGCCTATGAGAATGCCATCATATATAAGGAAAGAACCAAGATGTGGCATGATAAAAAAATCATCAAGAAAGATTTCAACATTGGTGATCCTGTTCTCCTATTTAACTCAAGGTTACGACTTTTTCCTGGTAAGCTTCGTTCAAGATGGACAGGTCCATTTGAAGTGTCAAAAGTTCTAAAGTCTGGAGCAGTAGAAATAAAAAACAATTCATGCGCTCCATTTGTGGTAAATGGACAAAGACTGAAGCTCTACAAAGGAGGCGATTTGCCTGTTGACTACTCTAGTCATATTCTTATAGACCCACCAATACCCACATAAAGTAAGATCTAATCGTCAAGCTAAACGACGTTAAACAAGCGCTGCATGGGAGGCAACCCATGGTTTATTCTTAATTTTATTTTATTTTATTTTAGTAATTTATATATTTTATCTGGACTAATTTCTTGTGTTTATATTTTCAGGATGCATTACCCCGATGGTATGGTTGTGATTTTCAGAGATGAAGCACAAAAATCCCGATTTGCTACCTTATCTGCTAGACCCATGGTACCCACTAGGTACCCCGATCAGAGCTGCATGGAGGCACTCGGGATTGAGCCAAGTATTAGGTATCTGTGCAACCAACTTGGCTGGGATTCTTATGCTGATGATGTCCACAAAACCTACAGAAACCTTACTCTGGAGTTTCTTAGCTCTATGGATTATAACCCACGAGTGGGTGAAGGAGATGAGCGAGGTTGCCTAAGTTTCAGATTGTTTGGTACCGAGTATACCCTGACTACCAAAGAATTTGGGGATTTGCTTGGTTTCCAAACTGGACCGACCGCTATCACTGAGTTTCCATTGAGTTACTACATGGACAGAGATATTGATAAATTTTGGCAGGACATTACTGATAGAGCCAGCCTTGACCCCTCTACCCAGCTGTCCAGAAAGATCCATAACCCGGCTTTCCGATACTTCGAGATGGTTCTGTGCCACACTTTCTTTGGGAGGAGTTACTGTGACCACTTGGTCACCGCTGAGGAGATCCTTTTCCTATACTGTGCCAGTCAGGCCAGACCTATAGCTAGTGGAGGTTTTCTGATAGAGAGCCTTGAGCAGACTGCTCGATCCGCTGTAGGGCTCATTCATTCCGGAGGGAATGTGACACAGATAGCTTCTGCTTTGGGTTTGGACAGTATGATAGCACAGCTGACCCCATACTGTGGATATACTTTTCTGGATTTAGACTTTTGCATGGATCGTGGGCTCATGAGGAGGGCCTCTTTCCACCCATATCGGTACAGATTGCTCATCGATGACCAGACAGTTTACACCTTCACAATGCCAGACCCTCAGATGACTTGTGTTTCCAACCCTGCTAATTGGAACTATTCTGTAGAAGGTTGGGGTGAGATATCAGAGTACACTCCAGAATACACTCCTGCTTCCGAAGATCTCACTCCAGAATACACTCCTGCTTCCGAAGATCTCACTCCAGAATACACCCCTGCTTCCGAAGATCCCACTCAAGACTACACTCCTGCTCCCGAGGACTCCACTCCAGATCACACATCCCGACCCGAGGTTACACACACTACTGTTCTTACTAATAACCTCAGCTTGCAGGAACCTGATATTCGCACTCTATTGACTGCTATGCGCACTGAGATAACCACTCTCCGCAATGAGGTGGCTGACCTTCATTTGCAGTTGGAAGTGAATGATGTTACCTTTGCTGGTGAGTTAGATGAATTAGCTCACGAGGTGGTAGAGATTCGACGCCAGCTGACTGAGCTGCGTGGCCCAGACACTCCTGCAGAGCATCCTACCGGTTGGCAATAGATCTGTATTGTTCACAAGATATCTAGTTCCAGTATTATTAGTATTATGTTGATTTCCTTTTCAGACTCATTTTTATTTGCATTATTTGTTTCCTGCGTTGTTAATATTTATTTTGGTGACCCAATGTCCGTACCTATATATATATATATATATGCATATGTTTTATTTATTTACTAATGTTTTTGTTTTTCTGGTCACCATAGTTTTAATATAAAAATAAAATAAATATACATGTGTATATGTATTCACGTACATATATGCACATTCATAAGAAAAATAGGTACACCTCCAAAAATTGAAGCTAATGGCGAGGAAGGAAAAGCCCAATGGAAAGGAAGCCAGGCCAGCCCAACTTGCCTCGAGCTCACCGCGCCCGCGGTAGGCCCTGCCGCGCCCGCGGTGACGCAACGGTCACCTAACGGCTAGTTGCTCGTTTTTCCCCCCATTTTACCACTTTTTCCATTTCCAATCCCATTTTCTTCCATTTTTAACCCACCATAACTTCCTTTATTACCCATACCAACCCACTACATTTATTTCCATTATTCTCATCATAAATATTTACAACCACCATTTTTCTTCCCTTCCTATAAATACCCCCACTATTTCATTTTCTTCCTCACACCTTCATTACTTCTACATCCCATTCTTTCTCTCTATTCATCCACAAGAAAATCCTATGGAGTATCACGGTTACATTTTGCGTGGTGGCCAAGCCGGAGAAAGGCAACTAAAGCGGCTTGAAAAATTGCTGACAACACCAATACACTCTACCAGGTATATCGATGAAAACTGTCTATATTCATTAGGTATATACCATCGTGTATTCTTCCTTCTAGATAAAATAGGCATGCACGATATTTTTGCTACTCAAGCACCAACCTACCCTAGGCTGACGTTCGAATTTTTAAGTTCTTTAATTTATAACGTCTCTCCTAACACTGCTAGCACCGTAGGTGGAGTCAAATTTAGATTGTTTAATGTTGAATATGACTACTCCACTGACGGTCTAGCCGCCTTGTTAGGATTGCCTTATGGGGATGGTGCCATTTTTGAAGCACCTTTAGACACAGATTGGGCATTTGACGCATTTTGGGCCAGAATTACTAAACAAAATGCAACATCTTTCGATGGCCTACTTGCTTCTCACATCCACAATCCTGCCCTTCGTGTATTTAGATTTCTCTTAGCATCCACCATCTTTGCTCGGGAAAACCCAAACAAGGTGAATGCTAAAGAATTAATTATCATGCAGAGCTGCCTCACAGACACCAAAGTTAATCCCGTCCCATTCATGATTGCCCACATGCACCATGTTTTAAGAAAAGGTGGGCCGATTTCCTTTGGTGGACTGATTACCACTATTGCCCGTTCCATAGGATTGGATACGGAACTTGCCACCCTTGAACCACTTCCTCCTCGGATTGCAAATCTTAAATTTTTCAGGGATATGCGTTTATGCAAGACGAGGAAGGAAGGTGGTTACTTCCTCATGGTTGGAGGTGCTGCTATACCCAGTGTTGTTATTCCTTGCACCCGTCGTACTGATATTAGATTTGAGCGTAACTGGACCTACGATCTCAACGCTCCTGCTTTTATTGGTCCGTTGCCCCCAAATCTACCTTTGAATGAGGGTAACAACACTGATGATGAGTACGATTTCCAAACAGAGGAACCACCCCATTTTTCACCACCACACACGACACCATCTAACCCACATGCAGGTACAGCTCCTAGTTTCCATGTCACTGAGGACATGTGGCGTGAGCATATGGCCCGAGAGGCCCAGAGGGACACCCTCCTTGCTACCTTGCAGCAACAGGCGGCCGATAACATGGCCTTCATGCAAGCATCCCAAGAACAAAATGCTAGCTCTATGCGCACTATTATGGAAAGTCAGCTGGCTTTCCAGAGAGAACAGCACCTCCACCAGACCACATACGCTCGTCACTTCCAATTTATGGAGGCAACCTAAGGCACCCTCATTGGTCGGACCCAAGAGCTACAAGCGGCAAATGCCGCCTTGACAGAGAGATTGGAGCAGCTTGTTTTGGACCGAGATAGCCGCCGTCGCAGCCGTAGCCGCCGTTCCGGTCGTACCAACCAGGATGGTGAAGGTCCTAGTGGCCTCCACTAGTGTTTTCAGGTACCTCCTCCTACCTTATTTTGGAACATTGGGGACAATGTCTGATTTAAGTGTGGGAGGAGCATTTATCGCTTTTATTTCCCGTTATCGCTTTTATTTTCCGTTTTTCCTGCTTTTATTTCCCTTCCGCATTTTTCCTTTTAGGTATGTTATATTCGTAGTTAATAAAATGCATGTGATAGGCGAGTCTTTCTGCGTAGTGTACCCTTTCATTTCCCCCACCTTTTAGCCTTACAAAATTTTTCTTTTTCAAAGATTTATGGTTGTTTTTAAGGATTTGGGCTATGAGACAGGTCCTAGATAGGGTCTATTTCTTGGACACTCACTTTTTGAAAAATTCGTTATCGTTTTTACACCGTAAGCCTTTTTGAACATTTAGATTAGATCCTTTCTCCCCAATATGCTATGATTTTGAATAAAACTGTACAAATAGGTCTTCAAGTAGTTTATCTTAGCAGTCAACTCCGGCCTAAGCATGCTCTAAGTGTGGGACCGATGAATATAAGTGGATGATCTCTATTCTGCCTTAAAAGTTATAAAATAAAGTATGAATACGACTACGAGTTGGGTGATTCTCACAAAGATTACTCAACTCAAGAAAGTTGTAAGCACTAACAAAAGCAAAGAAAAAAAAAATATATAAGGCATATCCGTTGTAGTTGGTTCAGAGGTATCTGGTGCTGAACTTGGTAGGGCGGACTACGGTCCGATCCCCCGCAACTGCAAATGGGTAAAATAAAAAGGGATTAAACCAACTCTTGTACCAGAATCCCATCACTTGAGATCAGAGTCACTAACCGGTCACTACACCATGAGTATGTACGGATAACGGGCTTAATGTGATTGCGCCTGAATGAAAAAGGACCTCGTAAAAAAGGGAGTCTTAGCATAGTAAGGATATTAGGATCGATCTGTATACTTATGAGGTTTATGTCCGCATTTCTGCGAGTAGTGTAATTTCGATACCCTTGATTCAGATAGTTAGTGCCTGACAACACACCCTTACTCGGACTTAGAAGCCCTCTTTGCCCAAAACCTGTATACACCGTAATTTTCTTTCATCTACTTCTAAGAGTTGTTGCTTGAGGACAAGCAAAGGTCTAAGCGTGGGAGGATTTGATCGCACTGAATCGCACTATGTTTCTGACTCAAATATCACATGTTTTCCTTAGTTTTTATTGTCATTTTCTCGTATTATGTTCCTTTTTCCTTTGTTTTCAGGATTCTTGTCATTTCAGAGCCTTATGTGAAGAAACGAGCCAAAACGCCAAGAAATTAGGGTTTTTCAAGACATTTTGCACTTATGGCGTTCAGCACCGCGCTGGCTACAGGGAACGCGATGACGTGGCCCACTTTCACCCAGAGATCAACTGCCACGTTCCCATGATGTGGCAGTTCTAGGCACCGCGCCCGCGGCCACCCCCACCGCGCCCGCGGCCTTCACAACTAGCTTCCCGCTCAAAAGAAGTTAAGGGGCATGCTGGTCCTTACGCACCTCAAGGATCCTCTATAAATAGTTTTCGATTTTCATTCTTTAGTTTCATCCAAGCTTAGTACAATCTTAAGCCATATACTATCAGTTTCTGTAAAGTAATAATCTCTTCACATCGGGGAGTTATTGCGGTGTAGATTGAGTTGTAATCGAGTCTTGGAGCACTTTGGTTGAAGTTCATCATACCATCCTTACCTTTCCGTAGATTTGTATCAGATTCAAGTCTCCGACTGGAGCAAGGTTCTATTTTATTGCATTTCTTTATTTAATTGCTCTTACCATAGTCTACACGTTTTATAGACTTTAAATGCTCTTACCATAGTCTACACGTTTTATAGACTTTAAATGCTCTTACCATAGTCTACACGTTTTATAGACTTTAAATGCTCTTACCATAGTCTACACGTTTTATAGACTTTAAATGCTCTTACCATAGTCTACACGTTTTATAGACTCGCACTTATTATGTCTGGCTAAACTATAAAGGTTAGGATGTAATGATTGTCATCATGGTCGTGTTCCAATTATCATGCTAGTGAAAATACTCTGGGGATGTTTTGCTTCTAACTTAAGTCAATTATGTTTAAATGTTTATTGGGTAAGATCGAAAGCCGTCCAAACTAATGATACGACTTGATTATTATTTAACCAAACAAAAAGAGCGAAAGCCGTTGATTGGTTAAATAGGAATCATTGACCTTTTTAGAAAACGATTTTGAAACTATTTTCGGACGCGTTTGTAGGTTTGAAATCTGACTCTTGGTCAAAAGCCAAAAGTCTCTTTAAGTTAATCTTTCCAAGTAAAATCACTTTTCTGTTAAGTCAAAACTATCAATTTCTTAAAATAGGTTTACCTCTTTAACGCGGAAGGCACCCTTTATATGTGACAATAAAGGAATTTAATTTAAAGAGTAAACTCGGTTCTTAGTAGTCAAAAGCTACAAGTTCCCGTTAAATTGATTCTTTGCTATCAATAGAAAATACTGCCCCATAAGTAGGTTCATCTACGCATGACCGGACCAATATCTGATTACATGATTTACATTCCAACCTGTCTTTTAAACTGTTATTTACCTCGCTCATTTACTTTGTGCACTGCACTCACATCAATATTCTTGTTCGCCTTAGATAAGCACCTTAGCAATAGAGTTGATAGATTGACAATTGGTCTCTGTGGTTCGATAATCTTATATATTACTTCAATAGGCTGTACACTTGCAGTACTACATTTAGGCTATACGTTACAGATTAAACCCATCAGTCTTCTCCATATCTTCAGGAGCCATTTTAATCTGATTATAACCGGAGAAACCATCCATAAAGGAAAATACCTTATGCTGTGCGGTGTTGTCAACCAGAACGTCGATATGAGGCAGAGGGAAATCATCCTTGGGACTTGCCCTGTTCAGATCCGTATAGTCAACACACATTCGAACCTTACCATCCTTCTTCGGCACAGGAACCACGTTGGCCACCCACTGCGGGTAAGAAGTAACTGCTAGAAAACTGACATCAAACTGTTTCATCACTTCAGCCTTGATTTTTTTAGACATCTCTGGGTGCATTCGGCGAACCTTCTGTTTTACTGGAGGATAATCTTCCTTGGTAGGTAGGCGGTGAACCACAATATCAGTATCCAACCCAGGCATATCTTCATAAGACCAGGAAAAGATCTCAACGTAGTCTCGCAGGATCTGAATCAACCGTTGCCTAACACTAAGCTCCCGATTTGCACCGATCTTGACCTCTTTTTTGTCTTCCTCTACACCCAGATTTACTGATTCCACTGGCTCTTCATGTGGCTGTATGGCCCACTCTTCCTGAAGTAAGAGTCTAGTAAGTTCACCAGGCACTTCGCAATTATCTTCACCTTCGTCTTCGGCTAAGTTGATCGGACTTTCGAAGTCATAACCGACAGTAGCAGAGTCGTTATTAGTGGGATCCAGAGTGGATGTAGACCTGTATATGTGAGTGTGTGTAAAATAGCTGTTTTGAAATATATAATAAAAGAAGGACAAGGAGCGCAAAATTTGAAATGCAAGAAAAGTCCAATGATTTTATTAATGATATATGAAAATGACACACATAAAGCCCTCATAAACAAAGCCACGGTGTCTCGGATAAGGCACCGGGCCATAAAGTTTAAAAATTGTCTGTTATAAATTCAAAACAAAAGTCTCATTACTGGGTAATAAAATAAATTGGGATGAAGTCCTTTGCTGTCTAGTTGCTTAGTCCGCTATCAGTAGTAGGATAGATCCAACTGTCGAACTCATATTCTTCAACATCGTATTCAATGGCATTTACTCCTGAATTACTGATAAACAGGGGAGGTCTTCCGATCCGTGCACTCCGAACATCCCTTTGAGCTTCTGCAGTGAAACCCAAACCAAACTTATTAGTCTTATGTGCAAAATCATGGAGTTGGCCCCAATTTGCACACCCACCTTTCTCAACAACAGCCCGGGCATCCTTGAGGGAAGCCATCTTCATTGGAGGATCTTCAGTAACAGTTTCAGCTGATGCCAGTGTCTGGGGAACCTCTTCAAAATGTTGAAACGGGGTCTCAATGAACTCCCTATCCATCTCTACATATCGGAAAGAGTTGAGGTGGCTCACCATGTACTCCTCTCCTCCTCATACCGTAACAATTTTCCCCTTGACTGGGTACTTCAGCATTTGGTGGAGCGTAGAAGTCACTACCCCAGCCTTGTGGATCCATGGGCGACCCATCAAACAAGAATAAGATGGCCGAATGTCCATCACATAGAATGTAGATGCGAAAATCTGAGAACCAACCTTCACTGGAATATCTACTTCTCCGTGTACCATTCTCTTGGACCCGTCAAAGGCCCTAACAACAATGTTACTTGGCTTCAACTCTAAACCTTCA
This sequence comes from Vicia faba, assembly GCA_948472305.1. Classification (NCBI taxonomy): domain Eukaryota; kingdom Viridiplantae; phylum Streptophyta; class Magnoliopsida; order Fabales; family Fabaceae; genus Vicia; species Vicia faba. The sequence goes on from CATIWC010002151.1 coordinate 224,132, forward strand.
CAGTCTAACCGGTCTAGAGCTTTCTTGGGTAAAACGTTCAACGAGGATCCAATATCCACCAATACATGAGCTAGAGTAGTGCCCCTGCATTCAATGGAGACATGCAGGGCATCATTGTGATTCTTCCCCTTGGCAGTTAAGTCGGCGTCGGAGAAACCCAACCCATTATCTGCTATCAGACTAGCCACACAATCTTTAAACTGATCAGCTGACGTCTCCTACGGAACGTGCGCAGTTCTCAGGAAGGCAATCAGAGCCTTGGCATGGGCTTCTGAGCATAGCAATAGAGACAACATAGAGATTTTGGACGGGGTGTGCCTCAGCTGTTCGACTACATTGTAGTCGCTCTTTTTGATGATCTTCAAAATTTCTTCCATCTCTTGTCTAGAGGCTTCAACAGTAATCCTCTTCGGTGCCTCCATCCGGGCAGGCTCATCAGCGGTCCCTTTGCCCCGAGTATCAGATGACTCGGCAACAGGGGTAAGGATTGGAACTTGAACATGGACAATAACAGGTGTACTGGTAGGTATAATAACAACAGGCTTCCGAACAGTTGGTGGAGAGATCTCGGGGGAGAAAAGTCTTCCGCTACGGGTGACTTTGGCAGGTCCAACAATATTGCTGACGACAGTATCAACCTCTTCAGCACTCAAGTCTTGCTTAACTCCGTGATAATATACGTCAGCCCCGTAGTGCCATGGGACAACTTTATCTGATGTATAGGGGATAGGCCCAGGAATAATGATGATCAAGGGAGCGATTCTTGGAACAGATGTAATTCTAACAGGCTTTCTCGAGGAAGCCTTGGAAGAATTGTCGAAAATGGTGATTATAACAACTTCTTCAGTAGGAACCAAAGGAACAAAAGTCTTCTCAAACAGAATTTCTTTATTATCCATCAGGCGTTGGACACCTGACTTCAAAAGATAGCAACCAGTAGGTAGGAAGACACACAGATGGCAACCTTCGCCACAACCCGGAAATAAACCGACTAACAGAAGGTTCTTCTTCACAGTCATCAACGGAGTAACAATGTCTTTCACAGAAACCACAAACGAGTCTTCCTCTATAACATTCACTCCATGCTTGGGCATAGGAGAAGTCATAACATTAGGCCTTTCAGGAGCTTCGAACTCAATCTCCTTAGCATCAATCAAGTCCTGTACCTTATTCTTTAAAACCCAACAGTCATTCGTATCATGCCCCGGGCTATCAGAATGAAAAGCACATCGGGTGTTCAGATTGTACATCGGTGATGTTGTATTAGGATTCTTTGGGGCCTCTTTCGAAATCACCAAGTTGGTCTTCAATAACTGCGGAAGAATCTGAGACAAAGTCATGTTGAGCTGAGTGAATTGTCTTCGCGGCCTCTCGACCCTTGGCTGATTGTTGCGTTGTGCGACAACAGTTGGTCTTGAAATAACAACTGCATTAACAGCTTGGCGGCGTTAAGGTCTATTATGGCTCTTTGAACTGTAAACTGCACTGGACTCCTTTTTAAAAGGCTTCTTTTCGGTACTTGATGAAGCACCCTTCTATATTTTACCGCTCTTGATACCGGCTTCAACTCTTTCCCCGGTCATAATCAGCTCAGTAAACCCAGGCGATGAACTTCCAATCAGATGGTTGAAATACGGACCAGACAAGGTCCCCAGAAACATATCTACTAACTCCCTGTCAGCCAGCGGGGGTTATACTCTTCCAGCAAGGTCCCTCCATTTCTGAGCGTAGTCTTTGAAACCTTCGCTCGCACCCATAGACATACCCTAAAGTTGGGTACGTGTGGGAGCAAGGTCGGCATTAAATTGGTACTGCTTGTAGAAAGCAGCAACCAAGTCCTCCCAATTACGGACACTAGCTCCTTCCAGCTGGTAAAACCATTCAAGCTGAGTCCCTGAAAGACTGTCTTGAAAGAAGTGGATCCAGAGGTTCTTATCAGCAGTGTATGGCTGAATTTTTCTAACATATGAACGGAGGTGCAACTTTGGGCAAGAAACCCCGTCGTATTTAGCAAAGCCTGGTGCTTTAAACTTGTGGGGAATCACCACCCCAGATGACAAACCTAGATTACCAAAGTCCAACCCAGAGACCTTATGAATCTCCACCGCACTTAATCGGTCTTCAAGCCGTTTATATCTATCCTCAGCAGGAGGATACTGGTCTTTGTCAAAGTCAGTCTCGTGGTCAGATACCAAAGGGCTAGGAACCCTCCTTCTTCTTGGTTTTCTCCCCCTCCAGATGAGTGGGATAGATTGACTTCATCTCGCAGCCTGTTCCCAAACCTGTGACCCATGTCAGGAGGTCTGTCTTCTTCTTCTTCTTCTTCTTCTTCTTCTTCTTCTTCTTCTTCTTCTTATCCTTCAAGATAAGAGTCTTCAGATCTTGCTGACCCTTGGCCAAATTCATGAACATTTCCTGAAATTGAGCGTTTTGAGCTTGTAGAGCCTTGATAGCTTGATCAGTTGATGTTTCAGTAGACATGATGTGCTGAAATAAATAGCGAAGAAGATGAGAAAACCTGTAAGGGTACCTGTTATGAGGTGCATGGGAATGAAATGTGTATGATATAATTTCAAAGACTTCTAGAGATTCAAATTCATAAACCAAAATGAAACACACTTTTATTAGATAAATCTGAAACAATGTTTGACAAATGCCCTTAAGGCGTTTACAAGAAAGAAAAACTGAAAAGTAAATCAAAACTAGAAATAATCAAAAGACATCAGCACTCCCATGGTCGTTTCCCTTTGGTGCTGACATAGTCGTTGAGGACCTTCTCATTCTCTAGCTGTCTTGTAAGATTTAGAATCTTCCGCTCCTGCTCGTGATACTTTTCTCTGTAAGTATCCCGCTCTTCTCTTAGCTGCATCCAAGACCTCTTTAATGCCCCAATATCAGTAGGCATGTACAGGTGGAGGATGGTAGGTGGAACCCCTTCTTCATCAGCAACCTCAACAATCACAGGTAAGACAACTTCGTACAACATTCCAAGCTTTTGGGCACGGATTCAAACCCATCGGAGATATGGTTCCATCGGAAGAGAGGTCTTCATCCCTAACTCGTGCGGATCAGACCTGTGTACCCTATCCCAAGCTCGTATGAACCTGCGGCGATGCTCGTCACTATCCCCTTGGAAGTCAAAGACAATGCTTGGCATCAGTAACTCATGAGGTCCTTCCCTCCTAGCTCGCCCAAACTGACATAAGGCTAAACAAGGGTTATAGGTAATCCCTCCTCGAACTCCAAGTAGTGGAACATTGGGGTATTCCCCACAACGATCAATAATAGCCACTTCTTCCATGTCCTTAGTACTCCATATGATGTCATTATGAGAGAGAGACATAATCCCGTAGGCCCAACCCATGCCTTCCTTGTTCTTCAAAACTGATTTGGGGAGGTGAAAAATAAACCACCTCGCCAGCAATGGTGCACAACACATAAGGGTTCCCCGTTTCCGAGCAGTACGAGCATAAAGAGAGTGCAAAATGTCACCCAAGAGAGTGGGCACAGGATTACGGGAAATGAAGATCTTCACCGCATTCACGTCAACAAAGGAATCTAAGTTAGGAAACAACACCAAACCATATATGAGAAGAGCCAAAATGTCTTCAAATGCCTGAAAGTCTAGACTGTCCCAGAACTGATTAGCCCGATCAACCAAGAATTTAGCCAAGAAGCCCTTTGTCCCACTCCTAGTCTCCCAGTTGGACATTACCTCAACCTTTGTCAGATGGAGGGCTGAAGCAATCTCTTCTGGCCTAAGAACTTTCTCCCAACCTGTAAACGGGGTCTGCTCTAGAATGGAGATACCAAGTAGATCAGAGAACTCTTCCAAGGTAGGGACCAACTGGTAGTCCGGAAAAGTAAAGAAGTGGTACAGTGGATCAAAGAACTGGCATAGAACACTCATCATCTGTTCATCCAGCTTGGAGGTGACTAGACTGAGGAGGTGCCCATGTCTTCTGACAAAAGAGGAAGTATCTAGAATCTTTGCAACCAAATCTCTAAGCTGAGTAGGAATCTGGACAAAGTTGATCCGATTAGTGTTTCTACGCATGGGTGCCATGACCTACAAAATAGAACAAAGATGAATCCTCTCTGTCTTTGAAATAGGTTAGTCCAATGCAATATGCATGCAATGTCATGATGCATGATGTCATGATAGAAACACACCACAAGTATTCACAAATAGCAAACATGGTAAGGGCAAACAAGTCACACAAATAACCCTTAGATTTCAGGCTGGCAAGGAGTTTAGGTATTACCCTCTTTCAGTTTAGTTGGTTCAAACCTGTCCTAATATAGTAACCGGGTTCTAGAGGATCTCAATATCACTGACCACCCTCGATCGGTCATAATTCCAGTTTGGCAACCTTTTCTTGCACCCGGAATCATCGCGAGAGTTTGGTCTCAATGAGTGTAGCATACTGCTACTGTTCTATGGCCAAGTTGGTCAATTATAGGTGCTAAGGTCAGTTGGTTTTTAATGACCCCTTAGAAGATCCATATTCTCCTTGTTGCGCCACAAGGGATATCAGTACAAACTAAAGTGCCACACCAACATAGCTACTGCTTCAACCGTATCGGTCTACGCCGTACAATTCCCTCACAGTTTATTGCTACTTACCTAAAGGGTGTCCCCCAGATCCGGGTTAGGATCTATAGTAACTCGGATTCAAACCCAGAAAGATAAAGCATACAAGTCAAGAAATTGAAAACATTATGAACTATTCCTATGGTACACCCCACTTATAAGCATCCCCAACAGAATCGCCAGTTCTGTGATACGGTGGGAAGAACTGACTGTTTTTTGGAATGCTGGTTTGTGTTTTGCATTTGTTTTTGCAAAATGTCGCGGTAAGCAAGAGTCACCACTGTCTTTTATTTTATCCAACAGGAAAGGAAAAAAGCACCGAAAAATTCCTTTTTTTTTAGATATTTTTGAGTACGGGGGGTAGATTATAGAAAGGGAAGGTATTAGCACCCTTTCTATCCGTAGTTATCTACGGGCTCTTAGGTACTTGCTCATTGTTTTCAAAATTGTTTTCTTTGTGCTTGTGGGTTTGAAAAAAGTTTTTTGTTTGAAACTTCGATTTAACTCTTGCTTCTGTCCTCAAGAGTGTAATGAAGTGTTTTGAAAAACTTTGTTCGAAAAGTGTAAGTGTAAAGAGTTTTGTTTTGAAAGAGAAAGTATCTAAGAGCTATCCACCTACTCGAAAAAGGAATCGTTCTATGCTAATTTCCTTTAAACAATGCTATCCCACTATTAATGAGTGGGTAGCACCGTCGTTGGAGTTTAAGGGTCAATTCGAATGCGGGACATACGGTCACCAAAGCAATGTTAGGACGCCTTAGTGGTAACCCTAATGTCTTAGATAATTTGTTTGAGGCAACAATATCCGAGGCAACCGTTTTGAGGCGACTATGATCTTTTAGACAAGAGGACGACCTCTAAAACGACCTATACTCAATGACCGTTTACGAAGGCAACCAAGTGGGGTGTACCCTAGGAGTGCGCATGTGCGAGTGTGTCGTTTTCAGTTATTTTTATTTTTGCACATGTTAAGGGTGATCTAATTTAATTTTAAGATTAAGCATTCAGTCTTGTCATGCATACCCTATTAACAAACATCTAGCAGTTATAATTTGCGGAATTTAAAAGTGCGGAAATTAAATTACAAGGCGTCAGGTATTTACACCGCCAAAAGTAACCCTTTGAAAATAAAATAAAATAAAGCGGTAAATAAATAAAAATGTCCTAATTATCTATTACAAACCGTAAGCAGATACACAATTGGATAAAAAAAAGTAAATCGCGACGCGAAATTAAATCAGATGCACAATTAGGGTTTTGACCCTTTTTTTAAAAGAAAATGCCATTTTTATTATTTTTATTTTAAGACAAGAAATTAATCCTAAATTAAATAACTAAATTAATTTAATTAAATGAAAAAAAAATAAATGACATGTTTTTTTTTAGTTTTTATTATTTTAAGGAAGAAATTAAAAGAAAATTAAATGAATTAAAACCTAATGGTTTCTAATCAATTTTAAATATTTACAAAAATAAGTTAGAGTTTTCTAGAATTAAACACCTAAATTAATTAGTTAGTATTTATTTAAAAAAATAAAGTCCTGAATTAAAAAAGTATTTTTGTGATTTTTGATAAAAAATTAAATTAATCTATTGGTTAGAAAAATAATTAAGCAAAATAAAACAATTAAATTAAAATGAGAAAAATATAAAATAAAGGAGGAATTGGGCCTGATTTGAGGGTGTAAGTAACAATTCTGTAGGCCCATTAGAAGCTGGTCCGTTTGACCTTCTGAATCTGGTACACACGCGTTGACCAGCACTTTGGTGAACCTTCAACATTTGACCACCAGATCTGGCCCTTTGGCCATCTGGCACTTTGAGAATGAACGTCCATGGTGGAAATCTGGCTTGACCATGCATGTGATTATCTGCAAGGAATTAGAAAAATGCAAATTGCTGGAGGCAGGGAGCGAACCCCTGACCTCCAGCCTTTGGGTCCTTTATGGCCTATGTGGCAACCACTGAAGCATGTTGTTGTTTTGTTAATAATAATGCAAATAATATATTATATAAAAAAAGCGAATCAAATGCCAGAAAAAACAAAAAAAAGGGAGCGCTTCGTTTGAATGGCCCAATGGACGGATGACACGAGATCATCCCTGTCCTCCAAAACCTGTAAAAATTACCTACGGATTTTTATCCGCAGTTAAAAGCGCAGGTTCGTTCTAAAACTTTCTCCAGGCCATATAAATGCATTCCAAGAACATGGTTGAACTCGTCATAACCTCCTGGTCACAACCATGTCCTTCATGTGGACCAATTGTACTTGAAACAGAAAACCCCAAAAAAACTCCAAGAACCCTAACTATGGTGATTCTTGTTACATATCATATAAATGAAATTTGTTAATACCAAAAGCTTGCAAATGTTCTTGTGATCACAAATATGTAATTATTTTGCTCAATGGATTCCATAATAATGATTTACGATTTCAAGAAGAAGGCAGATCCGTGAGATACTTACAGTGCTTTAGGATGCTTGAAAACACGTGGTTTGGATTGGGTTAGCTTCTGGAGATGGCCAGCAATCGATTGAGACAACTTTCAAGCCCTGCAAACGCCTCTATGATTGATTTTGATCTCAAGCTTTTTTGTGATTTTCTCAACTTTGGTTCTACCTCTACCAATGCTCTCCAACCCTTATTTTCGTGCCTTCTGCTTGCTTATGTATGGTACATTGGATTAGGGTAGCATTTGTGGTTCAAATCTTTCTCTATCAATGATTGCATATTTGATTTGATTCTTCCATTAAATCTTTCCAAATTTGATCCAAATCATTTATTCTTGTGCATAAAGACCTTGATACGAATTCAATTGCCATGATAGCTGTATTTGGAGCCCGAAATAGCCAAAAAATCATGTGTTATCAATGCCTTAGATTTTATGTGAATTTATTTGATTTAAAATAAATTAATTCAAATAAAAATCAAATTAAATAGTAAAAATGAGATATGGACACATGGCCAAGGCTAGAGCATGTGGGTAACAATGAAAACTCAAAACAAGTGAAAAAGAATGGGCCCATTTGGCAAAATTTGAAGTTTTGGGGATAGTTGACTTTTGGCAATTTTGTAAAAAGGTCCAACTTAAACAATGCATAACTTCTTCAATTTTGAACTTTTGGAGGTGTTCCTGGACTTTTTAGAAATCTTGAGATGTCCTCTAATCAACCCTTTTGGTAGCATATCATTTTGATATTCCATGCTCAAGTTATAAGCTTTGGTAAAAAAGGTGTTTTTGTTGACTTTTCAAAATGACCTATAATGTCCAAATTCATAACATCTTGTGAGTGTATTTTTTGAACTTGGGGGTATGAATATGGATTTTATGTAATTGCACCTTCAAAATGAGCTTTGTATGGGTAATTTATCATAAAGTATGAGAAAGTTATGCTTGGTCAAAGGTGAGTTGACTTTTCCTGCAAAACCCCAATTTAGCAACTTTTGAATCTTGATGAATTTTGAGCAATCCTTGATGAATCATGATCAACTCTTGATCAAATGATGAAATATCATTCAAAATGAGAATGTTGACAAAAAATATTGAATTTTAACTGTATTTGGGCCACAGTTGACTTTTGCCCTAACACAATCGACTTTTGGACCTTTTGAGCAATTGACTGAGCAAACTTCCTCTGCAAGGCTTGAAACTTGACATGGATGATCTTGAGAACATATTAGGACATTCGGGAGCACTTGAAGTCATTTGGACTCAAGGATCTTGATGCAACACAAAACCCTAATTTGGGGTAGACTGCCTTAGGAGATAACTTGTCTGACCAACTCTTGAGCAACCTTGAGCCACTTGGAGATTTTTCTTGCAATATTTTGAGAAATATGGGAGGGAAAATTTTGGGGTACAACAGTCGAGGTGTTCTTCTTCAGTTTGTGAACGGGCTATCATGTCATCTACGTAGACCTCTATCTCATGATGTATCATATCATGAAACAAAGCTACCATGGCACGTTGATAGGTTGCCCCAACATTCTTCAGTTCGAATGGCATCACTTTATAGCAGAACGTACCCCACTATGTAACAAAAGTATTTTTCTCCATGTCCTCAGGGGACATTTTGATCTGGTTATAGCCTGAGAATCCGTCCATGAAAGAAAATACCTTGTGCTAAGCTGTATTGTCAACCAAGATGTCAATGTGCGGAAGTGGAAAGTCATCTTTAGGGATGGCCCTGTTTAAGTATCTGTAATCCACGCACATTCTGACTTTTCCGTCCTTCTTAGGCACGGGCACAATGTTAGCAAACCATTGTGGATAGGAAGTAACAACAAGAAATCCAGCATTGAACTGCTTCATAACTTCTGCTTTAATCTTTTCAGACATGTCGGGCCTCATGCGGAAAACTTTCTGTTTAATTGGTGGACAATCTTTCCTTGTGGGTAGATGGTGTACCACAATGTCTGTATTAAGTCCCGGCATGTCTTCGTAAGACCAGGAGAAGATCTCAACATATTCATTCAACATCTGAATTAAGCGCTCCTTGACACTTGGCTCTAGGTTGGCACCCACTCTAACTTCTTTTCTGTCTTCCTCTGTACCCAAGTTGATTGTCTCTAACAACTCCTCGTGAGGTAGAATAGACCTTTCTTCCTATTGTAGCAGTCTATCCAATTCTCCCGGCACCTCACAATCTTCCTCACCTTCGTATTCGGCATGGTAGACCAGATCTTCAGAGTCACTGAAGGCCATAGCAGAATTGTTACCCATGGAATCCAGAATGGAAGGGTACCTACATTTGTGAGTGTTGGTGTGTGTAAGGGATAGCCACCTTTAAACAAATAAAATGTAAAAAGAAAGACAATGAACACAAAAGTTTATATGTGAAAACGTCCATGATTCATTAAAATGGCACATGAAGATGAAAAATCAAACCCTTACAAATGGACCTATGCGCCTCGGGTAAGGCACAAGGTTAAAAGTGTACGATTTTTTAAAGAATTATTACAAACCAACAGAAATGTTTGAAAGATAAATTACTGATTTATGAAAGTAATGGGAATAAAGTCCTTTGCCTCCCAATTGCATAGCCCTCCATCAACAGTAGGGAAAATCCAGTCTTCCAAATTTCTCTCCTCTTCATTATCCTCCAAAGCATTGACTCCATGATGGGTGATCTTCACTGGTGGTCCTCCAGCCCGGGTGCGGCGTACAACCTTTTGAGCAAAAGCAGTGAAACCGAAGCCGAATTTATCAGATTTGAAAGGAAAATCAGGAAGATGCCCCCAGATTGTGCTTTCTCCTTCTTCAATCACAACCTTTGCATCTTTGAGAGACGACATCTAAGGCAGAGGTCTGGTAACCATGGGTATAGAAGACACTATCTTGGTTGCTGCAATCTCTTCAGAAACTTCATCGAAGTGTTGGAAGGGGGTTTCGATGAATTCACCATCCAATTCTACATAGCGGAAAGAATTTAGATGGCTTATCATGTATTCCTCTTCGCCGTGAACAGTTACAATTTTCCCCTGGACAGGGTACTTGAGCTTTTGATGCAGAGTAGAAGTGACGGCCCCAGCATGGTGAATCCAGGGTCTTGCCAACAAGCAAGAATAGGAAGAACGGATGTCCATCACATAAAACGTGGAGTTGAAGGCTTCAGTTCCCACTTTAATCGGGATGTCCACCTGCCCATGGACCATCCTTTTTGAACCATCAAAGGCTCTGACAATGATGTTGCTGGGCTTCAAAGTTAGGCCTTCACAATCTAACCTATCCAATGCCTTCTTCGGTAGGATGTTTAGCGATGAACCAGTGTCTACCAGAACATGGGCCAGAGTAGTCCCTCTGCATTGCACCGAGACATGTAAAGCGTCATTATGTTTCCTCCCTTTGATTGTTAAATCGGCATCAGAGAACCCTAGACCATTGTCAGCTGTTAGGCTAGCTACACATTCCTAGAACTGATCCGCGGAGGTTTCCTGTGGCACGTGGGCCGTCTTCAAGAATCTGATCAAAGCTTTGGCATGAGCTTCTGAATAAAGCAGTAAGGCCAACATAGAGATCTTTAAGGGGGTTTTCCCCAGCTGCTCCACAACATCATAATCGCTTTTCTTGATTATTTTCAAAATCTCTTCCATTTATTTTTGAGAGGTCTCAGGGATGATCAAAGGCTGAGCCCTCGTCCCGACGGGCTCTTCTTGGATCCCTTTCCCTCTATCATCATCAGCAGCAGAGGGGACAACTACAGGAGTTATAACTTATTCAATAATTGGAGTTCTTGCAGATATGTTGACCGACACAGGGGTAACCTTAGGAGCAGCCGAGGGTCCGAAGATTGCCTTTGGAGGGGAAATCTCCAAAGAGAAAATTCTTCCAATGCGGGTGATTTTACTCGTTCCAGCAATGTTTCCAATATCGGAAGTCTCTTCATCAGAACTCTCTTCAGTTGATTCAAATTGTTTAATACCGTGGTACAAAATCTCTCCACCATAGCTCCACGGTATTGATTTGTTGGACTTGTACGGGATAGGCCCCGACATGGTTATCTTCAAAGGTGCAATATTCGGATCGGATGTAATCTTAACAGGTCTTTAGGAGACCTTGGAAAGATTGGCGGATATGGTAATTATTGAAATATCATTGACAGGAGTTGGTGTAACAGGATTCTTTTCAAAAAGGATCTCTTGGTTATCCATTAGGCATTGGATGCCTAACTTAAAAAACGGACAGTCGGTTGGTAAGGATGAACAAAGGCAGTAGTCTTCTTCACAACTTGGGAAAATCCCAGCCTTCAGCAAATTCAACTTGATTATCGCTAGAGGAGTCATCAAATCATCAACAGTAGCAACAAAAAGATCTTCTTCAATAGCATGGGCATTGTGACCATGTTTTGGAATTGGAGCAGAGATCACATTCGGCTTTTCAGGGGCATCGAATTCAACTTCTTTAGCATCTATCAAATCCTGAATCTTACTCTTGAGGGCCCAACAATTGTTGGTGTCGTGCCCCAGGATGTCTGAATGATAAGCACACTTGGCGTTCAAATGGTAGTAAGGAGAAGATGTATTCGGATTCTTCGGGGCTTCTGTCAAACTTGCAAGGTTTAACTTCAAGAGATGGGGTAAAACCTGAGCAGGAGTCATGTTTATCCGGGTGAATTGCCGTGCAGGCCTTTCCACCCTTGCTTGGTTGGTTCTGGGTTGATTATTTCTGGGCTGATCAGCTGCAGACTTCTGAATCATTACGGCCCCCACCGCTGGCCGACGCTTAACTCTTCCTTGACTTCTTTGAGAGTAGACAGCTGATACCTCTTTCTTTGCTGGAAAAGTCTTTTTGATGGCAGCGAAAGCAGATGCATCCTTTTGAATTTTTCCGCTCTTGATTCCGGCTTCAACTCTCTCACCAGTTAGAATTAACTCGGTGAACCCCACAGACGAACTTCCTATCAGGTGATTCAAGAAAGACCCTGACAGTGTACCCAAGAACATATCAACTAGCTCCCTCTCAGATATAGGTGGTTGTACTCGTCCCGCCAAGTCTCTCTATTTCTGGGCATACTCTTTGAAACCTTCATTTGAGACCATGCTCATACTCTGTAATTGAGTACGGGTTGGTGCTAAGTCCGCATTATATTGATACTGTCTGTAGAAGGCGGCCACCAAATCTTCCCAATTGTGAACATCAGACCTCTGTAGCTGGTAGAACCAATCTAACTGCGTCCCCGAAAGACTGTCCTGGAAGAAATGAACCCATAGGTCTTTGTCAGAAGAATGCGGTTGAATTTTTCTGACGTGAGATCGTAGGTGCATCTTGGGACAAGAAAAACCATCGTATTTAGCAAATAGAGGTACTTTAAATTTAGGGGGAATGACAATCCCAACAACCAACCCTAGCTCCTCAAAGTCCAGCCCAAGTGTTGTACCCCAAAATTTTCCCTCTCATGTTTTCCAAAGTCTTCCCCCTACATGGTTGACCAGAAACCCTTGCCTAAGGAAAAAGAAATTTTTTGAGTGGTGCTTTAAGTACCTTTCGATTGGTATTCTGAAAGACCCTTCGATTTGTATTCTGAAAGACCCTTCGATTGGTATTCTGAAGGAGCCCTTCGATTGACATTCCAAAAAGCACTTCGATTGGTATTCTTAAGGAGCATTTCGATTGGCATTATGGACAAGCACTTCGATTGGCATCTGGGAAAAGTCTTGATTGGGTATCTAAAATACTTCGATACAGGCTTGACTCACCAGTCTTCGATTGGGCATTTGGCACTCTTCGATCAGGCTTTGATTAGTAAGCTTCGATTAGGTGTTTGGAACCCTTCGATCAAGCTTTGGTCTGCAAATCTTCGATTGAGCGCTGGACCTCCTTCGATCAAGCTTTGGTGTGCAAGTCTTCGATTGAGCGCTGGACCTCCTTCGATCAAGCTTTGGTGTGCAAGTCTTCGATTGAGCGCTGGACCCCTTCGATCAAGTCAATTTCACAATGCTTCGACTAGTACTTCAGAGGGTCCTTCGAATAGAACTTCATACTTTACCTCAATCAGAACATCAGAACGAAATGACCTTCGAATGGCATTTCAGTGCAGAGTTTCTCTTAATCTAATCTAAGATACTTTGATGAAGGAAGTTCTGAACAGTTCGAATCAGAACTTAGACTCATCACAAGGCCAAGGGCTGGTCGAAGTTGTCTAATAGGGAATGTTCTAAATAGATTCGAATTGGACTTTGAAGCTGGCAAAAAGGGAAGATTCGAAGGAAGGAAGTAGGCTGGCATGACTAAGCAAAAACACATATCCTAACCTTTCCAGGTTCATCCAAAGTTCACAATGGCATGTGTCCATTGCAAATATGCAATCGAAGCAGGGGGAGTCTCAAACGAAGGGGCTGTGACATCGAAACTAGAGTAGTTTGAAGTGGGACTTTGAAGCAATCGAAGCAAGGGGAGTGTCAATCGAAGGAAAGTGGATCTGCAAGTCAGCTTTCAATTTTCATCATGTTGGAGGCCCAAACAGCTCATAACAAGCTGGAAGTAACGCATGAAAATAGATTGGCACATGATTGAATCAAATATAGCAAGTCTTTATGAAGAAATCAAATCAAATCTCTTCATCATAATGGACCAAGATTTGATTCACAAATGTTGACCTAAAATACTTTGTCCATATAAACCTCAAGCCTCACAAATCACAAAGACACGTGAAGAACAGATACAAAAACTCTGCACAAAAAAAAAAGATGCATAAAAGTCTGCAGAAACGGCCACACCACTTTGCAAAAAAACCTTGAAAAAGTGTGGGATCAAGAACCACATTGGAGGCAGATTCAGACCAAAAGAAATACGCAGCTCTCTTTCCAGCAACCTCCTGAAGCGAGGCCAATCAAAAACCAAGCCTTTCATTACCTCTAACGCGCTGTAAGTCTCCGTGAAATTTACTCTGAACATGAAATCGAAAATATCCATTCTTGCATCTTTTCTTTAAAATATTGACATATTTGTGATTGTTATTTGATTTAGAATGTTTTGGCATTATCCAATTTAATTTTCATGGCCTCTAACCCCATATATAGAACCTAGGGTTCCTGTTCTTGTTTTTAGGCGTTTATGTCACAGGGAAAATCAATGCAAACCATGGTTACAGGGATGACCAGGATGAAGAGACGAGTACGTTGGTACTCTTGGATTTTATTTTCATGGCCTAGGAGAGACGTTTGAACGACACTATGAATCTTCCTGCGGATAAAAATCCTCAGGTAAACGAACCAGGATTTTGTGAGGAAGACGATAACGTGGCATGGCCAGATTGGCCTGTTTGAAATATTAGCGCTTTTTTTTTATTTTCCAGCGTATTCATTGATTTTCTCATATATTATTTGTTTCTTAATTCAATAACAATAATGCAGTGTAGTTGGATTGGTGAAGCGTGCGTTGCAGAACCCCCCTTGGACCTGGATTCGAATCCCAGGTCCCCCAAAACTTTGTTACATTTTTTCTTCAGGTACTCAGATGCAGCGCTCCAGGCAGGGAGCATCATATACCTCCAGATCTCATGCGCCAGGTGGTTCCAGATTCAGATCCAGTGGTCCAGGATGAGGTTCACCATGAACCTTGATCAACAAATGCCTAGGCAATCTGAAAATCCAACAGGCTGGACGTTTGGGCCTGGAAATTGCAATTCATACTCCCTTTACGAGCCCAGCACCCCTGAGTTTGTTTCTTTATTTTTCTTTTCACTGTTTTTATTTTATTATCATAATTAATTAATTAACTAATTAACTCTTTTTCATAAAAAAATCAGAAAGAACAAAAATATTTTAATTTTAATTTTATTACTTATTTTTGTAAATAAATTGTAACCAATTAATTTAGTTTTTAATTAGGTTTAATTTTTAACAGATTTTTGCATTAAATTAAAATTGACTTAGAATTAGTTTTTTATTTATTTCTGATTTTATTCCCTCAATTAAAATGAAACTCAAAAATATTTTCTTTAATTCCATTACTAATTAGCTTTAATTCTTAAATCCAAAATAACAAAAAATATGTTTTATTTGAAAAAAGGGTCAAAACCCTAAAGGACAATCCGATTCAATGTTCTCGCGCGTATTATTTTGATCCATATATTGTAATTGCTCCGAGGATGTAATAGCTTTAACTTAGGATTTATTTACCGCTTTTATTTACTTTTTCGCAATTTACTTTTCAAGGGTTTGTTTTTGGCGATGTAAATACCCGACGCCTTCTAATAACTTAGTTTTATTTTCCGCAATTTATTTTCCGCAACCATTAACTGCTAGATGTATGAATAATAGGCTATGCATGACAAGATCTATCTTAACTTAAAATCAACAGTAGCTCACCATGACATGTAAAGATAATATAAACTGAAAATTGACACACTCGCACATGCCACTCTTAGGGTACACCTTACTTGGATGCCTCGAACGTAGTCATTAAGTATAGGATGTTTTAGAGGTCGTACTTTTGTCCAAAGATCATAAGTTGCCTCGAAACGGTTGCCTTCGGAAAAATGATCTAAGACATTAGGATTACCGCTAAGGCATCCTAACGTTGCTTTAGTGACCACACGTCCCTTAAATCGAATTGACCCGAAAACTCCAACGACGGTGCTACCTAATCCTCAATAGTGGGATAGCACTGTCTAAAGGACATTTGCACGGTTTAATTCCTTTTTGAGTAGGTAGAGGTTCTTAAGTACTTTCTCCTTTTAAAAACAAAACAAAACTTTTCGCACTTACACTCTCTTCAAAAACAAAAACTCTTTTCAAAACCCACAATCACAAAGAAAAGAAAACTTTTGAAAACACAATGAGCAAGTACCTAAGAGCCCGTGGATAACCACGGATAGAAAGGGTGCTAACACCTTCCCTTTCTATAATCTACCTCCCGAACCCGAGAAACATCTCGAAAAGAAATTTTTCTGTGCTTTTGTCCTTTCCTTGTTGGATAAAATAAAAGACGATGGCGACTCTTGCTTACCGCGACATTTTGCAAAAACAAACACAAACGCGAACCAGCATTCCAAAACAGTCAGTTCTCGTTCCCACCGATCACAGAACTGGCGACTCTGCTGGAAACATTATAAGTGAGGTGTACCTTAGGATTAGATCACTTGTGTTTTCAATTGTATGCTTTGTATGCTTTAAATTTTGTGGATTTGTATCGGAGTTCTATAGATCCTAACCCGGATCTGGGGATACCCTTTAGGTAAGTAGAAACAAACTGTGAGGGAACTGTGCGGGGTATACCGACATGGTTGAAACAGTAGCCTCGTTGATGTGACACTTTGGTGAGTACCGGTAACCCTTGAGTTAAGTCAAGGAGAGTACGGGGCTGCCGTGTGGTGTCGTGAAGCATCAATTGACCTTAGAACCTTACTTGACCATCTTGGCCTTTTTTAGGGGTAGTGAGATGACCGACTTTGGTGCAGTCCGAAGTTGGTAGATACTCGATACTACACTCATTGATGGTTGTTTTCTTGGAATATTTTGGTCGCCAGTTAAGTGGCTAAACCAAAATAATGAACATAGAAAACAATCCAATGATATTGAGCTCCTTAGAACCCGATTACTATTTATAGGACAGGTTTTGAGCCAACTACACTCAAGAGGGTACTTACCTATAAAACTCCATGCCAGCCTAAACTTAAGGTTGTTTGTGTGACTTGTGTGCCTTCAAACTTGAACTACTTGCACATTCTTGTTATCTGACAACATGAGTTCCTTGCAGGTTTTGTTTACAGTCCTTATCCAATAATCTGGATTTATTGCAGGGCTTACTCACATCACCTCACACTTTTTGCTTAAACGCATAGCATACACATCATAACATTATGCCTTAACATTTCCTTAACCATTTCAAGGATATCAAGGGTCTGTGATGCAGGTTATGGTAAATCAAATGTCTAGCAAGGGGCAAGGGGATTTATTTTCCTCTAGCCAATGCCGTCTAGAGATCAAAACATGATAACTTGAGTCAGGGGCTATGACCCACTCGATATGGTGAGCTTGACTCTTGAAGAAGGACTCTCAGCAACATGAAGTTCCTTCAATCAAGCTACCAGATTCAGATTCTAAACAGTTTCTTGTTTACCCCGCGAGATCCTTGAAAATATTGCATACATATATCATACATATCATTGCATAACAGGTCTCCGTTACAGGTCTCTTATCTTCTTCGCTGTTTATTTTAGCAATCATCATGTCTACTGAACCTTCCACTGAGCAAGATATCAAGGCCCTTTAGGCCCAGAATGCCCAATTTCAAGAGTTGGTCATGAGCCTAGCTAAGGGTCTGCAGGACTTGAAGACCCTGATTCTGAAAGAGAGGAAGAAGAAGAAGAAGAGGACCATCCTGTTCAACACCGGACGCAGGTTTGGAAATAGGCTGCAGAATGAAGTTGATCTGACCACCTCATCTGTAGGGAAAGACATTCCACAAGAAAGGAGGGCTCCTAGCCCTAAGGTCTCCTAGCCCTATGGTCTCCGACAACGAGACGGATTATGATGAAGAACAGTATCCTCCTGCTGAGGATAAGTACAAACAACTGGAAGACCGTTTGAGCGCTATGGAGATACAGAAGGTGCCCGGTCTGGACTTTGGAGATCTGGGTCTATCATCTGGGGTGGTGATTCCTCATAAATTCAAGGCACCTGCCTTTGCCAAGTATGACAGAGCTTCCTGTCCAAAGCTGCATCTCCGGTCATATGTAAGAAAGATCCAGCCTTACACTACTGATAAGAACTTGTGGGTCCATTTCTTTCAAGGCAGTCTCTCAGGGACTCAACTTGAGTGGTTCTATCAGCTGGATGGAGACAGTATCCGTAGCTGGGAAGATTTGGCTACTGCGTTCTATAGGCAGTATCAGTATAACTCCGACCTCGCTCCTACGCGTACCCAACTCCAGGGTATGTCAATAGGGACGGGTGAAGGATTTAAAGAGTATGCTCAAAAATGGAGAGACCTGGCCGGAAGGGTGCAACCACCTTTGGCTGAACGTGAACTGGTTGATATGTTTCTGGGGACCCTGTCTGGTCCATTCTTTAACCATTTGATTGGAAACTCTTCAGCCGGGTTTACAGACCTTATCTTGACTGGTGAGAGGATTGAAGCTGGTATTAAGGCTGGGAAGATACAGAAGGGTGCCTCATCGGGCACCGAGAAGAAGTCGTTTAAGAAAGAGTCTAGTGCTGTCTATAGTTCAAGAAGACAGAATAGACCTGAACACCGCCAAGCTGTCAACACGGTTGTTATTTCAAAACCTGCTGGTGCTCCTCAGCATCACAACCAACAAAGGGACGAGAGACCTCGAAGGCAATTCACTCGTGTCAGCATGACTTTGTCTCAGATGTTGCCACAATTGCTGAAGACCAATCTGGTGACTCTAAAAGAAGCTCCGAAGATTTTAAATACAACATCACCAAGGTATAACCCTAACGCCTGCTGCGCTTATCACTCTGATAGCCCGGGGCATAATACAGATGATTGTTGGGCTTTGAAGAACAAGGTCAAAGACTTGATTGATGCTAAGGAGATCGAATTCGACCCTCCTGAGACTCCCAATGTGATCACTGCTCCCTTGCTAAAACATGGCTAGGATTGAAAGCACCTTTGTTCATTTAAATTCTGAAGTTGTATTTTTCTTTGCTTATTCAAACAATTATTATCATGTCGAACTCTTTTATTTCATTAATGCATTACACGTGTCTGTTTTGAATTAATTGTTTTCACTATGCTTAAATTACTTCATATTTCCTTTCTGTGATGTTCAACTCTCGATTAAAAAACTCTAAGCCTTTAGAGGGAGGATGACGAAAATGATATCAAAATATCTACAATATGCTTTTGAATAGACCCCACTGATGAGGCACATGCATTGTTTCAAATCCTAAACAGTGGAGTTATAAGGAAGATAATCCCTAGTCAACCCCTTTGAGCCAAAGAAGTTGGAGTTTTTCTTTTCATGAATTAAAACCCTTAATTATAACCTGGGGCAGGGTAGTTCTCTCAGTTGATCCAGGTGCACAATGAATGGCATCAAAGGAGTCCTTCCAAAACAAGAGACAGTGATGGTTTCGAATAATCATAAGGACAGGCAATCATTATCTCTTAGAAATAAAACCCCATTAAGTCAAAACCTATGAAGGAGACTTACAAAACTGGGGCATCCCGCTGATTGTGAATACAAAAAGAAACAATTCAGGCAAAAGGCAGGGATAATAAAATCAAAAAGAGGTCCTAAAAACTCTCAACAAAAATGACTGCCTGTTCAAAATAAATTGTCAGTATCCGAACCATCACTGGAATATCAGAGCAAAGACTCAAACGAGATCTAATGCATGATTAGCTGAGTTTAGGATCGAAGAACATCACGAAGAACGGGTGGGTACAAATAAAATTTGAGCCTTTATCCTTTGTTTCTTAAACTGTGAACCAGGCCACATTATAACCCTTAAAAAGTCCTAACTGAAGCATGGGTTAGTTCAAAAGCATACTGTTATAAAAGGTATCCTGACTCCTGTAGGGCTTGCTGTAAATCCTGAGTTGACATCACATTTTACAAAATTTGCTTGTTTTACTGAAACTTCAAGACAGACATAAGCTTTGCATTCTTAAAATAACATTGTTTGCATATGACTATTTGTTCAACAGCAGAGAAATTCGCACGACGAATATCTAGTGAACAAAAACCTTTTTCAATAAAAAGGGTCACCTCAAGTGGAAAAAACTCTTCCAACCAAGGGGCACGGCATGATCATTGTCCATCATCTGGGGCAGTCAAGTCAAGATTCAAGGAATCTCTGCCAAATAGCCAGGGGCAGATCTCCATCTGAATCAATTGGGGCATTGGACATGAATTCCAGCAATGAATCTTGCATGATCAAACGAAGATCTTTTAGTAGTATGGCAACACAACACTACCGACAGTGACACCTCTCTACATCCTGAAGGAATGGACATATTCAAAAAAATACCGCGCATGAACAAAGACCCGCTAGGTTGACAGGCCTAGGCAAAAATAAGGGCTTCCCGGCGAACCAAAAGGGTTCGGGCAAAAATAAGGGATGAAAATGAAAAAATCTGTACACCCGGTAAGTCGAAAACCTGAAAAGGCGGCTTGGGCAAAAAAGGGTATCCCGATGGACTGAAAACTCGAAAGGGAGGTCCATGCAAAAATTAGGGATCAAAGCGTACGACTATGTCCCGTCATCTCGTCACTTGCCTACCAGAAGACGATTTGTCACTTCAATCGGCAATGACCAAGCACCTCATAGGTTGGGATAATACTCGATCCACAGGGCCTTCGTAGGCACCTTCTCCCGCAAAAACAGGGGCAAATAAGAATTGTCCGAACTGTACAAGTTACTCTGTCCACCAGGTACCAAGGTATATATTCAGCTGAAGAATATGGCTAAGATACTATCACTCCCCGTAGAGTAAAACAGTAATGGTAGCTCTCCCCCACTGAGACTTGCAACCATGAACGAATCAGTAATACTCTCCCCAAGCAGAGTTGGCCTACCATCAGCCCTAAAAAGGTTGGGTATCCCCAGAAGGTCTTAATATTCCCCAGCGGAGTATAGGGATATTCCCCAGCAAGCATAAGAGTATCCCTGGCAATCTTAATATTCCTCAACGAAATATAAGAATGTTCCCCGACAGAATGCAAGATACCCCCAGTGGAGCCATTTCCCCAGCGCAGTCTAAAAAAGTTTCCCCAATGGAGTTGAATCATCTTCCCCAATAGATTCTGGAAGCTTATCCCCTGCGAAGCACAAATAAGTCTCCCCAGCCAAATTCAGAGGTTATCCTCACAAGAGTCTAACCGGGTTATCCTCAACAAGTTGCAACTGAAAGATCACCCCCAGCGAAGTTCTTTCTATCCCCAGCGGAGTTCATCATCAAGATTCCCAACAGAGCTTATCAACAGATTCCCCAGCGGAATTATCATTAAAATAATCAACAGAACATCTCTTCCCCACAGAGTATTCCCCCGCAGAGTAATCTCTTCACCGTGTTTATTCCCCAACGGAGTTCCTCTCTCCTGCAGGTTTATTCTCACAACCATCTTCGTGCATCATCCCCAGCGGAAACGAAGAACTCAACTCTATTCTCCAGTAGCTCCGGGATTTATTTTCCCCAGCTAAAAACATCACGTCTTTATACATCATGACATGCATACGCATCATACAACACAAATCTCATTTATTTTGAGAACATCATGACATCATGCATTTCATACATCATGACATTGCATACAACTAACGTTTTACCTTTTTCAGGAAAAGGTCAATCAAAAGATGGCTACCATCAACCTTTTCAGGTCCCATTTTAATACCTGTAGCAAGCCAGGAAAATATTTATGGACGACTGATTGTAGATTAATACCTGTAACAAGCCAGAAAAATTATCTACACGAAGAGATTGAAGATTAACACCTGTAACAAGCCAGGAAAATTATCTACATGAAGAGATTGAAGATTAATACCTGTAACAAGCCAGGAAGACCTTTCTTTTTCAGGTCAGAGATTAATACCTGAAACTAGCCAGGACAGCTATCTCCTCGACCAACCTTTTCAAGTCCCAGTTGAATACCTGTAGCAAGCCAGGAAAATATCTGTGGACGACTGATTGTAGATTAATACCTGTAACAAGCCAGGAAAATTACCTACATGAAGAGATTGAAGATTAATACCTGTAACAAGCCAGGAAGACCTTTCTTTCTCAGGTCAGAGATTAATACCTGAAACCAGCCAGGACAACTTTCTCATCGACCAACCTTTCCAAGTCCCAGTTTAATACCTGTAGCAAGCCAGGAAAATATCTGTGGACGACTGATTGTAGATTAATACCATTAACAAGCCAGGAAAATTATCTACATGAAGAGATTGAAGATTAATACCTGTAACAAGCTAGGAAGACCTTTCTTTCTCAAGTCAGAGATTAATACCTAAAACCAGCCAAGACAGATATCTCCTCGACCAACCTTTTCAGGTCCCAGTTTAATACCTGTAGCAAGCCAGGAAAACTATCTGTGGACGACTGATTGAAGATTAACACCTGTAACAAGCCAGGAAAACCATCTACACAAAGAGATTGAAGATT
Organism: Vicia faba; assembly: GCA_948472305.1. Lineage (NCBI taxonomy): Eukaryota > Viridiplantae > Streptophyta > Magnoliopsida > Fabales > Fabaceae > Vicia > Vicia faba. The sequence goes on from CATIWC010002151.1 coordinate 246,302, forward strand.
AATACTTGGAACCAGACAGGACAAGTTCTATAACCTCAACGGTATACTCCTGGTGAGCACGAGCCAGTTCCTAAATCTCAACAAAAGTTAGACTTCCCCAGCGGAATCTTCTACAAACAACAGGTATGCAAGTTCTCGCTAAGGAATCTCTTATGTGATCGACACTCCTGCAGATGGCATCTATAAGCCCATCCTCCTACCAACAATCTCCAAATGGCATCTGTAAGCCCATTCCCGACATCACAATGCTGATACTACACCATGCGAGTGCAAATTTCTGGGCACTCTAGTGTTCAATCATCTTCCACCTTCGGATCACGAAAGGCACGCAAGCCAATCTACATCCTCAGGTTTAAGAAGATTGAACAGGGGCAACTGTTGTACCCCAAAATTTGCCCTCTCATGTTTTCCAAAGTCTTCCCCCTACATGGTTGACCAGAAACCCTTGCCTAAGGAAAAAGAAATTTTTTGAGTGGTGCTTTAAGTACCTTTCGATTGGTATTCTAAAAGACCCTTCGATTGGTATTCTGAAGGAGCCCTTCGGTTGACATTCCAAAAAGCACTTCGATTGGTATTCTGAAGGAGCATTTCGATTGGCATTATGGACAAGCACTTCGATTGGAATCTGGGAAAAGTCTTCGATTAGGTATCCAAAATCCTTCGATACAGGCTTGACTCACAAGTCTTCAATTGGGCATTTGGCACTCTTCGATCAGGCTTTGATTAGTAAGCTTCGATTAGGTGTTTGGAACCCTTCGATCAAGCTTTGGTCTGCAAGTCTTCGATTGAGCGCTGGACCTCCTTCGATCAAGCTTTGGTCTGCAAGTCTTCAATTGAGGGCTGGACCTCCTTCGATCAAGCTTTGGTGTGCAAGTCTTCGATTGAGCGCTGGACCCCTTCGATCAAGTCAATTTCACAATGCTTCGACTAGTACTTCAGAGGGTCCTTCGACTGGAACTTCATACTTTACCTCAATCAGAACATCAGAATGAAATGACCTTCGAATGGCATTTCAGTGCAAAGTTTCTCTTAATATAATCTAAGATGCTTTGATGAAGGAAGTTCTGAACACTTCGAATCAGAACTTAGACTCATCACAAGGACAAGGGCTGGTCGAAGTTGTCTAATAGGGAATGTTCTAAATAGATTCGAATTGGACTTTGAAGTTGGCAAAAAGGGAAGATTCGAAGGAAGGAAGTAGGCTGGCATGACTAAGAAAAAACAAATATCCTAACCTGTCCAGGTTCATCCAAAGTTCACAATGGCATGTGTCCCTTGCAAATATGCAATCGAAGCAGGGGGAGTCTCAATCGAAGGGGCTGTGACATCGAAACTGGAGTAGTTTGAAGTGGGACTTTGAAGCAATCGAAGCAAGGGGAGTGTCAATCAAAGGAAAGTGGATCTGCAAGTCAGCTTTCGATTTTCATCATGTTGGAGGCCCAAACAGCTCATAACAGGCTGGCAGTAACGCATGAAAATAGATTGGCACATGATTGAATCAAATATAGCAAGTCTTTATGAAGAAATCAAATCAAATCTCTTCATCATAATGGACCAAGATTTGATACACAAATGTTGACATAAAATCCTTTGTCCATATAAACCTCAAGCCTCACAAATCACAGAGACACGTGAAGAACAGATACAAAAACTCTGCACAAAAAAAAAGACGCATAAAAGTCTGCAGAAACGGCCACACCACTTTGCAAAAAAACCTTGAAAAAGTGTGGGATCAAGAACCACATTGGAGGCAGATTCAGACCAAAAGAAAGACGCAGCTCACTTGCCAGCAACCTCCTGAAGCGAGGCCAATCAAAAACCAAGCCTTTCATTACCTCTAACGCGCTGTAAGTCTCCATGAAATTTGCTCTGAACATAAAATCGAAAACATCCATTCTTGTATCTTTTCTTTAAAATATTGACATATTTGTGATTGTTATTTGATTTAGAATGTTTTGGCATTATCCAATTTAATTTTCATGGCCTCTAACCCCATATATAGAACCTAGGGTTCCTGTTCTTGTTTTTAGGCGTTTATGTCACAGGGAAGGAAGTAGGCTGTCATGACTAAGCAAAAACAAATATCCTAACCTGTCCAGGTTCATCCAAAGTTCACAATGGCATGTGTCCCTTGCAAATATGCAATCGAAGCAGGGGGAGTCTCAATCGAAGGGGCTGTGACATCGAAACTGGAGTAGTTTGAAGTGGGACTTTGAAGCAATCGAAGCAAGGGGAGTGTCAATCAAAGGAAAGTGGATCTGCAAGTCAGCTTTCGATTTTCATCATGTTGGAGGCCCAAACAACTCATAACAGGCTGGCAGTAACGCATGAAAATAGATTGGCACATGATTGAATCAAATATAGCAAGTCTTTATGAAGAAATCAAATCAAATCTCTTCATCATAATGGACCAAGATTTGATACACAAATGTTGACCTAAAATCCTTTGTCCATATAAACCTCAAGCCTCACAAATCACAGAGACACGTGAAGAACAGATACAAAAACTCTGCACAAAAAAAAAGACGCATAAAAGTCTGCAGAAACGGCCACACCACTTTGCAAAAAAACCTTGAAAAAGTGTGGGATCAAGAACCACATTGGAGGCAGATTCAGACCAAAAGAAAGACGCAGCTCTCTTGCCAGCAACCTCCTGAAGCGAGGCCAATCAAAAACCAAGCCTTTCATTACCTCTAACACGCTGTAAGTCTCCATGAAATTTGCTCTGAACATAAAATCGAAAACATCCATTCTTGTATCTTTTCTTTAAAATATTGACATATTTGTGATTGTTATTTGATTTAGAATGTTTTGGCATTATCCAATTTAATTTTCATGGCCTCTAACCCCATATATAGAACCTAGGGTTCCTGTTCTTGTTTTTAGGCGTTTATGTCACAGGGAAAATCAATGCAAACCATGGTTACAGGGATGACCCGGATGAAGAGACGAGTACGTTGGTACTCTTGGATTTTATTTTCATGGCCTAGGAGAGACGTTTGAACGACCCTATGAATCTTCCTGCGGATAAAAATCCGCAGGTAAACGAACCAGGCTTTTGTGAGGAAGACGATAACGTGGCATGGCCAGATTGGCCTATTTGAAATATTAGCGCTTTTTTTTTCCAGCGTATTCATTGATTTTCCCATATATTATTTGTTTCTTAATTCAATAACAATAATGCAGTGTAGTTGGATTGGTGAAGCGTGCGTTGCAGAACCCCCTTGGGACCTGGATTCGAATCCCAGGTCCCCCAAAACTTTGTTACATTTTTTCTTCAGGTACTCAGATGCAGCGCTCCAGGAAGGGAGCATCATATACCTCCAGATCTCATGCGCCAGGTGGTTCCATATTCAGATCCAGTGGTCCAGGATGAGGTTCACCATGAACCTTGATCAACAAACACCCAGGCAATCTGAAAATCCAACAGGCTGGACGTTTGGGCCTAGAAATTGCAATTCATACTACCTTTACGAGCCCATCACCCCTGAGTTTGTTTCTTTATTTTTCTTTTCACTGTTTTTATTTTATTATCATAATTAATTAATTAACTAATTAACTCTTTTTCATAAAAAAAATCAGAAACAACAAAAATATTTTTAGTTTAATTTTATTACTTATTTTTGTAAATAAATTGTAACCAATTAATTTAGTTTTTAATTAGGTTTCATTTTTAACAAATTTTTGCATTAAATTAAAATTGACTTAGAATTAGGTTTTTTTTTTTATTTCTGATTTTATTCCCTCAATTAAAATGAAACTCAACAATATTTTCTTTAATTCCATTACTAATTAGCTTTAATTCTTAAATCCAAAATAACAAAAAATATGTTTTATTTGAAAAAAGGGTCAAAACCCTAAAGGACAATCCGATTCAATGTTCTTGCGCGTATTATTTTGATCCATATATTGTAATTGCTCCGAGGATGTAATAGCTTTAACTTAGGATTTATTTACCGCTTTTATTTACTTTTTCGCAATTTACTTTTCAAGGGCCTGTTTTTGGCGATGTAAATACCCGACGCCTTGTAATAGATTAGTTTTATTTTCCGCAATTTATTTTCCGCAACTATTAACTGCTAGATGTATGAATAATAGGCTATGCATGACAAGATCTATCTTAACTTAAAATCAACAGTAGCTCACCATGACATGTAAAGATAATATAAACTGAAAATTGACACACTCGCACATGCCACTCTTAGGGTACACCTCACTTGGTTGCCTCGAACGTGGTCATTAAGTATAAGATGTTTTAGAGGTCGTCCTTTTGTCCAAAGATCATAAGTTGCCTCGAAACGGTTGCCTTCGGAAAAATGATCTAAGACATTAGGATTACCGCTAAGGCGTCCTAACGTTGCTTTAGTGACCACACGTCCCTTAAATCGAATTGACCCGAAAAATCCAACGACGGTGCTACCTACTCCTCAATAGTGGGATAGCACTGTCTAAAGGACATTTGCACAGTTTAATTCCTTTTTGAGTAGGTAGAGGTTCTTAAGTACTTGCTCCTTTTAAAAACAAAACAAAACTTTTCGCACTTACACTCTCTTCAAAAACAAAAACTCTTTTCAAAACCCACAATCACAAAGAAAAGCAAACTTTTGAAAACACAATGAGCAAGTACCTAAGAGCCTGTGGATAACCACGGATAGAAAGGGTGCTAACACCTTCCCTTTCTATAATCTACCTCCCGAACCCGAGAAACATCTCAAAAAGGAATTTTTCTGTGCTTTTGTCCTTTCCTTGTTGGATAAAATAAAAGACGGTGGCGACTCTTGCTTACCGCGACATTTTGCAAAAACAAACGCAAATGCGAACCAGCATTCCAAAACAGTCAGTTCTTGTTCCCACCGATCACACCAAGCATTCTTTGTATCTCCATGGAAGCTAGACGATCTTCCATATTCTTGTACTTGTCATCTGCTGTTCAGAATAGTCTTCATCCTCTTCTTCTTCTTCTTCTTCTTCTTCTTCCTCAGAGTCAGATGGAACTGCAGTCTCTTTACCCTTTCTCACCCCTTCATCAGATGTTGATGGGAAATCCAGGACCCTTCGAGCTTGACCTTAAAATATTCTACCCATGGTAGCCACACCAACTCTTCTCTTTTTCTTTTTCTCATTTTCCTTTTCCAGTAGAGTTTTGAGCTCTTCCTGACCCTTAGCCAAGGTCATGAGTAGCTGTTGGAACTGTGAATTCTGCGCTTGCAAGTCTTTGACCATCTGCTCTATATCCATCTTGCTGAAATAAACAGCAGAGAGATAAGGAAACCTGGTATGAAGACCTGTTTATGCATATGATGAATGATATGTATTCATGTAATGCATTCAAGGATTCAGAAATTCAAATTTGCTTTAAACAAAAAAGAACACACGTCATATTAATAAGATAGAATTTGTTAGTACATCAATGCCTCATGGGCAAAATAATACAAAATTCTAAGGTAAAAAGACGTTGCACATTCTATTTGGTGTAATGTAGGTGTTGAGAGTATGCTCTTCGTGAAGTTGACGAGTAAGTTCCAAAACCTTCTTCTCACTGGCGTAGAATTGGGCTTCGAAATTATCGCGTTCTCCCTTGAGCTGTATCCAACTCCTTTGTAAATCTTCTAGTGATGTTGGCATGTTAGGATGTAGGAGGGTGTATGGAACCTCTCCTTCCATAACAGGCTCTTTGATCAAAGGAAACATTTAGGGGTAAGGCATCATAAGACTTTGGGCGCGGGTTCGTACCCACTTGAGGTAAGGCTCAAAAGAGATGGAATTCTTGTGTCCCAAGGTATTACTGTACACCTTGTTAGGCATCCTCCAAGCTCGGATAAACCTTTGTCGAAGTACTTGATCGTCATTGTCAAAGTCAAAAACCAAGTCTGGAATCAGCATGTCATGTGGGCCATCCCTTCGGGCATACCCAAACTGTCTCAGAGCCAAGCAGGGGTTGTAGGTGATGCCTCCCCTAATGCCTAGTAAAAGGACATTAGGTAATTCCCCACAACAGTCAATGATGATAACATTTTCTCTGGATCGAGAACACCAATGAACATTTGAATGTGTAAGAGTCATCAATCGTTGTGACCACCTCAAACCTTGCTCATTCTTCAAAACTGATTGGGGAAGATGAGAAATAAACCATATTTCCAGTAGAGGAGTGCAACACATGAGAACACCTATTTTCCTCATTGTTCAAGTGTGAAAATAGTGGAGGATATCCCCAAGCAATGTAGGCACCGGGTTGCGAGCCATGAAGATTTTGACAGCACTCACATCTATAAGTTGGTCAGGGTTAGGGAACAAGACCATACCATAGATGAGAAGAGCTACAATCTCCTCAAAAGCTTGTAAGTCCAATGAATTTTAGCAGCTTTGGGCCTTCTCAAATAGAAACTTTGACAAGAAACCTTTGACACCACTTCTGGTTTCCCAATGACCTATGATATCAGATGGTTGCAAGTGTAAGGCATGAGCAACATCTTCAGGCTTTGGATCTCTTTCCGTACCGTTGAAGAGTAGTTGATGGAGAATAGGAATCCTCAATAGTTGAGAAAATTCCTCCAAAGTAGGCACAAGTTGGTAGTCAGGAAATTTGAAGCAATGATGCAAAGGGTCAAAGAACTGGAAGAAAACTTTCAGCATATCCTCCTCAGTGTTGGCAGTGACTAAGTTAAGAAGACGACCATGCCTCTCGGTGAATGGAGAATTCTCAGGAATCTTTGAAGCTAGCTCCTTTAGTTGTGGAGGAATTCTTACAAGGTTGACTTGGATAGTTTTCCTGCAAAGTGAATCCATTACCTACAAAATAGGAACAAAGATGAAGATCCAAATCCTTGAAATGGTTAGTGAATGCATATGATGCTTCATGATGTCCATGATGTTATGCACAAGTATATATGTACAAACAAATCACACAAGTTCCTAGTTTCAGCCTTGCATGGGGTTTCATAGGTAAGTACCCTCTTCAAGTTTAGTTGGCTCAACCTGTCCTAAAATAGTAACCGGGTTCTAAGGAGCTCAATGTCACTGGATTATTTTTTGTGTTCATTGTTTCAGTTTAGCCACTTTACTGGCTACCTAAATATTCCAAGAAAACAATCCTTAATGAGTGTAGTATCGTGTATCTACCAACTTCGAACTGTACCAAAGCCGGTCATCTCACTACTTCTAAAAAGGCCAAGTTGGTAAAGTAAAGGTTCTAAAAGTACATTAGTGCTTCATGACATCACTCAGCGGCCCCGTATTCTCTTTGATTAACTCAAAATCTACCGGTACCCACAAATATGTCGCACTAATATAGCTATTGCTTCAACCATGCCGGTATACCCCGCACAGTTTCCACAACATATTTCTATTTACCTATGAATGTTTCCCAAATCCGGGTTGAGGATTCAAACCCAAACAATAGAACCAAATGTAAAGCAATCAAGTCAAGCAAGATAAGCATGTAAAGGTAATCTAAACCCTAAGGTAACCCCACTTTTAGATTTCTCCCCAGCAGAGTCGCCAATTCTGTGATGCGGTGGGAGAACTGACTTGATGTTTTGCGTTTGTGTTTGCAAATGTTTCGGTTTAGCAAGAGTCGCCACCGACTTTTATTTTATCCAAAAGGAAAGGTAAAAAAGCACAGGAAAGACCTTTGAGATTGTTTTTGGATTCGGGGGGTAGATTATGAAAAGGGAAGGTGCTAGCACCCTTTTCATCCACGGTTTTCCATGGGCTCTTAGTTACTTGTTTTAGATCACTTGCTTTTGCTTTTAAATTGTTTGAAATGGTGCTTTTGTGAGTGGTTTTAAAAGTATTTTGAAAAGAGGACATCGTTGTGGCAACCTTTGTAATGATTCTTGTTTGAACATATACAAAGGTGTTTGTCTTTTGAAAAATGTTTCAATGTTTGAAAGTTTGTTTTGGGAAATGTTTTGAAATTGTGTGTTTTTTTGAAAATAACAAGGATGGTTTACAAATTGATCAAGTAACTAGGAGTTGTCTACCCTACTCAAAGATCATTCCTACACATTTTTAACCCTTTGACATTGTTGTTTTACCATTGCATTTGGTAAACAACGCTATCTTTGGATGTTAAACGGGACAGACGTGGGTCATCATATGACCATGATAACAATATTGCCAAGTATCTTAGCAAGTTTTTGAGGGACTAGATCATTTTTGTATAGGTAACCAAGATAGCGTCATCGAGGGACTATGATCTTTTTGTTTTGTTTTGTTTTGCAAAGATACCTAGCATGTATACCATGGCCATTTTTAAGGCAACAAGTGGATGAAACCCTAGGGGTGCTTGTGTGTATTGTGTTGTCATTTTTCATGCATTTTTGTCTTGTGTTTAGTCATGCTATTTGTTTTGATTTTTGGTTATCATACAAACCCTAATCTTACTATCATGCATTTGAAAGCAATAAAATGCGTAAAAGTAAATCTAAGACTATTACAACATTATTATGGGGAGGGGGATACAAGTTTGAAATAAGGGGATATTGCTCAAAATAAAAACCTTAAAACTATTACAACCATATTGAATTTATTTGTACAAATAAATAAATAGACAATTATTTAAATATGCAATTAAATATAAATATGCACAAAATGTTTTTGTATTTATTTTATGTATGTAAAATAAAGTTATTTAAGTCTTAAAAAATAAGAGAAAATAAAATGATTATTTTTTGGAGAGGGTGAAAACCCTAGTTTTTGTTTTAAGAAAAATATATTCTATATTATTTATTTATTCATTTTTATGTACAAGAAAATAAATAAAAACATACAAAAATGCTAAAAAATTAAATATTGTATGAAAATATTAATTTAAGTGTATTGAATAATAAAAATAAAAATAAATAATATTTTTGTATTATTTACAAATTTTATTTAAGAAAATAAGTTATATTATTATCAATAAACTATTTCTATGTCCAAAAAATAATAAAATAAAATGTGAAAAATTAAGAGAATATTTTTTTGTGATTTTTAATATTTAGAAAAAATAAATAAAAGTCAGAAATATGGAATATTCAAGAAAATATAAAAAAATAAAAGAAATGGGCCAAGGGGGTGCAGGAAGTAAAACAGGGGGTGTCAAAAGTAGGACAAAGCCAGGCCCAGCCCACGTTCCACTTCATCCATGTCCTTGGAACAAAAACGCACGCCCTGTGTTCAAAACTGTATCTCCCGCATACGTGCTTAAAAACAAAATCTTGCAACATGAAAGTTATAACTCATCATCACACGATTCTAATGATATAAAAAACTTGATCTAACTCTCAAAGACCAAAGAGAATTTTATCACCCCCAATTTCTGACCTAAAAAATTCAGCATGTTCATCATCTAAATTCTCCTAGCCCAGTTAATATAAATACAAACTATGCATATGTACAGTTCAAGGACATTAAGGGCTACATTTTTGCTTCACAAACCTAAGCCTAATGATTCCTAAATAAGGAGATAGAAGTTTGAACATTACCTGTTTCAGTCATGTTTGAATATGGCAATGCAACAACTTTGAATGAGGCCTGAAGGACTTTTGAGCTTGCTTGATGTTCCCTTGACCTTTCCCAATGCTTAGCTTGCTTTGAAATGGCCTGAATGTCCCTATAGAACTCAACCTGCAAACTCAGAAATTGAAAATGGTGAAGCTTGAAAATAAAGTTACAGTTGCTGGACAGGGACTTGGGTAGCTTGGATGGGATGTATGCAATGTGTCTGAAGTGGTTTAGGAAAAAACGCACGAGTGGAATTTATTTTGGCTTGAGTTCTGCAGGGCTTGCCCTGTTTTGGGCAGAAGTTGGTGTTTTGGTGTTTTGGGTGTTTGGAAGCTTGGTAATTCGTGTTTTCTGGCTTGGTACAATATGCTGAACTTGTTTCAAATGGTCTCAAGTCTTGGTTTTAACAGATGGAAGAGTTGTGGACTTTTTGCAAGGTTTCTTGTTTTTGAAGCAAAAGGTGAGTTGACAAAAGCCAAGGTTGTATAAGATAGCTTGAGGCCTGCTGAGAGTTGGTGAGCTTTTCCTGATATTTATGGAGTTTTTTTGCAGCAAAAGCTTTGGTCCATGGCTCAAGATAAACAAAGTTTGCATAAAGTGTGCTTTATGGAAATGGCATTGTTATCTTTATGCCATAAATGGAATAAACCCTTGTATAATGCTCTAAAGCTCAGAATCAAACATTTTTACAATGTATTTGCATTAAATTAAGGAGTGTGGAAAGGATTAAGACCTGTAAACCAAGTACAAACATGCTTTGGACAGATTTGCAACTTGTAGCAATGTGCAAAATGCCATGGACAAAAAGTGAGAAATGGCCATTTTCATTCCTTCGATTCTCCCTAACCATAAATGATTTTGGAGAGTTCTTGGACATTTTGGAAAGCTTGTAACATGATCTACAATCCATCTTTGAAATTAATTTTGAGATTCCACTTGGAACTATGTGAAAAGTTGCCATGAAGATAGGTCAAAATCCTGCCTAAACTAGGGCAAAATTTCACTAAGTTAAAAAGTTTTTGGACCTCTATTCACAAAATCATAACTTGAGATCCAAGCATCTTTTGGGAAAACTTCGTGAATAAAAGTTGTAGATTTTGTGGAAGAATACAACTTTCATGTTGGAAGTTTTATTTGAATCCAATTGCATCATTATGAAAAAGTTGGGAAACATTGGGAAAAAATAAGAAATTTTCATAACTTAGAAAATTTCTAAGTTATGAAAATTTTCCATTTTAAACCCTAATTTTCAAAATTAGGTTTCTTGGTGAACAAGTTTCATGTTTTGACATATCTTGATGAAAAATGACCCTTGGCACTTGATTTTGACCAAAAAGTCAAAGTTTGACTTTTCAGTGTACAGTTGATTTTTGATCAGTTGACTGGAAAATTCATCTGTCAATCCAATGCATTTGAGATCTTTTGAACCTTGTGATTAGGTCAATATGATGCCATTGAGTCCTTGAAATCATTCTTGAACCCAATTTGCCATTGGTTAGGTGAAAAACCAGAAATTTCCCTTCTACAGTCAAAACCCTAAAAATGACCATTTTTCCCTTTTGATGATCTGATCAAATTTCTTGAGGAGTTGTGGTCCAAACTTGATCAAATGGTTCATATGAGTCTATAATGTTGATGTGTATAGAAAATTATGAGGTTTGACTATAGATTGGCCATAATTGACTTTTTCCCCAATATAGTTGATTTTTAGGTCAACTGTCCATTGACTGGGCAAAAATTTGATTCAAGGCTTGAAACTTGGCATGGGTAATATTAGAGATCCTACATGAAGTATGAAAGTCACTTTGAGCATTGAAATTCCAAAAATCCTTGTGCAAACTCAAACCCTAATTTCAGGTCATTAGTGCAAGGAGATGTCTTAAGCCGAGCAAACCCTAATCTGGTCTTGAGTCCAAAGAGTCTTGTGAGGGGAAATCTTGATAAAATGAGAGGGAAAATTTTGGGGTACAACACATAGAATAATTGTATAGGTCGCATTATCAATGTAACATCTTAGATTTACATTCCCACGTTTTTTTTCTTCTAATTACGCATCTGCTCCGAGGATGTAATAGCGTAGGGTTACTTTCCCGCAAATTTCTATACTTATGTATCTGCCCCAAAGCCATGTAATAGCTTAGGTCTTTACATTCCGCACTTTAATCTCCTGTACATATTTAACTGTTAGTAACTAGGGTTTGTATGGTAAGACTAAAAACAAACATAGAAAACCCTAATCTTCAAGATAAATATAACTGAATTAACACACTCTTCACACTTGCACCTCTAGGGTAACCTCTCTTGTTGCCTTACGAAATATTGGCCACGTTCCTCAAAAGTGGGGATACTTTAGAAAAATACCCTCAATCAAATCATCATTGTCCCTTTTTAATAAAGATCATAATCCCTCGATGACCCTTCAAGTTGCCTACAAAATGATCTATTCCCTACGAGTAAATGATAATAGTCCCTCCGATACAATTGCTAAAGTATCCTTAGATGTTGCTTTCGATGACCTTACGATGACCCTATGCCTGTCCCTTCACATCCAATATATATGGCTACCTACCAACTAATGGTAAGGATAATACTGTCTCTAAAGGAGAAGGAAAAGAATAAGAGAGAATTTAGTGGGTAATAACTCCTTATTTCTTGCTCACAAACTTTTCTTACAAACAAATACATTTTTCACACTATATTTTCAAACAAATATTTTTAAAACACTTTATATACATTGTTGAGGACTGATACAAGAATCATTACAAAGTTAGCCTTACATTTGCATTTAAAAATATTTCCAAATCACACACACACAAAGTAAGTTTTCAAAAGTGAGCTAAGCAATTAAGAGCCCGTAGATAACTACGGATGAAATTGGGTGCTAATACCTTCCCTTTTCATAACCTACTCCCCGAACTCAAAATCTTTAAAAGGTATTTCCTGTTCTTTTCACTTTCCTAAATATTGGAAAAAAGAAAAGCTGGTGGCGACTCTTGCTATCCGCACTTTTGGATAAAACCAAAAAAGTCGATTCTCTCACCATATTACATTAACGTTTTCACATTTCTATTTTAACTATATATCTGGGTTTTTCTTCCAACTCAGGGTATCTGAATTTAGTTTAGGGTTTGGAAAAAGTGTTGATTTTGTGAGAGTTTCTGATTTGAAAAGAATGAAATCTGCAAGGACAAATGTGGCAATTATCAGAAATTCAAATCCTTGTCTTGACAGTGAATGATTTCGTCGATGATTCTAGTGGCATCCAGAACTGAAAAATCTCTAATTTAAGGTTTGCAGTATGTATATTTTTATTTTTCTATGTTTTAATTTCTAATCTTTTTCTCTTCTCCTTATGATTCTTTGTTTTGTCATAGATTTAGGTGCATTTTATATATAATTTTGTTTAGATATGGAAATTAGAGAGGAGAAGTATCTCAATGTTGATGCAAGAAAAACAAATGTGACATGAGAAGCATTAGGAAAATGAGACTTGCTTTTCTTTATGTTTGATAATTGAAATTGTTATAATAATGAAAATAAAATTGCAATTTCACACTCTTTGTATGAATTGTGGTGTTTCTGTTTATTTGTGACTGTAGTTTGGATATTGCACTGTTGTGTTTGTTGACATTAGATATTAGAGAGATTCAATTTCCGAAGGCTTATTAGATTTTGTAACTTTCTGTAGGCTTTGGAAAGCTTAAGAATCGCGGTGCCACTGCCGTGTTGAATTGCAAAATATAATATTTCTATTTTTATAGATGGACGAAGATAAAAAGTACAATCACAAACTTTCATTTGGACTTTATACTCTTTGTTGTGAAAAACGATGCCAACAACATATTATAAAAGGATTCTTGAATACCAAGAAACCTTGAAGATCCAAAGAGGACAATAAAATTGGTTATAAACTATTATTTTTTACTTTCTCTTCAAAACAAGATTACAAGTGTTACATAATAACAAATAACCTCTCTCCCCCTAATTAGGATATGCATTGTGAAATGATGATAGACTAGTATGTTATTTATAAGGAAACTAACACACTAAACTAATGGGATTTTACACACATTCCTATTACACAATCTAACTTAAAAAATTGGACTTAACAAACAACCCCAATTCGACATTGCTAATAATCCTAACATTTAGACTACTTCATACTTGAGCATACTTCGACTACAACATTGTAGGGCTTCGACTACAACATGTGAACAAATTCCGACAGCATGTTAAGATCCTGTCAAATTATCGAACCAAAAAGTTACCCTTCGACCATACTAGAGTTTGATCCAATATTTCACAAATCTCCACCTTGTACCAAACTCTATAGCACCAAGGGAACAAACTAGCTTTCTTCATGCAACTTTATCAACTGGATACAGTGGAAAAATTGCAACTTGGCAATATCTTAGCGATCATATCAACATCGTTGTGATCTCTCGAAACCTTTATCACTTGGACTTCTCCATGCTCGAGTATCCCTCTAACAAAATACAGTCTCACATCAATGTGCTTGGTTCGCTCATGGTAAGATGAATTCTCTGACATATGTATAGTGAAGGTGTGAGAAACACAAAAAAAGGGGTTGAATTGGATTACACCAAATATAATTTTTTTCTTAACTTAAACACAATGCTTAACAAGTGAATAAAAATAGATGAACACAATTATTTTTATCCTGGTTCACTGTTAATAAAGTTACTCCAGTCCATCCCACAAGGTGATTTTCCTTATACATAAGGACTTAATCGACTATAATTAACTTGATTACAAACAACCACAATAAGTCTGGTCAACCTTATTGGTAACCCTAATAAGTCTGTCGATCCTTATAGAAATTACACTATGACCGCAACCAAAGTCTTCTTGAGAATCCAGACTCACAGAGTCTCTCAAGGAACCTATCAACAATCATTGATTTACAAAGGTGTGTATACAAAGATGCTTCTAAACAAGCAGATTACACAATGTTTAAGTACAAAAACACAAAAGTTTTGATTAAAATATACAAACAAAAGCTCCTTGGTTAATTACAAAACTATACAAGTAATTTCTCTAACAAAGTTTATGCAGCGGCTTCATGTAGTTTTATTAAACTGATTCGTTATTTCAAATTCTTCCAAGTCCTCCTTTTATAGCCAAAAAAGAGGTTCCCAAGAAGGTAGAATATGAAACACAAAAACCAGTTTTTTTGTTCCCAACGGTCATGGTGAGGCTGGTAGATAATAGTACAAAAATGTATGTACTTACGCCATCCTATAGAGTAGAGGTCACATTTTACTTTTGTACTTTCATACTCACCATCACATGCAATCCCTAGTCTTGATCTTCTACATCTTCAGAGGCTTCCAAATTGTATCTTGATGAAGCATGTTGTAGAAGGATTATAACGTTGTATCTTCAGAACCTAAGTCTTTGAGTCTTCAGAGTGTGTTCATAGAACCTATCCCTTCAGAGACTTCAGCACTTGGTCTTCAGAAGAATGTCTTTAGATATTCAGAACTTCTTTAGCAGAACCTTGCCTTTAGTATCTTCAGAACTTGGAACAACAGAAGTAAAGCTTTATAAGTCCTCCAAAGCTTCTTTGAATAAGTCACAATAAGAAGCTCTTTTACTAACATTCCTTAAAACTGTTGCACAAGACACATGAAGATGTGAAAAACACAAGAAGGGGGGGGGGGGTTGAATTGAAAACTTGGATAAAAAAAGGCTTAATGACACAGTATTTTTATCCTGGTTCATTTGATCTCAAACTACTCCAGTCCACCCGTCAAGGTGATTTCGCCTCTCTCCAACGAGGTCATAATCCACTAATCTCAAAAGATTACAACAGCTACTTTAACAATTGTTAAAGTCTTCTTGAGTACAACCAAAATCCGGTTAATCTCAAGGAATTATTTTACAATATAATTAAACAAGAATGTGTTGTTGTTTTCTAACAAAACAGTTTATCACAACTGTGATAAATTACACAGGTTAAGCTTAGAATAGAAAATGAATTTGCTAGAGCTTGAATATGCGTGGTTTGGAATTCTCTGCAAATTGTTGTGTGCGTACGTACGTGCTTCTTTTTGCAAGCATACCTGTTTATATAGGCAAGGCAAATACATTGTCCATAAAGTAAGTTTAATGTTAATAACACACTTTCCTTTTGTAGAAGATCTTGTCTGAAGAAAGCCGTTGGCATTAATTCTGTCTTGAATGTACAGTAACGCTTCAGAGTCTTCTTTCCTTAACTGCTGATGACGCTTCAGAATATTGATGACTTGGTTGATATGTCTTTAATCAGAATCATAGTTTATTGTAATTAAGCGCAGGTTCTGATCACCAATCTTCAGCGTATAATCTGATTGCTTCAGCATGTAATACTTTATAGCTTATCTGCTGATGCTGATCCTATCAGAACTTTTGCATATACAAAACATATTTTTAAGGAGCATATTTGTTTTGTGTATATATACTTTGTATTTATTTATTCTTTGTATTTGTTATCATCAAAACTCTAATCAAGGGTTGTAGAATCAAACTATGTTCTAACAATCTCCCCCTTTTTTATGATGACAAAAACCAAGTTTTTCAATTAAAAAATAAAAAATAAAAGGTATAGAATTAAGAAGAAAAACTCCCCCTGAGTTGATTACCTCCCTTTAATTCCTTGAGTCTTTGAGCATCAGAATTTAACTGCGTCTTTCATCAGAGTTTTGTACCTGTTCAAGCTTTTCAAAAGAAAGAAGTTAAGTAGTTCAGAATGTTTGAGACTTCTGTCTCAGTAAACCATTATTGAAAAACATCTTATTCTTTCTCCCCCTTTTTGTCAGTTATCAAAAAGAACATATAATCAGAGCTAAAAAGGATTTATATTAAAAATAAGAAGCAATGATAAGAAGTTCAGAACAGTAGCAATGTAGAACAAATATCACAGATAAACAGATTTTAAAAACAAAAGAAAATCTAAGAGGGAGGAGGAAGGCGTGTGAACAAAGCTTCCAGCAAGCCCTTGATCTAGATGTTGGTTTCCTCCTGTTTGCTCAAAATGCTCTTGATTTCTTTGTTTGTGTCATCCTGCTTATCCAACCTTTCCTGAATAACAACATTTGCTCTCTTCAGTTCTTCCAGAGTTTGCCTTTCATAGGAAGGAGCTGGAGAATCTTCAGTAACTGGATGCTTCTCAGAGCATTCTGCAACTTGATCATTTTGAACCAATTCCTCTACAGAAATCATCTCATCTGGAGCAGCAGTCAGAGTGAGACCTTCTGACTCTGGTTGAACTTTGTCTGATGGACGATGTTCTGACCAGGGAGCATTATCCAGAGGGATAATCTCTTCCTTGAGCAGTTGGCTCAGAACTTGGTCTTCAAATACCTTGAGCATATAACTGAAATTCTGTTGAACCTGTCCATAGCTCTGTTCTTGCATCTTAGTGTTTCAGAACTTATCCATTTTCTAAAACTTGTCCAAAGATAATCTGAAGCAGCAGGGTTAATCATCTGTAGACTAGCTTGCTTCAAGGAGGTTATCCATTTCTGCATTTCTGTTTCAAACATCAACAAACTAGTACCAACATCTGGTGTTGTTTCAGTTGGTGTTAGTTTTGGAATGGTATTTTTGGTTTTGTTGGATATAGCAACTAAGCATTCAAAAACAGTTGGATCAATGACAAGTCTTACATTGTCATTTGGATTGCTCTTTGGTGAGTGAGTGGGAGAGTCTGGTATAATTATTGGACTGGTTGGGGAATTTGGTGGTGTTGATTCCAGAGAAGAAGGAATTGGTGGAATGTCTAGGATGGTGAGGGGCATACAGATGGCCAGAGGTTCAGTGGTTCCTGGAATAGGGATTGTATCTGAATCTGAAGTAGGTTCTTCATATTGGTTGGATTGAACATTGTGAGGTTCTGGTTCACAGGTCTGAGATAGTTGGTTCTCAGAAGTTTGAACTTCTGGTTGTGGTTGTTCAGGTTGTGGTGATGGTGGATGAGGAATATCTGGTTGAGGAGATGGAGGTAGTGGTATTTCTGGTTGTGGAGAGAGAGGAATATCTGGTAGTGGAATATCTGGTTGTGGAGCTTCTGTTGTAGTTTCGGAGTTTGGATTTTCTGGGATTAGAGGGTTTGGATTTTCTGGTGTGGGAGCAGAAATATTTTGGTCAAAAGATTCAATGTCTGACAGAACTTTTGCAAGTTCTGGTTGAGTTGATTCAGTATTTGGATTGATAGGAAGGGAGTGAGTTTCTCTAAGACTTAGAGTTTCCGAGGGATCAAACCCTATGTTAAAATCACAAAAGTTTGTGGGGTAGGAATTTCTGATTGGGTAGGTAAGGGTTCAGATGTTGATATAGATATTGATTCTAAAACAGTAACAAAAGAAGGATTACCTTTCTTTTTAGCAGCTTTTGGAGTCCGCTGGGATGATCCTTCTGCTGCTGCCTTCCTTTTCTTATTCTTCTTCAAAACAACTTCTGGAGCCGCCTGTTGCAAGTCCTGGATATTTAACCCTGGTGCAGTGCCAACTGCCTTGCAGGCATCCAAATATCTGACGATAATCTCAGGCTTGGAGTCAATTTCAGAGAACATAGGAAAATCATCCAGAGGAATTCTTCTGGAGATGATGGTTGAAAAATAAGTAACGTTGGGTTCCTTCTTGATGTTCTCAATAATTTTCATCTTTTTCAGATTCTTTGCATTCAGTGGCTTCCCAGCAGTTGCCTCTAGAGATCTAATTTCTTGTGCTTCTGTCAGATGCTCTATCAGCCTATTCTCTGTCAGAATATCTGATATGAGTCTTCCAAGGGGTATCCATTCCCTTTTGGTATGCTCATCTTCTTTAGTCTCCTTTACACTGGTCCTCAGATGATTGAATAGCAAGTGAGCAAGATTTACCTTAGTCTTCTTGGAGATAAAGTAGATCAGAAACTGCTGATCAATATTTATGTAGTCAGGAGAGCTGGTTGGCTTCCTGTGGTTGATGCATCCCAGAATCATCTTAGCCCATATTTTGTGATGATCCTTCAGATCCCTTATCTTGCTGGAGGGAAGACCCAGAGTGAAAATTTCTCTTACAATTGAAGCAACATAAGAACATCTTTCAGCCATGTCTACAAACCTTACGCCACCACCATTGTAACCTATTAGTCTTACAATTAGGTCTTCAGTAATGACCATCTTCTTCCCCATTACATACGAAGTAACTTGATGGTTGGAGGATGAAGCATGAATCCAGAATTCTTTCACAAGAATTGGAAACATTGGACCTAGAAGACGGTCAAAATACATGTTCCATCCTTGAGCATTGACCTCTTCAGAGAGATTGAATCCATTTTCTTGAAGACTTTCAAAATCCATAATCAGTTCTGAAAGAACTTCCAGGTTGTCAATGGGCGTGAGTAGAGTTCTGAATGGTTCTTCGTACTGTTCCATAGAATCATTTCTCTGAGAACTGGTGTTTGGGACGCTTGAGGAAGCCATGTTCACACATGAAATTTGAGAAAGATGAAAGGGTTTTGAAAGTACGAACATAAAACAATTAGAATATAGTAAAAGTGAAAGAGTGTAAAGAATGAAACTTGCGCTTAAATAGATTTTTGAAAACATAAAATGTAAGAGAGAGAAATAATTAGTAATGATTATAAGCATTAATGACAGCTGATTTTAGGGGATTCAGAAAGATATTGGAACGGTTACCCATGACATGTGTCTCAATGCACCCAATCAGCGCTTTTGACCTTTCAGAAAAGTGAACGCGTGTTCAACCTCAGAAGGTAGCTGATGAATGGATGTCAACTGTTTTCTCACGTGAACAACACACTTCTATCCTTGAAATGAAATGCTCAGATCTTCATGGATAGACTCTGATATAATCTGTGCTTCTAAAATTCTGAAGGCAGGTTGATCAGTAGTTCACAGAAAATAACCAAAATTCTGAAGGTTAAGATATGTAAATAAAACAATTTATTCTGGGCAAAGCTTCATGCTGAGATATTTCAGAATGAAGTTAAACCTATCTTTAGAAAGAGGTTTTGTAAATACATCAGCCCATTGATGGTCTGTTTCAGTGAATTTTAAATTAAGAATCCCTTTCTGAATATAGTCCCTAATAAAATGATGTTTTATTTCTATATGCTTAGCCCTAGAATGCAAAATAGGATTTTTACTAAGACAAATAGCAGAAGTATTGTCACAGAGGATAGGGATGTTACTCTCAAATATATTGAAGTCCTCAAGTTGACTTTTCATCCAGAGTATTTGCGTACTACATCCAATTGCTGCTATGAATTCAGCTTCGGCTGTTGATAGAGCTATTATGGATTGTCTTTTGCTGGACCATGAGATCAGATTTTCTCCCAGAAACTGGCAGCTTCTAGAAGTGCTTTTACGCTCTACTCTATCTCCAACAAAATCAGCATCACAGTATCCTACTAAGCTGTAATCATTTGATTTTCTATAAAACAAACCCAGATTAACAGTACCTTTCAAATACTTGAAAATTCGCTTAACTGCTGTTAAGTGAGATTCTCTAGGATCTGATTGGAATCTAGCACAAATGCAAACACTGAATAGAATGTCAGGCCTTGAAGCCGTCAGATAGAGAAGAGAACCAATCATACCTCTGTAGACCTTTTGTTCTACCTTTTTACTTACCTCTTCTTTTTCTATAATGCACGTGGGATGCATTGGAATCCTTGAGGGCTTACATTTTGAGAGATAAAATTTCTTTAGAAGTTCTCTGACATATTTGCTATGATGAATGTAAGTTCCTTCTGGAGTTTGATTAATCTGAATGCCCAGAAAGAATTTTAGTTCTCCCATTAGACTCGTCTCAAACTCTGCCTGCATACATTTAGCAAACTCTCTTCCCAGAGAGGGTTTAGTGGATCCAAATATGATGTCATCAAAATAAATCTGACATACTAAAATGTCATTCTTAACTGTCTTACAGAACAAGGTTGTGTCCACTTTCCCTCTGGTGAATTCCTTTTCTAACAGGAAGTTACTTAGTCTTTCATACCAAGCTCTGGGAGCTTGTTTCAGACCATAGAGAGACTTCTTTAGTTTGAAAACATATTCTAGATTTTTGGAACTTTCAAAACCAGGGGGTTGGTGCACATATACCTCTTCTTCTATATAGCCATTTAAGAATGCACTTTTGACATCCATCTGATACAGAGTGATGCCTTTATTAACAATAAAATATATTAAAAGTCCGATAGATTCTAACCTGGCGACTGGAGAAGAGGTTTCTGTATAGTCTATCCCCTCTTGCTGACTATAACCCTGTGCTACCAGTCGTGCTTTGTTTCTGATGACTTCACCTTGTTCGTTCAGTTTGTTTCTGAACACCCATTTTGTACCAATGACGTTGAACCCTTTTGGTTTGGGAACCAGATCCCATACGTCATTTCTGGTGAATTGATTTAGCTCCTCTTGCATTGTCAGGATCCATTCATTGTCAAGAAGTGCTTCATCAATTGTTATTGGTTCAATCAGAGAAACCAGTCCCATGAGGGATTCTTCAGAGTTTCTGAAAGTAGATCTTGTTCTGATTGGATCTTCCTCCCTTCTCAAAATTGTATCTTCTGGGTGATCAATGCTGCTTCTGGATGGTCTTTTCTGGGGTTGATCAACAGAAGGTGCTGGATTGCTTGTAGTAACTCTTTCTGCTGTTGAGGGAGCGTCTCTATTGAGAGCCTCTGATGAGTTGTCTTCAGTACCTGTGAGTTCAACTTCCATACCTGCAAGGAATTCATTCTGCTTTGACTTTTGAGAGTCAAGCTTATCATCAAACCGAACACTGATTGACTCTTCAACAATCTGTGTTTCTGTATTGTATACTCTGTACCCTCTTGAGCGTTCAGAGTATCCTAACATAATACACTTTTGTGCTTTAGAGTTAAACTTGTTCAAATAATTTTTTGTATTCAAAATAAAACATGTACATCCAAATGGATGAAAATAAGAAATGTTGGGCTTTCTGTTCTTCCACAATTCATATGGAGTCTTTTCCAGAATAGGTCTTATGGAGATTCTATTCTGAATGTAACATGCTATGTTTATTGCCTCTGCCCAGAAGATCTTAGCAACGTTAGTCTCGTTGATCATGGTTCTGGCTATTTCTTGCAATGTTCTGTTCTTTCGTTCTACAACTCCATTTTTCTGGGGAGTTCTAGGACAAGAGAAATCATGCAGAATTCCTTTTTCATTAAAAAAAATTCAAAATCTTTATTTTCAAACTCTCCACCATGATCACTTCTGACTTTGACGATTCTAAGATCCTTTTCATTCTGAACTTGGTTGCAGAAGGTAACAAACACAGAGTGTGACTCGTCCTTGTGTATTAAGAACTTTACCCATGTCCATCTGCTATAGTCATCTACGATTACTAACCCATACTTCTTGCCACTGACTGAAGCAGTTTTTACTGGTCCAAATAAGTCAATGTGTAGAAGTTCTAATGGCTTAGAGGTGGAAACAACATTTTTGGATTTGAAAGCAGGTTTTGCAAACTTGCCTTTCTGACATGCTTCACACAGAGCATCTGAATTGAACTTCAAGTTAGGAAGTCCTATGACCAGATTGAGTTTGTTAATCTGAGATATTCTTCTCATACTTACATGTCCCAATCTTCTGTGCCAGATCCATTGCTCGTTGTTAACAGACAGTAGACATTTTACATTCTGACTTTTCAGTTCAGAAAGTTTGATTTTATAAATGTTTTTTTTCCTCTTTCCATTAAATAGGATAGTCTCATCTTTCTGACTAACAGCTTTGCATGAATTTTGATTGAAGATTATATCATAACCGTTATCACTTAATTGACTTATGGATAACATGTTATGCATTAATCTATCAACTAATAAAACATTACTTATAGAGGGAATATTTCCATTACCTACTGTTCCAGAGCCAATGATCTTTCCTCTCTGATTGCCTCCAAAGCCCACATGGCCTCCAGGCTTAAGTTCCAGGCTTTGGAACATATGCCTTCTTCTCGTCATGTGTCGTGAGCAGCCAGAGTCCAGGTACCATGATTGGTGTCTTTGCTTTGCTGCTAAAGATATCTGCCACATGTATGATTTTATCCTTAGGTACCCACATTTTCTTGGGTCCTGATTTGTTAGTTTTACCAAAATTCTGATTGAATTTTGGTTTGACAGAATAATCACTACTTGTGTATTTTATGTCATGTGTGTGCCCATATATAAAGTGTGAATCAAGTGGAGTGCGTTTTATAACTAAGTCCATGGCATTTTTTGGTGTAGGTACCTTACCTTGATATCCTATCCCTTTTCTTCCATTTCTGCTAACTCCATAGATCATTGAAGCCATCTTGCTTCTGTATATGGTTTTAGCTAGAAAATTCTGAAAGCTGTGATCATACTTGTGATGCGGTGGGAGAACTGACTTGAGGTTTTGCGTTTGTGTTCGCAAATGCTGCAGTTAGCAAGAGTCGCCACCGACTTTTCTTTTATCCAAAAGGAAAGGTAAAAAAGCACAGGAAAGACCTTTGAGATGTTTTCTTGAGTTCGGGGGGTAGATTATGAAAAGGGAAAGTGTTAGCACCCTTTTCATCCATGGTTTTCCATGGGCTATTAGTTACTTGTTTAGATCACTTGCTTTGCTTTTGAAATTGTTTGAAATGGTGCTTTGTGTGGTTTTGAAAGTATTTTGAAAAGAGGCAATCGTTTAGGCAATCTTTGTAATGATTCTCGTTCGTAAGAATGTATACAATGATGTTTGTCTTTTGAAAAATGTTTCAATGTTTTGAAAGTTGTTTGGGAAATGTTTTGAAATGTGTGTGTTTGTTTTTGAA
Organism: Vicia faba; assembly: GCA_948472305.1. Classification (NCBI taxonomy): domain Eukaryota; kingdom Viridiplantae; phylum Streptophyta; class Magnoliopsida; order Fabales; family Fabaceae; genus Vicia; species Vicia faba. Next base: position 269,596 of record CATIWC010002151.1, read on the forward strand.
AATAGCAAGGATTGTTTTCAAATTGATCAAGTAACTAGAAGCATTCTACCTACTCAAAAGTATTTCTTGTGAATTTTTATTCCTTTGGCATTGTTGATTTACCATTGATTTGGTAATCAACCCTATCTTTGGATGTTAAACAGGACGGGCGTGGGTCATCGTATGACCATGATAGCAATATTTCCAAGTATCTTAGCAAGTTTTGAGGTACCAAGATCATTTTGTTTATGCAACCTTTTGATAGCGTCATCGAGGGACTATGATCTTTTGTTTTGTTTTATTTTACCAAGATACTTTGCATGCATACCATGGCCATTCTTATTTAGGAAATCAAGTGGGTGAAACCCTAAGGGTGCTTGTGTGCAATGTGTGTCATTTTACATGCTTTTTTGTCTTGTATTAGGTTTTGTCTATTTGTTTGTTTTTGGTCTTATCATGCAAAACCCTAATTTACTACACATGGTATAAATGCGATAAATTGCGTAAAGTAAACTAAACTATTACACAATTATTATGGGAGGGGGATACAAGTTTTTGAATGGGGATATTGCATAAAATAAACCCTAAAATAACTATTACAACCCAATTGAATTACGTACAAATTAAATAAATATACAAATATTAAAAATGCAAGAAAAATGTATTTATGCAAAAAATGTTTTGTATTTGTTTTTTGTAAGAGAAAAATGATTTATTTAAGTCCTAAAAATAAGAGAAAAAATATTGTTATTTTTGAAAGGGGTGAAACCCTAGTTTTTTGATTTAAAAGAAAATAATGTTTTTTATTATTATTTTGCCCATTTTTGTACAAGAAAATAATAAATAATTTTATGTACAAATATTAAAAATTAAAATATATATATGAAAATAAATATTTTATGTATAAAATAATAAAATAAAAATGTATAGTATTTTTAAATGTATTTATAATTTATTTAAGAAAATAAAGTTCTATTTATTCTAGTAAACTATTTTTTATGCAAAAAATAAAATAAAAATAAAATAAAAATGCAAAAAATAAAGAAAATATTTTTCATGATTTTTATGATTCAGAAAAATAAATAAAAACAATAAATATAAAAAGATAAAAAGAAATATGAAAAATAAAACAAATATGTAAAGGGGGTGCAAATATCAAGTTAGGGGGGTGTGAAGATCAAAAACAGAAGGCCCAAGGCGCCCAAGGCCCAGGCATTTCATCCCTGTCCTCCAGCTTCCATTTCCGCGTGTATCTGCCTTCAAACCTGTAACTCTCTATTGCTTGCATAAAATCAAAAACTTGTAACATGAAAAATGTAGCATTTCATCTCACGATTCCAATGATATAAAATTTGTGACCTAACTCTCAAAGATCAGAGATAATTTAATCAACCCTAATTCGTGACCTAATTATTTCAGCAACTTCAAGCTTCAAATTATCTTAGCTCAATTAACATAAATGAAAAGTATGCATATGTACAACTTCACCATGTTAAGGACTACATTTTTGCTTCACAAATCGTGGCTTGAGGATGCCTAAATAGAGAGATAAAGTTTTGAAAAATACCTCCTTCAGCTGGATTTGGATATGGCAATGTGGGGACTTTGAGTGAGGCCTGAGGATCGTGTGAGCTTCCTTGAAGTTCCCTCAAGCTTTTCCAATGCTTAGCTGGCTTTGTGGATGGCTGAAACTCCCTGTAGAAGTCAAGCTGCAACCTTCCAAATTGAAAATGGCAATGGCTGAAACAGAGCACACAGTTGTAGGATGAATGCTTGGATAGCTTTGATATGATGTATGGAAGGTGTTTGAAGTGTTGAAAGGCAAAATGCACGAGCAAATATTGAACTTGCTATGATTTTGCAAAAACTGCAATGTTTTGGCAGAAATTTGTGTTTTTTGAGTTTGAGAGTGTTTGGGATGTTATGCCTTCGTGTTCTGGCTTGTGACAAGTTTTTGAATCCGTCTAGAATGATGCCAAGTCCACCCTTTATCAGGTTGTACAAGTTCTGATCTTTTGGCAACTTTTCTTGCCTTTGAAGAAAAGTGAAGTGACTTAAGCCAAAATGCTTGTACTGGCTAGTTCTAGGGCTGCCAAGGGTTGGTAAACATTGCTTGATATCTGTGGACATTGCTTGTAACAAAAAAACAGGTCCAAGGCTCAAGGTTTGTAAAGTTGGAAAAGCTTGCCTTTATGAAAATGGCAATGTGCCAGGGGGTGTATTCAATAATAGGGGGGTGTCAATAGTGAGCCAGGACCAAGCCCAACCCACCACACTTCATCTTCAACCTTTGTCTTCAAAAATTACGCGCACCCTGTACCAAACACGAACAACCTGCATACGTGCTCTAATGCAAAAACACATAACATCAAAGTTGTAACATTTTTCATGACGAATTCAACCATATAAGAAACTTGTCATAACTCTCAAAGACCAAAGAGAATTTCTCTGGCCCTAAATCCTAACCTAATTTTTTCAGGAAGTTCATGGATCAAATTCTCTTAACACGATTAATTTAAATGAAAACTAAGCATATGTACAGCTTCATGGCTATGGATACTACATTTTTTATTCAAAAACCTAAGCCTAAATATTCCTAAATAGAGAGATAGGAAGTTGACAAAAACCTGTTTCAGTTGACTTCGTGTATGGCAATGTGGAGCTTTTTAGTGAGGCCTGAGATGTTTGAGAGCTTGCTTGAACTTCCCCTGACCTTCCCCAATGCCTAGCTTGCCTTGAATGTGCTTGAACAAGCTTACAGAACTCAACCTGCACAAGCTGAAATAAAAAATGGCAAACCTTGTAAATGGAGTTACAGTCAGTGTTTAAGGGTTGGGATAGCTTGGATGGGTTATGTGGAAGGTGTTTGAACCAATTTGAGGAAAAACGCACGAGGGATTTGTGCTATGGAAATCAAACTGCAGGGAGTGCCCTGTTTTGCCAAATGAAGATGATTTTGTCCTATGGGAAGTTTGAGGGTTCAAAGGCTCGTGTTTCTGGCTCAAGGGGATGTGAGAAACTTGTTCCGAATGCTTGCCAAGGTTGGTTCTCACAGATGTGTAAGATCTAGTGTATTTGATATCTTTCTTGTATATGAAGCAAAAATGGACAAGTGATGCAAAGCAACCTGTACAGGCTATCTATCAGCTTGCACACTATGCTCTTGGCCCCTCAATTTTGTGGATTTTATTTGCTGCACAAGATATGGTTCAATGCTCAAGGATGCAGCTTTGACATAAAGCAAGATTTAAGCAAAAATGGTAATGTTGCCTTTTCTATTTAAGGATTAATCTTGCGTGCAATGCTCTAATGACCAAAACAAAGCCTTAGACCAATGAATTTGCATTTAATTATTGAGTGTGGAATGGTTTTTAGACCTGTAATCAAGTACAAAGCAAGCTGATTAGAGTTTGCAACTTGTATCACTATGAACATGCCATGGATAAAAAGTGAGTTTTTGCCAACTTCAAGCCTTCGATTCTCCCTAACCACAAATGAGTTTGGAGAGTTCTGCGACATTTTGGAAAGCTTGCAACATGCTCTACAATCCATATTTGAAATAAAATTTGAGATTCCAAGTGGAACTATGTGAAAAATGGTCATGAAGATGGGTCAAAATCCTGCCTAAACTAGGTCAAAATTTCACTAAGTTAAAAGTTTCATGGACCCTTGTTCCAAAAATCATAACTTGAGATCCAAGGTTCTTTTGGGGAAACTTTTTGAATCAAAGTTGTAGACTTTGTGGAGGACTACAACTTTCATGTTGGAAGTTTTGTTTGAATCCAATTGCATCATGATGAAAATGTTGGGCAAATTGGGAAAAATTAAGAAGATTTCATAACTTAGAAAAATTTTAAGTTATGAAAATTTTCAATCTTAAACCCTAATTTGAAAAATTGGGTTTCATGATGAACAAGTTTCATGTTTTGACACATATTGATGAAAAATGACCCTTGGCACTTGATTTTGACCAAAAAGTCAAAGTTTGACTTTTCAATGTATAGTCAAATTTTGATCAGTTGACTGAAAAATTCATCTGTCAATCCAATGCAATTGAGATCTTTTGAACCTTGTGAATAGGTAAAGATGATGCCATTGAGTCCTTGAATCCATGCTTGAAACCAATTTGCCATTGGCTAGGTAAAAAATCAGAAATTGCCCTTGTGTAGTCAAAACCCTAAAAATGACCATTTTGCCCTTTTGATGATCTGATCAAATTTCTTGAGGAGTTGTGGTACAAACTTGATCAAATGGTTCATATGAGTCTATAATGTTGATGTGGGTCAAAAATCATGTGGTTTGACTGTAAATTGGCCATAGTTGACTTTTTCCCCAATACAGGTGATTTATAGGTTAACTGTCCAATTGACTGGGCAAAAATTTGATTCAAGGCTTGAAACTTGGTATGGACAAACTTGTGAGTCCAAAATGAAGTATGAAAGTAACTTTGAGCATTGAAAGTCCAAAAATCTCTGTGCAAACTCAAACCCTAATTTCAGGTCAACAGTGCAATGAGATGTCTTGAGCAGTGCAAACCCTAGCTTGGTCTTGGATCCAAAGAGTCTTGTAAGGGGAAATCTTGATAAAATGAGAGGGAAAATTTTGGGGTACAACAGCTTCCCCTGTTCAATCTTCTTGAACCTGAAGAGTTAGATTGGCGAGTTTGCTTTTCGTGACTCGAAGGTAAAAGAGGATTGGACACTAGAGTGCCCGTAAATTTGCACTCATCAAAATGTAGCTGAGGGAATGGGCTTAAAGATGCCATTTGGAGATGGTAGAATCTTTTTGGAGATGGGCTTAAAGATGCCATCCAAGACTTTTTTGTTGAGAATTAGGAGAATGAATGTCATAATCGTATCCGTATCTGGAACGTATCTGAGTTGTATCTGGAGATTGGATTTGTATGAGCAAAGGAATGGCATCCGTGTCTGGAGCGTATCCAAGTTGTTACTGTATTTGATTCTTGAATGAATATCAGAATAACTGCAGTGTCTGGAGTGTATCTGTATTGTATATGAATTCTGAAATCTGAATAAACGACAGAAAGACATCCGTGTCTGGAGTATCTCTGGGTCGTGGAATAGGTTTGAATGAGTGACAGAATGACAACCGAGTCTGGTGCGTATCTGGATTGTATCTGAAGTTGAGATCTGTATGAGTAGCAGAATGACTTCCGTGCCTGGAATGTATCCGTACTGTAACTGGGATCTAGACAAGTGACATAATGACTTCCGCGTCTGGAGTGTTTCTGAACCTGAAGTTGATAGTTGAATCTGAATGAGAAATAGAACGGCTTCCGTGTCTGGAGCGTATCTAGTCTGTATCTGATTGCTGAAATATGAATGAGTGATAGAATGACCGCCGTGTCTGGGGTGTATCCATATTGTATCTTGACTCGAAATTCTGAATGAGTAGTAGAATGACTGCCGTGTCTGGGGTGTATCCACACTGTATCTGAATAAGAGATCCGAATGAGTAACAAAATGGCTTCCATGTCTTGGAGTGTATCTGGACTGTATCTGAAATCTTTGAACATTTGTTAAAGATAGCTTTTAATCTCATCCTGAAAAGAGTAAAATGTTAGCTGAAACACAAAGTTATGTTGCATGACATGTATGATGCAATAAAATGTGCTTTATCAATGTTTATGATATATGGATGTAATGGATGCGCATGTAAGCTGATTAGCTGTCTTGCTGAGGAAAATAAATCCTTGATAGCTAGAGATAATGAAATCTTTGACTGCTGCCGGGGATAATAAACCCTTGACCGCTGTTGGAGATTCAAGATCTTTGATTGTTGAGAATGAGAAATCCTTTGGACTACTGCTGGGGATTGAAAATCCTTGGTGACTTGTGGGGATTAACAAGAACTTTGAAAACTTCTGTGGGGAGTTGAGAATCCTTCATGACTTTCTTGGGGAATAAGGAAAACTCTGACGATCTCTACTAGGGAATTAAAACCTGGGAGGCTTCAACTAGTGAAATGAGAACAAGAATCTTCATTCTGCTGGGAAATAACTCTGTGGGGAGAACGTTTATTCCGTCGAAGAGTTCTCAAGAGCTTGGGTTGTATGCAAATCTACTGGGGATTTATGGAGGAAATGGATGGTACTCCACCGGGGTTTAAGATTTGAAGTTTTGGACTCTGTTGGGGAAGAAAGTTTTATCTTCGCTGAGGGTTTGCAGTTCAAAGTTTTCTAGCTCCGCTGGGGGTTGGGAGTTTGGAAACTTAGTTCTGATGGGGATTTTGAAACTTAACTCTGCTAGGGATATGTATTTCAAGGTTTTAGCTCTGTTGAGGATCTGAATGACACACTGTAGGGGGTTTCTTCTGGAATAGCCTAAAGACGTCTTCGTATACTTTTAACCTATCAGTAATTATCCTTTCTCATTCCGTTTTATTTGTAAGCAGTGATTATATTCAAATGCATATGCTCATTTAATAAATCATTGGACGTTTTCAAATAAAACACAAGTGTAAAAAGAAAGAAAAGCCAAGCAAATTTCTGCACTTTGAAATATCTTTGTATTAACTTTGTGTAAGTATTTTGTACAAATGAGACAAACATCCTAGTAAGAGAATGTTGTCATAAAAAATGAGAAAAATTTATACAAAGAAAGATGGCTATGTGTAACAATTATATGGGGTTCCCATTTTTCTATAGCCTTCACAACTCTGAGTATCTTGTCCATTCGCTGCTTCATCCACAGATGATTGGATTGATCAGAAGCTTGGAGCTTGTCCGTAAAGAGATTGTTCTTAAAGTGATCCGACGAGACATAATCATACGCTTTAATTCCCTAACTTTTTCCTGGATCGCCCTTTCAGGTTTTCGATCCACCGGGAAACCCCTTTTTGCCCAAGTCGCCCTTTCGGGTTTTCAACTTGCCGGGTGTACATATTTTTTATTTATCCCTAATTTTTGCCTGAACCGCCCTTTCGGGTTTTCAATTCACCGGGATGCCCATTTTTTCCCAAGTCGCCCTTTCGAGTTTTCAACTTGTCGGGTCATTTATGCGTAGTATCTTTTGACTATGTCTGCGTTCACAGGGTGCGGCAGGTCATCGCCGTCCATGTTGGTCAGGATCATTGCCCCACCAGAAAAGATGTTTTTGATCACAAATGGTCCTTCGTAAGTAGGAGTCCATTTTCCCCTGGGATCACGTTGCGGCAAGATGATTCGCTTGATTACAAGGTCCCCGACTTGATATACCTGTCTATTGACTTTCTTGTTGAAGGCCTTGATCATACATTTCTGATACGCCTGACCATGGCAAACAACAGTAAGTCGCTTCTCGTCAATCAAGTTATGTTGATCAAGCCGGGTCTGAATCCAATCGTCTTCACTCAAACCAGCATCCTTCATGATTCTCAAGGAAGGAGTCTGAACTTCCATAGGTAAAACGACTTCCATGCCATATACCAAAGAAAAGGGGGTTGCCCCAGTTGAAGTGCGTGCCGTGGTACGGTACCCGTGCAGAGAAAATGGTAACATTTCATGCTAGTCCTTTTAGGTGACTGTCATCTTTTGAATGATATTTTTGATATTTTTGTTCGCAGCTTCGACAACACCGTTCATCTTAGGCCGATAGGGAGATGAATTGTGATGTTGAATCTTGAACTGCTCGCATAGAGAGGTGATCATAGTATTGTTCAAATTTGTACCGTTATCCGTAATGATCCCGTCAGAGATACCGTACCGGCATATGAGGTTCTGCTTGATGAAGCAGACAACCACATTCTTTGTGACAGAGATGAAGGAAGCTGCTTCGACCCACCTGGTAAAGTAATCAATGGCCACCAGGATGAAATGGTGTCCATTGGATGTTGTAGGCTTGATCTCTCCAATCATGTCGATTCCCCAAATCGCGAATGGCCAAGGAGCTGTTAAGACATTGAGAGGAACTGTGGGAATATGTACCTTGTCGGCATAGATTTGGCATTTGTGACAAGTACGAAAATATTGATGACAATCAGCTTCCATGGTAGACCAGTAGTAGTCTGCCCGTAGAATCTTCTTAGCCATCGTATGACCGCTTGAGTGGGTGCCAAAGGTTCCATTATGTAGTTCAGCCATAATCTGCTCAGCTTCAACCTTGTCCACACATCGGAGTAGGACACAATCAAGATTGCGCTTGTATAAAATACCATTGCTCAGAAAGAACTTGGCAGCGAACCTCCTTAAGAACTTTTAGTCGTTGACTGAAGCTCCTTCAGGGTATTCTTGTGCTTCGAGATACCTTTTGACGTCATGAAACCAAGGTCGGTCCACTACTTCTTCGGTATTAATCTCGTGACAATGTGCAGGTTCGTCCATTCATTCAATGGTGATTTGAGGTGCCTCATTATCCCAGTTAAGTTTAAACATGGATGACATTGTAGCTAGCGCATCTGCTAGCTGATTCTCTTCTCGCGGGAAGTGCTCGAAGTTAATCTGCTCGAAGTGTGGTAACAATGTCAGGACATGTTCTTTGTAAGGGATGAGGTTAGGGTGCTTAGTATCCAACTCTCCTTTGATTTGACTGATAACCAAAGCTGAGTCCCCAAATACAATTAAAGATTTGATTCCCAAGTCAATAGCAGCCTTGAGACCAAAGATACAAGCTTCATATTCGGCCATGTTGTTGGTGCAGCTGAAGCAGAGTCTAGCGGTGAAAGGTGTATGGAAACCTTCTGGAGAGATAAGTACCGCGCCGATACCGTTCCCAAGTGCGTTGGAGGAGCCATCAAAGTACAGAGTCCATCAGGATCCTTGTTCAGGTCCATCATACGGTCCGTTACCTTTAATGTTGTCCAATGTCATAATATCCTCGTCAGGGAAGTCGAACCTCATAGATTGGTAATCTTCGACGGCTTGATGAGCTAGATGGTCAGCTAGTACACTCCCCTTTATAGCTTTTTGGGTTGTGTACTGGATATCATACTCAGTTAGGATCATCTTCCATCTAGCGATTCTTCCGGATAAAGCAGGCTTCTCAAAGATGTACTTGATCAGATCCATTTTGGAAATCAGCAAAGTGGTATGTGTCAACATATACTGCCTTAGCCGGCGAGCAGCCCATACCAAAGCGCAACAAGTTTTCTCGAGCAGTGAGTAGCAAGTCTCACAGTCGGTAAACTTTTTGCTAAGGTAATAAATGGCATGCTCTTTTAGGCCAGACTCGTCAAGTTGGCCCAGTACGCACCCCATTGAATTATCCAAAACAGTTAGATACATGATTAAAGGCTTTCCTTCGACGGGTGGCATCAAGATAAGAGGTTCCAGCAAATACTCCTTGATCTTATCGAAAGCAACTTGACAATCATTATTCCATTCAACCACTTGATCTTTCTTCAACAGCTTGAAGATTGGTTCACAGGTAGATGTTAGGTGAGAGATGAACCTTGCGATATAGTTTAGGCGTCCCAAGAAACCTATGACCTCCTTCTCAGTGCGAGGGGCAGGAATTTCTTGTATAGCTTTGACTTTGGCAGGATCAACCTCGATTCCTTTGTTACTGACGATGAATCCCAAAAGTTTAACGGACCTGACTCCGAAAGTGCACTTGCTAGGGTTCAGTCCGAGCTTGTATTCTTTTAACCTGACAAACAGCTTTTGCAGATGGTTGAGGTGTTCTTCTTCTATTTGTGAATGGGCTATCATGTCGTCTATGTAGAATTCAATCTCATGATGTATCATGTCATGAAATAAAGCTACCATGGCTCGCTGATAGGTTGCCCCGACATTCTTCAGTCCGAATGACATCACTTTATAGCAGAACGTAACCCACTGCGTAACAAAAGTAGTCTTTGCCATGTCTTCGGGGGCCATTTTGATCTGGTTATACCCTGAAAATCCGTCCATGAAAGAGAATACCTTGTGTTGAGCTGTGTTGTCAACCAAGATGTCAATATGTGGTAGTGGAAAATCATCTTTAGGGCTAGCCCTGTTTAAGTCTCTGTAATCCACACACATTCTGACTTTGCCGTCCTTCTTAGGCACGGGCACAATGTTAGCAACCCATTATGGATAGGAAGTAACAACAAGAAAGTCAACATTGAACTGCTTCATCACTTCAGCTTTGATCTTCTCAGACATATCGGGCCTCATTCGACGGACTTTCTGCTTGATTGGTGGACAGTCTTCTCTTGTAGGGAGATGGTGAACCACAATATCTGTATCCAGTCCCGGCATGTCTTCATAGGACCAGGCGAAGATCTCAACATACTCATTCAACAGCTGAACTAAGCGCTCTTTGACACTTGGCTCCAGGTTGGCACCCACTTTAACCTCTTTTCTATCTTCGGCAGTACCCAAATTGATAGTCTCTAACAACTCTTCATGGGGCAGAATAGCCCTTTCTTCTTGTTGCAAAATTCTAGCCAACTCTCCAGGAACTTCACAGTCTTCATCACCTTCGTATTCGGCATGATTGACCAGATCTTCAGAGTCACTGAAGGCCATAGCAGAATTGTTATCCATGGAATCCGGAGTGGATGGGTACCTGCATTTTGTGAGTGTGAGTGTGTAAGGGATAACCACCTTTAAACAAAATAAAATGTAAAAAGAAAATGAACACAAAAGTTTATATATGAAAAAGTCCATGATTCATTAAAAATGGCATATGAAAATGAAGAATCAAAACCCTTACAAATGGACCTATATGCCCCGGGTAAGGCATAAGGTGAAAAGAGTGTACGAATTGTTTAATAATTATTACAGACCAAACATGAAATGTTCAAAAGATAAATTACTGATTGATGAAAGTAATGGGAACGAAGTCTTTCGCCTCCCAGTTGTTCAGTCCTCCTTCAATAGTTGGAAAGATCCAGTCTTCAAAATTGCTTTCTTCTTTATCATCTTCTAAAGCATGAACTCCATGATGAGTGATCTTTAATGGCGGTCCTCCAGCCCTGGAGAGACGCACAACTTTCTGGCTAGCAGCAGTGAAACCTAATCCGTACTTATCTGTCTTGTAAGGAAAATCTGGCAGTTGACCCCATACTGTACTTCCTCCTTCCTTGATCACAACCTCTGCATCTTTAAGGGATGACACCCGAGACACAGGCTTGGTAATGATGGGCACACCAGTTATTGTCTTTGCTACCACAACTTCAGGAGAAAACTCTTCAAAGTGTTGGAAAGGTGTTTCTATGAATTCACCATCTAACTCCACGTAGCGGAAAGAGTTAAGGTGGCTTATCATATACTCCTCCTCACCATGAACTGTTATGATCTTACTCTGGACTGGGTATTTGAGCACCTGGTGTAGAGAAGAATTGACTGCCCCAGCATTGTGGATCCATGGCCTTCCCAACAAGCATGAATATGAAGGACGGATGTCCATCACATAAAATGTAGAGTTGAAAATTTCTGTTCCCACCTTAATTGGGATGTCCACTTCTCTGTGAACCATCCGCTTAGAACCGTCGAAGGCTCTAACAATGATATTACTGGGCTTTAAGGTCAAACCTTCACAGTCTAACCTGTCCAATGCTTTCTTTGGTAGGACATTTAAAGATGAACCGGTATCAACCAGAACATGAGCAAGTGTGGTCCCTCTGTACTCTACCGAGACATGCAGCGCATCATTATGCTTTCTTCCCTTAGATGTCAAATAGGCATCAGAGAAACCAAGACCATTGTCGGCTGTAAGGCTGGCTACACACTCTTGAAACTGATCCACAAAAGTTTCTTGAGGCACGTGCGCCGTCTTCAAGAATTTGATCAAGGCTTTGGCATGAGCCTCAGAGCAGAGCAATAGAGCCAGCATAGATATTTTTGAAGGGGTTTGCCCCAACTTCTCTATGACATCATAGTCGCTCTTCTTAATTATATTTAAAATCTCCTCCATTTCCTTTTGGGTGGTCTCGGGGATAACCAAAGTCTGATCCCTCGTCCTAACGAGCGCTTCTTGGATCCCCTTACCTTTATCGGCAGTAACAACAGAGGGTACAACTTCGGGGGTAACAATTTCTTCAATCACTGGACTTCACACATATATCTTGACAGGCACAGGAGCACTTGAGGGTCCGAAGACTGTCCGGGGAGGAGCAATCTCCGGAGAGAAGATTCTTCCGCTACGAGTGATCTTACTTGTCCCCGCAATATTTCCTATGTCAGGAGTTTCTTCATCGGAGCTTTCTTCCACTGATTCGATCTGCTTAACACCGTGGTAGAAGATCTCTCCTCCATAATTCCACGGTATTGTCTTGTTGGACTTATATGGAATAGGCCCTGGCATGGTAATCTTCAGCGGTACAAACTTTGGATCGGGTGTAATCTTAACAGGCCTTTTGCAGGTCTTGGAAAGATTATCGAAAATGGTGATTATAGCAACATCATTGATTGGAATAACTGGAGTAACATGAGTAATAGTAGCAACAGGAGTTTTCGGAAAGAGGATCTGTTGAGTATCCATCAAGCGTTGGATGCCTGACTTCAATAGCAGACAGTCGGATTTCAAGGTCGAACAAAGGTAACAATCTTTTTCAAAGCCCGAGAAAATCCCGGCTTTCAACAGATTCATCTTGATCATTGGCAACAAAGTCATTAAGTCATCAACAACGGTAACATGAAGATCTTATACAATATCATGGACATTATGACCATGTTTTTGCATAGGAGCAGATATCACATTAGGTTTTTCGGGGGCATCAAACTCCACCTCCTTGGCATCTATTAAATCTTGGATCTTGTTTTTAAGGGCCCAACAGTTGTTGGTGTCGTGCCCCACACTGTCCCAATGATATGCACATTTTGCATTTGAATGGTAATAGGGAGAAGAGGTATTTGGGTTTTTCGGCGCTTCTTTCAAGTTGGTAAGGTTTAACTTTAACAGATGAGGGAGGACCTGAGCAGGTGTCGTATTGACCCGAGTGAATTGCCGTTGTGGCCTTTCTAACCTTTGCTGGTTAGCTCTGGGTTGATTGCTTCGAGGTTGATCGGCTGAGGAGTTCTGGATCATCACAGCCCCCACCGCTGGTCGGTGCTCCATTCTCCCTTGATTTCTCTGGGTGTGAACAACAGAAACTTCCTTCTTGGCTGGGAAAGTCTTCTTGATAGCAGTGGAAGCAAAGGTCTCCTTCTGAATTTTACCACTCTTAATGCCAACTTCGACCCTTTCACCTGTCAGAATTAATTCGGTGAACCCTGCAGATGAGCTCCCGATCAAGTGATTGAAGAATGGACCTGACAGGGTCCCCAAAAACATATCAACCATCTCTCTATTCGACAATGGTGGCTGCACCCTTCCAGCCAAATCCTTCCACTTCTGGGCATACTCCTTAAATCCCTCATTAGAGACCATACCCATACTCTGTAGTTGAGTACGAGTAGGCGCTAAATCTGCATTATATTGGTATTGTCGGTAGAAAGCAGCAGCCAAATCCTCCCAGTTATGAACATCAGATCTCTCAAGTTGATAGAACCAGTCCAATTGCGTACCCGATAAACTATCTTGAAAAAAGTGGACCCACAAATCCTTATCAGAAGAGTGAGGTTGGATCTTTCTGATGTAGGACCACATATGCATCTTCGGACAGGACAAACCGTCATATTTAGCAAATGCAGGCACCTTGAACTTGGGGGGAATGACGATCCCAGCAACCAACCCTAGTTCTTCGAAATATAACCCAGGTACTCTTTGTACCTCCATGGGTGCCAACTGATCTTCCAGATTTTTATACTTGTCGTCCGCCGGAGGGTACTGCTGTTCGGAGTAATCTTCATCCTCTTCCTCTTCTTCTTCTTCAGCTTCAGACTCGAAGGGCACCACAACTCCTTTTCCTTTACCAACCCCTTCATCAGACATCGAGGGGAAATCCAGAACTCTCCTAGCTTGGTTCTCAAACCTTCTTCCCATAGTAGCCACACCGATTCTTTTCTTTTTCTTCTTTTCTTTTTCCTTCTCTTTCTCTAATAGTGCTTTAAGGTCCTCTTGACCCTTTGCCAAGGTCATGAGGAGTTGCTGGAATTGCGAATCCTGTGCTTGCAGATCTTTGATCGTCTGCTCTATATCCATATTGCTAAAATAAACAACAGAAAGATAAGGAAACCTGGTGTGAAGACCTGTTTATGCATATGATGAATGATGTGTATTCATGTAATGTATTCAAGGATTCAGAAATTCAAATTTGTTGTAAACAAAAAGAACACACGTCATATTAATAAGAAGAAATTTGTTAGTACATTAATGCCCCATGGGCAAAATATTACAAAATTCTTAATGTAAAAAGACGTTGCGCATCCTCTTTGGTGCGATGTAAGTGTTGAGATTCTGCTCTTCATGGAGTTGACGGGTAAGTTCCAAAACCTTATTCTCATTGGCGTAGAAGCTGGCTTCAAAATTATTCCGTTCTTCCTTGAGTTGTATCCAACTCTTTTGTAAATCTTCCAATGATGTTGGCATGTCGGGATGTAAGAGGGTGTATGGAACCTCTCCTTCCATAACAGGCTCTTTGATCACGGGGAGAATGTGGGGGTAAGGCATCATAAGACTCTGGGCACGGGTTCGTACCCACTTGAGATAACTCTCAAGGGGGATGGAATTCTTGTGTCCCAGTGTCTTACTGTCCACTTTGTTGGGCATCCTCCAAGCTCGGATAAACCTTTGTCGAAGTCCTTGAGCATCGTTGTCGAAGTCAAAAACCAAGTCAGGAATCAGCATGTCATGAGGGCCATCCCTTCGGGCATACTCGAATTGTCTCAGAGCTAAACAAGGGTTGTAGGTAATGCCTCCCCTAATGCCTAGTAATGGGACATTAGGGAATTCTCCACAACGATCAATGATGATGACATTTTCTCTGGACCGAGAACACCAATGAACATCATAATGTGTAAGGGTCATCAACTGTTGTGACCACCTTAAACCCTGCTCATTCTTCAAAATTGATTGGGGAAGGTGAGAAATAAACCACCTTGCTAGAAGAGGAGTACAGCACATGAGAACACCTCTCTTCCTCATTGTTCGTGTGTAAAATGAGTGTAAGATGTCCCAAAGCAATGTAGGCACAGGATTCCGAGATATGAAAATCTTAATAACATTCACATATATAAGCTGATCAGGGTTTGGGAACAAGACCAACCCATAGATGAGAAGTGCTACAATCTCCTCAAAAGCTTGCAGATCTAAAGAATTCCAGCATTCTTGTGCCTTCTCAAACATAAACTTTTCCAAGAAACCCTTGACACCACTTCTGGTTTCCTAATGACCTTTGATATCAGATGGTTGCAAGTGTAAGGCTTGAGCAACATCTTCAAGCTTTGGTTCTCTTTCCGTACCGTTGTAGGGTAGTTGATGGAGAACAGGAATCCTCAGGAGTTGAGAAAATTCCTCCAAAGTAGGCACTAGTTGGTAATCAGGAAATGTAAAGAAATGGTGTAGGGGGTCAAAGAACTGGAAGAGAACTTTCACCAAGTCTTCTTCAATGTTGAAGTTGACCAAGTTGAGAAGTATACCATGTCTTTCACTGAAGAGAGAATTCTCTAGAATCTTGGAAGCAAGCTTCTTGAGTTGAGGAGGGATTCTCACAAGGTTGACCTGAATTGTTTTCCTGCGAAGTGGTTCCATGACCTACAAAACAAGAACAAAGATGAAGATCCAAACCCTTGAAATGGTTAGTGGATGCATATGATGCTTTATGATGTTCATAATGTATGCACAAATATATGTACAAGCAAGTCACACAAGTTCCTAGTTTCAGGCTTGCATGGGGTTTCATAGGTAAGTATCCTCTTGAAGTTAGTTGGCTCAACCTGCACTATAAATAGTAACCGGGTTCTAAGGAGCTCAATATCACTGGATTATTTTATGTGTTTATTGTTTCAGTTTAGCCACTTAACTGGCGAACGAAATATTCCAAGAAAACAACCCTCAATGAGTGTAGTATCGAGTATCTATCAACTTCGGACTGTACCAAAGCCGGTCATCTCACTACCCCTAATAAGGCCAAGATGGTCAAGTAAAGGTTCTAAGAGTTCATTAGTGCTTCATGACATTACTCAGCGGCCCCGTATTCTCTTTGATTGAATCAAAGGCTACCGGTACCCACAAATATGTCACACTAATATAGCTATTACTTCAACCATGTCGGTATACCCCGCACAGTTTCCACAACGTATTGCTATTTACCTATGAATGTTTCCCAAATCCGGGTAGAGGATTTCCAGCCCAAACAATAGAACCAATTGTAAAGCAATCAAAGCAAACAAGATAAGCATGTAAAGGTGATCTGAACCCTAAGGTTACTCCACTTTTATTCTTATTCCCCAGCAGAGTTTCCAGTTCTATGATACGGTGGGAGAACTGAATTGAGGTTTCGCGTTTGTGTTCGCAAATGTTTCGGTTTAGCAAGAGTCGCCACCGACTTTTTATTTTATCCAAAGGAAAGGTCAAAAAGCACAAGAAAGACCTTTGAGATGTTTTCTTGGGTTCGGGGGGTAGATTATGAAAAGGGAAGGTTCAAGCACCCTTTTCATCCATGGTTATCCATGGGCTCTCAGTTACTTGTTTAGATCACTTGCTTTTGCTTTTCCAATTGTTTTAAATGGTGCTTTGTGTGTGGTTTTGAAAATGTTTTGAAAAGAGGCCATCATTGTGGCAACCTTCGTAATGATTCTTGTTTGAATGTATACAAAGATGTATGTCTTTTGAAAAGATTTCAATGTTTGAAAGTTTGTTTTGGGAAATGTTTTGAAATTGTGTTGTGAAGTGTGTTTGAAAATGGCAAGGATGTTTTTTCAAGCTTTGATCAAGTAACTAAGACTTGTCTACCCTATTTTACTCAAAGATCTTTCCTATATGTTTTTAACCCTTTTGACAGTGTTGTTTTACCATTGCATTTGGTAAACAACCTTGTATTAGGATGTTAAACAGGACATGCGCAAGTCATCGTATTGACCATGATAGCAATATTGCCAAGTATCTTTAGCAATTTTGAGGGACTAGATCATTTTTATATAGGCAACCAAGATAGTGTCATCGAGGGACTATGATCTTTTGTTTTGTTTTTGTTTTGCCAAGGATACTCAACATGCATAACATGGTCAATTTTAAGGCAACAAGTGGATGAAACCCTAGGGGTGCAAGTGTGCATTGTGTTATCATTTTCATGCATTTTTGTCTTTGTATTAGTCAAGCTATTTGTTGATTTTAGATTTTTGCATACAAACCCTAATCTCTAATCATGGCATAATTGAAAGCATAAAGTGCGTAAAATAAACCTAAGCTATTACAACATTTGATATGGGGAGAGGGATACAATTTTTGAATGGGGATTATTTGGCAAGAAATTAAAACCCTAATTTTACTATTACATCCAAATTGAATCAATGACATAAATAATAAATGAATAATATTTAAATAAACAAATTAAATAAATACAAAATATTATGAACATGCAAAAAAATTTTGTTATATTTTTTTTATGTATGTAAAATATTTAGTGTATATAAAAGGAAATAAAAGATTATATTTTTTTGTTAAGGGTAAAACCCTAATTTTTTTTAAGAAAGTAAATATATTAACTATATTATTTATGTACAATAAAAATAAAAGTATATTCAAGTGTAAAAAAATATGTTAAAAAAAGTAATATTATTTTTTAATAAGGGTGGGAACCTAGTTTTTGTTTTAAGATAATATACATTATATTAATTATTTTATATACAAAAATAAAATATAAATATACACAAATATTTAGATAAATAATAGTATATGAGAAAAAATATTATCTTATAGGTATAAATGATAAAAAATAAATATATAATATTTCTATAATGTTTATAAGTTTTTTTATTAAATAAAATAAAAGTCTATACTACTTAATAATTATTTTCATGTCTAAAAAAAATGATAAAATAATAAAAAAACATGTGAAAATTTATGAAAATATTTTTGGGTATTTTTATGTTTGGAAAATATAAAATAAAATCAGAAAATGAAAATAAATAAAAAAATATAAAAGTATAAAGAAATTGGGCCAGGGGGGTGTATTCAGTAACAGGGGGGGGGGTGTCAATAGTGAGCCAGGACCAAGCCCAGCCCACCACACTTCATCTTCAACCTTTGTCTTCAAAAATTACGCGCGCCCTGTACCAAACACGAACAACCTGCATACGTGCTCTAATGCAAAAACACATAACATCAAAGTTGTAGCATTTTTCAAGACGAATTCAACCATATAAGAAACTTGTCCTAACTCTCAAAGACTAGAGAGAATTTCTCTGGCCCTAAATCCTAACCTAATTTTTTCAGGAAGTTCTTGGATCAAATTCTCTTAACACGATTAATTTAAATGAAAACTGGGCATATGTACAACTTCATGGCTATGGATACTACATTTTATATTCACAAACCCAAGCCTAAATATTCCTAAATAGAGAGATAGGAAGTTGACAAAACCTGTTTCAGTTGACTTCGTGTATGGCAATGTGGAGCTTTTCAATGAGGCCTGAGATATTTGAGAGCTTGCTTGAACTTCCCATGACCTTCCCCAATGCCTAGCTTGCCTTGAATGTGCTTGAACAAGCCTACAGAACTCAACCTGCACAAGCTGAAATCAAAAATGGAAAACCTTGTAAATGGAGTTACATTCAGTGTTTAAGGGTTGTGATAGCTTGGATGGGTTATGTGGAAGGTGTTTGAACCAATTTGAGGCAAAACACACGAGGAATTTGTGCTATGGAAATCAAACTGCAGGGAGTGCCCTGTTTTGCCAAATGAAGATGATTTTGTGCTATGGGAGGTTTGAGGGTTCAAAGGATCGTGTTTCTGGATCAAGGGGATGTGAGAAACTTGTTCCAAATGCTTGCCAAGGTTGGTTCTCACAGATGTGTAAGATCTAGTGTATTTGATATCTTTCTTGTATATGAAGCAAAAGTGGACAAGTGATGCAAAGCAACCTGTACAGGCTATCTATCAGCTTTCACACTATGCTCTTGGCCCCTCAAGTTTGTGGATTTTATTTGCTGCACAAGATATGGTTCAATGCTCAAGGATGCAACTTTGACATAAAGCAAGATTTAAGCAAAATGGTAATGTTGCTTTTTCTATTTAAGGATTAATCTTGTGTGCAATGCTCTAATGACCAAAACAAAGCCTTAGACCAATGGATTTGCATTTAATTAATGAGTGTGGAATGGTTTTGAGACCTGTAATCAAGTATAAAGCAAGCTGATTAGGGTTTGCAACTTGTATCACTATGAACATGCCATGGATAAAAAGTGAGTTTTTGCCAACTTCAAGCTTTTGATTCTCCCTAACCACAAATGAGTTTGGAGAGTTCTTGGACATTTTGGAAAGCTTGAAACATGCTCTACAATCCATATTTGAAATGAAATTTGATATTCCAAGTGGAACTATGTGAAAAATGGTCATGAAGATGGGTCAAAATCCTGCCTAAATTAGGGCAAAATTTCACTAAGTTAAAAGTTTCATGGACCCTTGTTCCAAAAATCATAACTTGAGATCAAATATTCTTTTGGGAAAACTTTGTGAATAAAAGTTGTAGACTTTGTGGAGGATTACAACTTTCATGTTGGACGTTTTGTTTGAATCCAATTGCATCATGATGAAAATGTTGGGCAAATTGGGAAAAATTAAGAAAATTTTATAACTTAGAAAAATTCTAAGTTATGAAAATTTTCAATCTTAAACCCTAATTTGAAAAATTGGGTTTCATGATGAACAAGTTTCATGTTTTGACACATCTTGATGAAAAATGACCCTTGGCACTTGATTTTGACCAAAAAGTCAAAGTTTGACTTTTCAATGTACACTCAAATTTTGATCAGTTGACTGAAAAATTCATCTGTCAATCCAATGCAATTGAGATCTTTTGAACCTTGTGAATAGGTCAAGATGATGCCATTGAGTCCTTGAATCCATGATTGAACCCAATTTTCCATTGGCTAGGTAAAAAATCAGAAATTGCCCTTGTGCAGTCAAAACCCTAAAAATGACCATTTTCCCCTTTTGATGATCTGATCAAATTTCTTGAGAAGTTGTGGTACAAACTTGATCAAATGGTTCATATGAGTCTATAATGTTGATGTGGGTAAAAAATCATGAGGTTTGACTGTAAATTGGCCATAGTTGACTTTTCCCCAATACAACTGATTTCTAGGTCAACTGTCAAATTGACTGGGCCAAAATTTGATTCAAGGCTTGAAACTTGGTATGGACAAACTTATGAGTCCAACATGAAGTATGAAAGTCACTTTGAGCATTAAAAGTCCAAAAATCTCTGTGCAAACTCAAACCCTAATTTCAGGTCAACAGTGCAAGGAGATGTCTTGAGCAGTGCAAACCCTAGCTTGGTCTTGGATCCAAAGAGTCTTGTGAGGGGAAATCTTGATAAAATGAGAGGGAGAATTTTGGGGTACAACATGTATGATGCAATAACTGTGCTTTATCAATGTTTATGATATATGTAATGTATGCGCATGTAAGCTGATTAGCTGTATTACTGAGGAAAATAAATCCTTGACTGCTGCTGGGGAAAATAAATCATTGACCATTGAGGATAAGAAATCCTTTGCGACTGTTGGGGATATAAAAATCCTTGACGACTTCTGTGGGGATATGAGGATCTTCATGTCTTGAAGTTTGAGTATTGACAAAAATTCTGTTGTGAGAGTAATGCCATATACTGCTTGAGAAATCTGCTTGGGAAATCTAGAGAATTTTGATGACTTCTACTGGGTATTTTCCAATGGGAATCCTTATTCTGCTGGGGAATAGAGAAAACTCGGATGACTTCTGTGAATGAGAATCTTCATTCAGTTGGGAAGCAATAAAAAACTCTCTAGGGAAGAAGGCTTACTGCTGGGGAGTAGGTTTAGGAGTTTGGGTTGTCTGCCACTCTACTGGGGAATTATCCTAGTTTGGGGAGAGACAAAAGTTAACTGTTATCTGGTTGATTTTCAGGCTTCAAGATGACTTGTTGGGGAATTTGGAGAAAACTGAATGGTTTCCGCTGGGGGTTGATAGTTTGAAATTTTGGCTCCGCTGGGGATTGAGAGTTGGAAATTTTAACTCTGATGGGAATTAAGGGTTTGAAATTTTTAGCTCCGCTGGGGATCTGGGAGTTTGAAGTTTTAACTCTGATGGGGATTAAGGGTTTGAAATTTTAGCTCCGCTGGGGATCTAGATGATGTACTGTAGGGATTGCTCATGGAATAGCCTAAAGACATTTTCCTATCCTTCTAGTCTGTCAGTAATTGTTCTTTTTCATCCTGTTTATTTGTAAACAGTAATTATGTTCAAATGCATATGTTCATCAATGAATCATTGGACATTTTTGCAAATAAAAACACAAGTGTAAAGAAAAAGGCAAATAGTTTTCTGTACTTTGAAAGAGACATCTTTGTATTTACTTTGAATAAGTGTTTTGTACAAAGGAGACAGGCATCCTAGTAAGAGGATGGTGTCATAAAAGTGAGAAAAATTTATACAAAGAAAGATAGCTATGTGTAAAAACCCCATGGGGTTCCCATTCCGCTATAGCCTTCCTATCTCCGAGTATCTTGTCCATCCGTTGCTTCGTCCAAAGATGATTGACTTGATCAGAAGCTCAGAGTTTGTCAGTGAAGAGATTGTCCTTAAAGTGATCCGACGAGACATAGTCATACACTTTAATTCCCTAACTTTTTCCTGGACCGCCCTTTCGGGTTTTCAGTCCACCAGGAAACCCTTTTTTACCTAAGTCGCCCTTTCGGGTTTTCAACTTGCCGGGTGTACAGATTTTTATTTATTTCATCCCTAATTTTTGCCCGAACCTTTTCAGTTCGCCGGGATGCCCTTGTTTTTCCTAGGTATGTCAACCTAGCGGGTCTTTTATGCATAGTATCTTTTGACTATGTCTGTGTTCACAGGGTGCGGCACGTCGTCACCGTCCATGGTGGTTAAGATCATTGCCCCACCAGAAAAGATGTTCTTGATTATAAATGGTCCTTCGTAAGTAGGAGTCTGTTTGCCCCTGGGATCACTTTGTGGCAAGATGATGCGCTTGATCACTAGATCTCCAACTTGATATACCTGGCGTCTGACTTTCTTGTTGAAAGCTTTGATCATTCGTTTTTGATACGTCTGACCGTGGCAGACAGCAGTAAGTCTCTTCTCGTCAATTAAGTTCAACTGATCAAGTCGAGTCTGGATCCAATCGTCTTCACCCAAACCAGCATCTTTCATGATTCTCAAAGAGGGAATCTTAACTTCGATAGGTAAGACAACTTCCATGCCATATACAAAGGAATAGGGTGTTGCCCCAGTTGATGTGCGAGCCGTGGTACGGTACCCGTGGAGAGCAAACGGTAACATTTCATGCCAGTCCTTGTAGGTGACAGTCATATTTTGTATGATCTTCTTGATATTTTTGTTAGCAGCTTCGACTGCACCATTCGTCTTTGGCTGATAGGGAGATGAATTGTGATTTTGAATCTTGAACTGCTTGCACAAGGCGGTGATCATAGTATTGTTAAGGTTTGTACCGTTGTCAGTGATGATCCTTTCGGGGATACCGTACCGGTAAATAAGATTTTGTTTGATGAAGTGGGAAACAACATTCTTAGTAACGGATGTGGAGGACGCTGCTTTGACCCACTTGGTGAAGTAGTCAATGGCCACCAGAATGAAGCGGTGTCCATTGGATGCTGTAGGCTTGATCTCTCCAATCATGTCGATTCCCCACATAGCGAAGGGCCAAGGAGCTGTTAAGACATTTAGAGGAACCAGAGGCACGTGTACCTTGTTTGCATAGATTTAACATTTGTGACAAGTGCGGAAGTGTTGATAGCAGTCAGCTTCCATGGTAGACCAGTAATAGCCTTCCCGTAGGATCTTCTTTGCCATCGTATGCCCGCTAGAGTGAGTGCCAAAGGTACCTTCATGCAATTCAGCCATGATCTTTTCAGCTTTAATCTTGTCCACACAACGAAGCAAAATAGAATCATGATTGCGTTTGTACAGGATGCCATTGCTTAGGAAGAACTTAGCCGAGAATCTCCTTAAGAACATTTTGTCATTGACTGAAGCTCCTTCTGGATATTCTTGCGCCTCGAGATACCTTTTGACTTCATGAAACCATGGCTGGTCCACTACTTCTTCGGTATTAATCTCGTGACAGTGTGAAGGTTCATCCATCCGTTCAATGGTGATCTGGGGAGCCTCATTGTCCCAATTAAGTTTAAACATGGATGACATTGTAGCTAGAGCATCTGCTAGCTGATTTTCTTCTCGCGGGAAGTGCTCGAAGGTAATCTGCTCGAAATGTGGTAACAATGTCAAGACATGTTCTTTGTAAGGGATGAGGTTTGGATGCTTAGTATCCCATTCTCCTTTGATATGACTGATGACCAAAGCTGAGTCCCCAAACACATCTAAAGATTTGATTCCCAAGTCTATGGCAGCCTTGAGACCAAAGATGCATGCCTCGTACTCTACCATGTTGTTCGTACAGTTGAAGCAAAATATGGCAGTGAAAGGAGTATGGAAACCTTATGGGGATATGAGTACCGCGCCGATACCTTTGACAAGTGCATTGGATTCCCCATCAAAGTACAGGGTCCATCGGGATCCTTGTTCAGGTCTGTCATATGGTCTGAAATCTTCAACGTTGTCCAATGTCATGATGTCTTCATCAGGGAAGTCAAACTTCATGGATTGGTAATCTTCGACAACCTGGTGAGCCATATGATCATCTAACACACTACCCTTTATAGCTTTTTGGGTCATGTACTGTATGTCATATTCTGTTAGGATCATCTACCATCTAGCTATTCTTCCAGACAAAGCAGACTTCTCAGAGATGTACTTTATCGGATCCATCTTAGATATCAGCAAAGTGGTATGAGTCAACATATACTGCCTTAGCCGGCGAGCAGCCCATATCAAAGCGCAACAAGTTTTCTCGAGCAGTGAATATCTGATTTCACAGTCGGTAAACTTTTTGCTAAGGTAATAAATGGCATGCTCTTTTCGGCCAGACTCGTCATACTGCCCCAGTACGCACCCCATTAAATTCTCTAAGACGGTCAGATACATGATTAACGGTCTTCCTTCAACGGGTGGCATCAAGATAGGAGGTTCTAGCAAATACTCCTTGATTTTATCAAAAGCAACTTGACATTCATCGTTCCATCTGACTACCTGATCTTTCTTCAATAGCTTGAAGATTGGATCACAAGTAGATATTAGGTGAGAAATGAACCTAGCAATTTAGTTTAGGCGTCCCAAGAAACCTCTGACTTCCTTCTCAGTGCGAGGAGCAGGCATTTCTTGTATAGCTTTGACTTTGGCAGGATCAACCTCGATGCCTTTGTTGCTGACAATGAAACCTAAGAGCTTACCGGACCGGACTCCGAGTGTACACTTGTTTGGGTTCAATCTGAGCTTGTACTCCTTCAACCTGACAAACAGCTTTTGCAAGTGACCAAGGTGTTCTTCTTCAGTTTGTGATCGGGCTATCATGTCATCTACGTAGACTTCTATCTCATGATGTATCATATCATGAAATAAAGCTACCATGGCGCGTTGATAGGTTGCCCTGGTATTCTTCAGTCTGAATAGCATCACTTTGTAGCAGAACGTACCCCACTGTGTGACAAAAGTAGTTTTCTCCATGTCCTCAGGTGCCATTTTGATCTGGTTATAGCCTGAGAATCCGTCCATGAAAGAAAATACCTTGTGTTGAGTTGTATTGTCAACCAGGATGTCGATGTGCGGAAGTGGAAAATCATCTTTAGGGCTGGCCCTGTTTAAATCTCTATAATCCACGCACATTCTCACCTTTCTGTCCTTTTTAGGCACGTGCACAATGTTAGCAACCCATTGAGGATATGAAGTAACAGCCAGAAATCCAGCATTGAACTGCTTCATAACTTATGCTTTGATCTTTTCTGACATGTCAGGTCTCATGCGGTGGACCTTTTGTTTAACTGGTGGACAATCTTCTCTTATGGGTAGACGGTGTACCATAATGTCTGTATCAAGTCACGACATGTCTTCGTATGACCAGGCAAAGATCTCAACATAATCATGCAATAGCTGAATTAGGCGCTCCTTGACACTCGGATCTAGATTGACACCTATCTTAATTTCCTTTTTATCATCCTCAGTTCCCAAGTTGATTGTATCCAACTGCTCTTCATGAGGCTGAATTGCTCTTTCCTCTTGCTGTAGTAATCTAGCCAACTCCCCTGGCACCTCACAATCTTCCTCACCTTCGTATTCGGATTGGTAGATCAGATCTTCAGAGTCACTGAAGGCTATAGCAGTATCGTTACCCATGGGTTCCGGAATGGAAGGGTACCTGCATTTGTGAGTGTGGGTGTGTGTAAGGGATAGCCATCTTAAAACAACAATATGTAAAAGAAAGATAATGAGCACAAAAGGTTTAAATATGAAAAGCGTCCATGATTCATTAAATGACATATGAAAATGAAATAAGAACCCTTACAAATGGACCGTTGTGCCTCGGGTAAGACACAAGGTTGAAAAAGTACGAATTGTTTGTAAATTATTACAGATCCAACAGAAATGGAAAAGATAAATTACTGCGGTATGAAAGTAATCGGAACAAAGTCTTTTGCTTCCCAGTTGCACAGTCCTCCGCCGACAGTAGGAAATATCCAGTCTTCCAGGATGCCATCTTCTTCACTGTCCTCTAGTGCATTAACCCCTTGGTGGCTGATCTTCACAAGTGGCCCTCCGGCATGGGCGCGGCGCACGACCTTCTGAGCAGTCGAAGTCCTAGGCCAAGCTTGTCTGATTTGAAAGGAAAGTCTAGAAGCTGCCCCCAGATGGTGGATCCGCCTTCTTCCACTACTTCCCTAGCATCCTTTAAAGATGAAATCCGAGGTGGTGGTCTTATGATCACAAGATTTGAGGACACCGCCTTGGTTACCGCTATTTCTTCAGAAACTTCTTCAAAATGTTGGAAAGGGGTCTCGATGAATTCTCCATCCAATTCTACATATCGGAATAAATTCAGATGACTAATCATATATTCCTCTTCCCCATGGACAGTTATGATCTTCGCTTGGACGGGGTACTTGAGCATCTGGTGCAAAGTGGAGGTGACAGCTCCGGCATTGTGGATCCAGGGGCGTCCCAACATACATGAATAAGAAGGACGAATGCCCATCAGATAGAATGTCGATTTGAAAACCTGAGTTCCCACCTTTATTGGGATGTTTACCTCACCATGGACCATCCTCTTAGATCCATCAAAAGCTCTGACCACTATATTACTGGGTCTTAGAGTCAGCCTCTCGCAATCCAACCTATCAAGGGATTTCTTTGGCAAGACATTTAAAGATGACCCAATATCAACCAAGACATGAGCTAGGGTTGTTCCTTCGCACTCCACTGAGACACATAGTGCATCGTTGTGTTTCCTCCCTCGGGGTGTATAGTCAGCATCGGAGAAACCCAAGCCATTGTTAGCTGTCAAACTGGCCACACACTCTTGGAATTGATCCGCAGACGTCTCTTGCGGCACGTGTGCTGTCTTCAGAAACTTGACCAAAGCTTTAGCATGTGCTTCAGAGAAAAGCAGCAATGCTAACATAGATATTTTGGAGGGGGTCTTCCCCAGTTGTTCCACCACATCATAATCACTTTTCTTAATGATCCTCAGGATTTCTTCCATCTCCTTCTTGGATGTTTCAGGAATAACTAGTGATTGAGCCTTCGTCAGGACAGGCTCCTCTTGAACATTCTTTCCTTTATTCTCAACAGCAGAAGTAGGGATAGGAATTGCATTATCTTTGTCAGCGGGTACACTTATAGGTACAATTACTGGTGCAGAGGTTATCTTCAGAATGGCCACGGATCCAAAGACTGCTGTTGGAGGAGCAATCTCTGGAGAAAAGATTCTTCCACTGCGGGTAACCTTGCTTGTTCCGGTAATGTTACTGACGTTAGAATTGTCCTCTTCGGAGCTTTCTTCTCCGGCAGTCTGTTCAATCTGTTTGACACCATGGTAGTATATTTCTCCACCATAGTTCCATGGTACCATTTTATCTGATTTGTAAGGGGCTGGCCCGGGCATTGGTATCTTCAACGGAGTAGTCATTGGAGCAGATGTAATCCTAACGGGTTTTTTAGGAACCCTGGAAGGATTGGCGTATATGGTTATTATTGAAACTTCTGGAACTGGAATGGGTGAAATAGGCGCTTTCTCAAACAAAATTTCCTGGTTATCAATCAATTGTTGGATACCTTTCTTCAACAGAGGACAGTCAAATGATGAGGACAGGCAAGTATGGCAATCTTGATCACATCCTGGGAACACCCCAGCTTTCAACAAATTCAACTTGATGGTTAGGAGAGGAGTTAACAATTCATCCACAATAGAAACAAATAGATCTTCTTCCACAACATTGGCATTGTGTCCATGCCTAGGCATCGGAGCAGAGATGACATTCAGTTTCTTAGGAGCTTTAAATTCAACTTCCTTTGCATCAATCAGATCTTGAATCTTGTTCTTCAAGGCCCAACAGTTGTTGGTGTCGTGCCCCGGACTTTCAGAATGGTAAGCGCACCTGGCATTCGGATGGTAGTGTGGAGATGCAGTGTTGGGATTTTTAGGGGCCTCTTTTAGCATGGCCAAATTCAACTTTAGAAGATGTGGTAGGACTTGAGCTGGAGTCATGTTTATCTTGGTGAATTGTCGTACATGCCTTTCCACCCTTTGCTGGTTATTTCTCGGCTGGTCATTTCTCGGCTGGTTGTTTCTTGGCTGGTCTGATGCATACTTTTGAATCATAACGGCCCCCACTGTTGTTCGTCGCTCAGTTCTTCCCTGATTTCTCTGTGTATAGACAGCATACACTTCCTTCTTTCCAGTGAAGGGCTTTTTTACAGCAGCAGAGGCGGATGCGTCTTTTTGAATTTTCCCGCTTCTAATACCGGCTTCCACCCTCTCGCCAGTTAAAATCAATTCAGTGAAACCTACAGAGGAGCTTCCAATCAGGTGATTAAAGAAAGGACCTGACAGAGTTCCCAGGAACATGTCCACTAGCTCCCTTTCAGATAAAGGTGGTTGCACCCTTCCGGCTAAATCCTTCCACTTTTGGGCGTAGTCTTTGAATCCCTCATTGGATACCATGGCCATAATCTGGAGTTGAGTACGGGTTGGTGCCAAGTCGATGTTGTATTGATACTGTTTATAGAAGGCGGCTGCCAAGTCTTCCCAATTATGGACATCTGCCCTCTCCAACTGGTAGAACCAATCAAGCTGCGTTCCTGATAAACTGTCCTGGAAAAAGTGGACCCACAAATCTTTGTCAGCAGAATGTGGTTGAATTTTCCTGACATAAGATCGTAGGTGAATCTTGGGACAAGACACCCCATCATACTTGGAAAACAGTAGCACTGTAAACTTAAGAGGGATTACTATTCCAGACACCAACCCTAACTCCTCTAAATCCAGCCCCGGTACTCTCTGCACTTCCATAGCAGCTAGACGTTCTTCCAGGTTTTTGTATTTGTCATCGGCCGGAGGATACTGTTGTTCGGAGGATTCCTCTTCACCCTTTTTTTCCGCTTCAGAATCTGATGGTACTGCCGCTCC
Organism: Vicia faba; assembly: GCA_948472305.1. Lineage (NCBI taxonomy): Eukaryota > Viridiplantae > Streptophyta > Magnoliopsida > Fabales > Fabaceae > Vicia > Vicia faba. The sequence continues at coordinate 298,135 of CATIWC010002151.1, forward strand.
GTTTCCTTTCCCTTCCCCCTCCTCAGATGTTGATGGGAATTCCAAGGTCCTTCTGGCTTGTCCTTCAAACCTTCTGCCCATGATAACCACACCGACTCACTTCTTTTCCTTTTTATCTTTCTCTTTCTCTAGAAGAGTCTTAAGCTCCTCCTGCCCCTTGGCCAAGGTCAAGAGTAGCTTTTTAAATTGTGAATTCTGAGCTTGTAAGTCTTTGACCGTTTGTTCAATATCCATCTTGCTGAAATAAACAACAGAGAGATGAGGAAACTTGGTGTGAAGATCTGTTTATGCATATGATGAATGATATGTATTCATTCAATGTTTTTAAGGATTCAGAAATTCAAATTTGTTTTAAACAAAAAAGAAACACACGTCATATTAATAAGATAGAATTATTAGTACATCAATGCCCCTTGGGCAAAATAATACAAAATTCTAAGGTAAAAAGACGTTGCACATCCTCTTTGGTGCAATGTAGGTGTTGAGAGTCTGCTCTTCATAAAGTAGCCGAGTGAGTTCCAAAACCTTCTTCTCTCTTGCGTAGAATTGGGCTTCGAAAGTGTTGCGCTCTCCCTTGAGCTGTATCCAACTCCTTTGTAGGTCTTCGAGTGATGTTGGCATGTCAAGATGTAGGAGGGTGTATGGAACCTCTCCTTCCTTAACATGCTCTATAATCACTGGGAGAACAGAGGGGTAAGGCATCATAAGACTTTGGGCGCGAGTTCGTACCCACTTGAGGTAAGGCTCAAGAGGGATGGAATTCTTGTGTCCCAAGGTTTTATTGTCTACCTTGTTTGGCAGCCTCCAAGCTCGGATGAATCTCTGACGGAGTCCTTGGTCTTCGTTGTCGAAGTCGAAAACCAATCCTTGAATCAACATATCATGTGAGCCATCCCTTTGGGCATAACCAAACTGTCTTAGATCCAAGCAGGGGTTGTAGGTGATGCCTCCCCTAATGCCTAGTAGAGGGACATTAGGGAATTCCCCAAAACGATCAATGATGATAACATTCTCTTTGGATCTAGAACACCAATGAATATCTGAATAGTTAAGTGTCATTAACCTTTGTGACCACCTCGAGCCTTGCTCATTCTTCAAGACTAATTGAGGAAGATGAGAAATAAACCATCTTTCCATAAGAGGAGTGCAACACATGAGAACACCTATTTTCCTCAATGTACGAGTGTGAAAAGAGTGGAAGATATCCCCAAGCAATGTAGGCATCGGGTTGCGAGACATGAAGATTTTGAAAGCACTCACATCTATGAGTTGATCAGGGTTAGGGAACAAGATCATCCCATAGATGAGAAGAGCTACAATCTCCTCAAAAGCTTGTAAGTCCAAGGAGTTCCAGCAGCTTTGGGCCTTCTCAAACAAGAACTTTGCCAAGAAGCCTTTGACACCACTTCTAGTTTCCCAATGGGTTATGACATCAGATGAGTGCAAGTGCAAGGCTTGAGCAATCTCTTCTGGCTTTGGATCTCTTTCCGTACCGTTGAAGGGTAGTTGATCGAGAATAGGAATCCTCAGGAGTTGAGAAAATTCCTCCAAAGTAGGCACAAGCTGGTAGTCAGGAAATGTGAAGCAATGATGCAAAGGGTCAAAGAACTGGAAAAGAACTTTCATCACGTCTTCCTTTGTGTTGGAAGTGATTAAGTTGAGAAGACGACCATGCCTATCGGTGAATGGAGAGTTCTCAGGAATCCTTGAAGCTAGCTCCTTGAGTTGTGTAGGAATTCTTACAAGGTTGACTTGGATAGTTTTCCTGCGAAGCGAATCCATAACCTACAAAACAGGAACAAAGATGAATTTCCAAAATAGTTGAAATGGTTAGTGGATGCAAATGATGTTCATGATGTCCATGATGTTATGCACAAGTATATATGTACAAGCAAATCACACAAGTTCCTAGTTTAGGCTTGCATGGGGTTTCATAGGTAAGTACCCTCTTGAAGTTTAGTTGGCTCAACCTGTCCTAGAAATAGTAACCGGGTTCTAAGGAGCTCAATATCACTAGATTTTTTCCTTGTTCATTGTTTTAATTCAGCCTCTTTACTGGTGACCGAAATATTCCAAGGAACCAACCCTCAATGAGTGTAGTATCGAGTATCTACCAACTTCGGACTGCACCAAAGCTAGTCATCTCACTACATCCTAAAAGGCCAAGTTGGTCAAGTAAAGGTTCTAGAAGTTCGTTAGTGCTTAATGACTCACTCAGCGGCCCCGTATTCTCTTTGATTGACTCAAAGGCTACCGGTACCCACAAATATGTCACATTAACATAGCTATTGCTTAGACCGTGTCGGTATACCCCGCACAGTTTCCATAATGTATTGCTAATTACCTGTAATGTTTCCCAAATCCGGGTAGAGGATTTAAACCCAAACAATAGAACCAAGATGTAAAGCAAACAAGTCAAACATTTGTAAGAAAATAAAGGTGATCTAAACCCTAAGGTAACCCCACTTTTATAAATTTCCCCAGTAGAGTCGCCAGTTCTATGATGCGGTGGGAGAACTGACTTGAGGTTTTGCATTTGTGTTTGCAAATGTTGCGGTTAGCAAGAGTCGCCACCGACTTTTCTTTTATCCAAAAGGAAAGGTAAAAAAGCACAGGAAAGACCTTTGAGATGTTTTCTTGAGTTCGGGGGGTAGATTATGAAAAGGGAAGGTGTTAGCACCCTTTTCATTCATGGTTTTCCATGGGCTCTTAGTTACTTGTTTAGAACACTTGATTTACTTTTGAAATTGTTTGAAATGGTGCTTTGTGTGGTTTTGAAAGTATTTTGAAAAGAGGCCATCGTTTAGGCAATATTTGTAATGATTCTCGTTCGTAAGAATGTATACAAAGATGTTTGTCTTTTGAAAAATGTTTCAATGTTTTGAAAGTTGTTTGGAAAATGTTTTGAAATGTGTGTGTTTGTTTTTGAAAATAGCAAGGATTGTTTTCAAATTGATCAAGTAACTAGAAGCATTCTACCTACTCAAAAGTCTTTCTTGTGCATTTTTATTCCTTTGACATTGTTGATTTACCATTGATTTGGTAAACAACCCTATCTTTGGATGTTAAACGGGACGGGTGTGGGTCATCGTATGACCATGATAACAATATTGCCAAGTATCTTAGCAAGTTTTGAGGGACCAAGATCATTTTGTTTAATCAACCTTTTGATAGCGTCATCGAGGGACTGTGATCTTTTATTTTGTTTTGTTTTGCCAAGATACTTTGCATGCATACCATGGCCATTCTTATTTAGGAAACCAAGTGGGTGAAACCCTAAGGGTGCTTGTGTGGAATGTGTGTCATTTTACATGCTTTTTTGTCTTGTATTAGGTTTTGTCTATTTGTTTGTTTTTGGTCTTATCATGCAAAACCCTAATTTACTACACATGGTATAAATGCGATAAATTGCGTAAAGTAAACTAAACTATTACAACAATTATTATGGGAGGGGGATACACGTTTTTGAATGGGGATATTACACAAAATAAACCCTAAAATAACTATTACAACCCAATTGAATTAAGTACAAATTAAATAAATATACAAATATTAAAAATGCAATAAAAATGTATTTATGCAAAAAATGTTTTGTATTTGTTTTTTGTAAGAGAAAAATGATTTATTTAAGTCCTAAAAATAAGAGAAAAAATATTGTTATTTTTGAAAGGGGTGAAACCCTAGTTTTTTAATTTAAAAGAAAATAATGCTTTTTATTATTATTTTGCCCATTTTTGTACAAGAAAATAATAAATAATTTTATGTACAAATATTAAAAATTAAAATATATATATGAAAATAAATATTTTATGTATAAAATAATAAAATAAAAATGTATAGTATTTTTAAATGTATTTATAATTTATTTAAGAAAATAAAGTTCTATTTATTCTAGTAAACTATTTTTATGCAAAAAATAAAATAAAAATGCAAAAAATAAAGAAAATATTTTTCATGATTTTTGTGATTCAGAAAAATAAATAAAAACAATAAATATAAAAAAGATAAAAAGAAATATGAAAAATAAAACAAATATGCAAAGGGGGTGCAAATATCAAGTCAGGGGGATGTGAAGATCAAAAACAGAAGGCCCAAGCACTTCATCCCTATCCTCCAGCTTCCATTTGCGCGCGTATCTGCCTTCAAACCTGTAACTCTCTATTGCTTGCATAAAATCAAAAATTGTAACATGAAAAATGTAGCATTTCATCTCACGATTCCAATGATATAAAATTTGTAACCTAACTCTCAAAGATCAGAGAGAATTTAATCATCCTAATTCGTGACCTAATTATTTCAGCAACTTCAAGCTTCAAATTATCTTAGCTCAGTTAACATAAATGAAAAGTATGCATATGTACAGCTTCACCATGTTAAGGACTACATTTTTGCTTCACAAATCTTGGCTTGAGGATGCCTAAATAGAGAGATAAAGTTTTGAAAAATACCTCCTTCAGCTGGATTTGGATATGGCAATGTGGGGACTTTGAGTGAGGCCTGAGGATCGTGTGAGCTTCCTTGAAGTTCCCTCAAGCTTTTCCAATGCTTAGCTGGCTTTGTGGATGGCTGAAACTCCCTGTAGAAGTCAAGCTGCAACCTTCCAAAGTGAAAATGGCAATGGCTGAAACAGAGCACACAATTGTAGGATGAATGCTTGGATAGCTTTGATATGATGTATGGAAGGTGTTTGAAGTTTTGAAAGGCAAAACGCACGAGCAAATATTGAACTTGCTATGATTTTGCAGAAACTGCAATGTTTTGGGCAGAAATTTGTGTTTTTTGAGTTTGAGAGTGTTTGGGATGTTATGCCTTCATGTTCTGGCTTGTGACAAGTTTTTGAATCCGTCTAGAATGATGCCAAGTCCACCCTTTATCAGCTTGTACAAGTTCTAATCTTTTGGCAACTTTTCTTGCCTTTGAAGAAAAGTGAAGTGACTTAAGCCAAAATGCTTGTACTGGCTAGTTCTAGGGCTGCCAAGGGTTGGTAAACATTTCTTGATATCTGTGGACATTGCTTGTAACAAAAGAACAGGTCCAAGGCTTAAGGTTTGTAAAGTTGGAAAAGCTTGCCTTTATGAAAATGGGAATGTGCACTTTTGGCCAAAAATGGAATTACAACTTGTACAATGCTTCAAAAGTGAAAACAAAGCCTTTATCCACTGAGTTTGCATTTAATTATGGAGTGTAGAAGTAGTTTAGGACCTGTAATTCAAGGTACAAGCATGCTTGATAAGATTTGCAACTTGGTGCATTGTGAAAATGGCTTGAACAAAAGTGACAAAATGCCATTTTCTCTTCTTCGATTCTCACTAACCACAAATGATCTTGGAGAGTTCTTGGACATTTTATAAAGCTTGCAATGTTCTCTACAATCCATATTTGAAATGTAACTTGAGATACTTCTTGGAACTAGGTGAATAGTTTCCATAAAGTTAGGTAAAAAACCTGCCTAAATTAGGGCAAAATTTAGTTCATGGACCCCTATTCACAAATTTGTATCTTGAGATCCAAGCATCTTTTGGGAAAACTTTGTGAATCAAAGTTGTATATTTCATGGAGAAATACAACTTTCACGTTGGAAGTTTTCTTTGAATCAAATTTCATCATGGTGAAAAAGTGGTGAAAAGTTGGGAAAAAATATAAAAATTTTCATACTTAGAAAAATTCTGTTATGAAAATTTTCAAATTCAAAACCCTAATTTTAAAAATTGGTTTTCTTGGTCAACAAGTTTCATGTTTTGACATATCTTGATGAATTATGACCCTTGGCACTTGATTTTGACCAAAAAGTCAAAGTTTGACTTTTCAGTATACAGTTGACTTTTGATCAGTTAATTGCAAAATTTATCTGTCAATCCAATGAACTTGAGATCTTTTGAACTATGTAATTAGGTAAATATGATTCCATTGAACCCTTGAAATCATGTTTGAACCCACTTGGCCATTGGCTAGTTTAAACATCAGAAATTGCCCTTTCTCAGTCAAAACCCTAATTTTGACCATTTTGCCCTTTTGATGATTTGTTAAAATTTCTTGAGGAGTTGTGATCCAAACTTGATCAAATGGTACATATGAGTCTAGAATGTTGTTGTGGATAAAAAATTATGAAGTTTGACTGTAAATTGGCCATGGTTGACTTTTCCCCCAATATAGTTGATTTTTAGGTCAACTGTCCAATTGACTGGTCAAAAATGTGGTTCAAGGATTGAAACTTGGTATGAGCAATCTTAGAGGTCCAACATGATGTATGAAAGTCACATGAAGCATTGATGGTCCAAAAATCCTTTCACAAACTCAAACCCTAATTTCAGGTCATCAGTGCAAGAGGAGGTGTCTTGAGCTGACCAAACCGTAATCTTGTCTTGAGTCCAAGAAGTCTTGTCAGGAAAATCTTGATAAATGAGAGGGAAAATTTTGGGGTACAACAATACTCTTTGATGATCTCATCAGCATTGCTGGGAGTTTCAGAAATTGTTTCCTTCTGAGAGTTTTGCAATTGGTTTTCTAATTTTGAAATTTTTTCTTTTAACTCAGAATTCTCCAATCTGAGACTCTCAGTCTTATCAGAGTCAGAAGCAAGATTCATTTTCAGGTTTCTGAATTTGACTCTGATCTACTGATAACTTTCCAGAATTTCATTAAGGCTCTCAACAAGTTCAGCCTTAGTAAAGTTTATAGTAAAGTCAGGGAATACCTCTTCAGTGTCTGATTCTGAGTCTGAACCAGAAGCTTCATTGTCTTCAGATACGTTTGCCATGAGATCTATGTTTTCTCTTTCATCATCTGATTTTGAGTCAGCTTCAGATGTGTCAGAATCCTCCCATGTAGCCATGAGGCTTTTCTTCTTTTCCTTGATAAACTTCTTTTTGGGCTTCTCCTTCTGAAGCTTTGGGAAGTCACTTTTTTAGTGCCCTTGCTCGTTATATTCATAGCAGATGATGTCTTTGTTGTTTGGCTTTCTGTATCCTGAAGAACATTCAGATCTTCTGTGTCCAGAGGAGGATTCTGACCTTTTGTATCTGGAGGAAGATTCATTCTGATTTTCTGGAATTCCTGAACTTCCTTTGCCTTTGCTTCTACAGTTGGTTCACCCTTCTGGAGAGGAGAGACAGTTCATCTTCTTCTGATGAGGATCCATCAGAGGTTTCTTCCACAACCTGCAAAACTTTGGAGTCAGATTTTCTGTTAGATTTTAAAGCTAATGGCTTACCTTGCTTTTGAGGTTCATCTACTTCTAGCTCTATCTCGTTACTTCTGAGGGAGCTAACAAGTTCCTCCAGAGAGATTTTGTTGAGATCTTTGGCTAGCTTAAGCGCTGTGACCATTGGCCTCCACTGTTTTGGCAAGTTTTTGTTGATCTTCTTAACATGATCAGCGGTAGAATACCCTTTGTCAAGAACTTTTAGACCAACAACAATAATTTGAAATCTTGAAAACATAGTTTCTATTGATTTACTGTCTTCCATCTTGAATGCCTCATATTTCTGAATGAGCGCAAGGGCTTTGGTTTCTTTGACTTGAATGTTACCTTCATGCGTCATTCTCATAGAATCAAACATATTCTTGGCAGTTTCTCTGTTTGATATTTTCTCATATTCTGAATATGAGATGGCGCTGAGAAGAATTTTTCTGGCCTTGTGGTGATTTCTGAATTCACGCTTTTGCTGATTAGACATCATTTTCCTGTCTATCTTCTGACCACGTCCATCCACTGGATGCGTGTATCCATCAGTCACCATGTCCCAAAGATCAGCATCATGGGCCAGAAAGAAACTCTCAATTCTGTCTTTCCAGTAATCAAAGTTCTCTCCATCAAAGACTAGAGGTTTGCCACTGAATCTGTCCCTTTCTTCATTGTTGTCATTGCTGATGTTTTGACTTGGTCCTGCCATAATGTTTTTCTGACGCTGGATCCTGTACTGACACGGTTAAGTGTTTAAGCTCAGAACCAGTCGCTCTGATGCCAATTGAAGATGTGAAAAACACAAGAAGGGGGGGTTGAATTGAAAACTTGGATAAAAAAAGGCTTAATGACACAGTATTTTTATCTTGGTTCGTTAGATCTCAAACTACTCCAGTCCAACCGTCAAGGTGATTTCGCCTCTCTCCAACGAGGTCTTAATCCACTAATCTCAAAAGATTACAACAACTACTTTAATAACTGTTAAAGTCTTCTTGAGTACAACCACAATCCGGTTAATCTCAAGGAATTCTTTTACAATATAATTGAACAAGAATGTGTTGTTGTTTTCTAACAAAACAGTTTATCACAACTGTGATAAATTACACAGGTTAAGCTTAGAATAGAAAATGAATTTGCTAGAGCTTGAATATGTGTGTTTTGGAATTCTCTGCAAATTGTTGTGTGCACACGTACGTGCTTCTTTTTTCAAGCAGACTTGTTTATATAGGCAAGGAAAATACGTTGTCCATAAAGCAAGTTTAATGTTAATAACGCACTTTCCTTTTGTAGAAGATCTTGTCTGAAGAAATGGTTTTAGTCGACAAAAAAGGGTTTCTTGGACTTAGAGGTGTTAGAACATAGTTTGATTCTACAACCCTTGATTAGAGTTTTAAGTAGTGAAAGACAAGGATTTGGTCAAAAATATTGGAATGATTGGCAGAAAACCTAATAACAGTCTTGCTCTTCTATCAAAGTGATATTAGAGAGGCTCACAAATAACAAAAAACCTAATAACAAAATACAAAGTAAGTTATACTCTTTCATTAGGGTTGAAGCCTTCTTTTTATAACCTTCAATGAACTGGATTTGGGCTTCAAATTCCCATCTTATATGTTGTAGAAAATCAGCAGAAACTTCTGCAAAAAAATAGGACTTCAATGATTTGTTTCCTAAAATGTCTCAACATTTAACAAAACAAATTTATCTTCCAAAAACAACAATAATTGTTGATTCTTCTATCTTGTACGACATATAAAATATCTCAATATTCCCAGAATATTCAGGATCTATTAAAATATAAAAACTCCAAGAAAACAGATGTAACAGAGAAGATGTCGAATGATCTAGATAGGACATCGTGTTCAACATCTTCTGGTTGCAAGTTTAGAACATCATTTTAAACATGTTACAACACAAACTAGTTTTACCAAAATTACTGCCAATCATAAAATTAAAGAATTAACAATTCCCCCTTTGGAAATTTTTGGCTAAAACAAATTACCAACCCATAATTCAGTTTCCAAAAAAAATGGTTTGAAAATAAATCAAACATACGTACATGAGTCACAACAAAAGCAACAACATAAATAATGTTTGAACATAAATCAAACACACACACACATCAGAGTCAGTGGTAACTGTAACAACAACCGCATTGAGAAAAATAAATTCTCGATCAAACATGTTCTCCCCCTCAATGGCAGAAGCTCATAATAAGTCAGAGGATTAAGAAATCCATAAGCAAAAAAACAAAAAACTATCATAAGACATAAGAAATCAGTCATGCATCATCATCTGTCCCATACGCCTCTTCTTATCCAACATAACTATCACCACTAGATGCACTATCACTAATCACATCATCATCATCAGAGGCACTTTGATCACTACCGACATTATCACCATCAACATTAACATCTTTGGTTTCCTCATCAGCACTATCATCTTCAGTTTCCTCTTCATCTGATGCACTGTTACCAGCTCCAGTAGTAGTAGTAGATCCATCCATCTTGTCTTTTATCAATGCCTTTATCAATTGATCAAGCTTATATTTCTTAGCAGTGCTAGTCCTTATAATGTCATTTAGCTCCCTGCAATTTTCCTTTAAATGAGGAATCATTCCTACTTTGGAGATATCAGGACCAGTTACCTGAGAAGATGTTCCAACAATGTCTTGAACATGTTCACCTCCAAACAGTTTATAATGTAGATTTAAAGGAGATTCCCTTTTCTTCACACTATCAAGAGGAAATAAGATCTTAGGGTTTTGTTCCATGATAATTCCATAGATGAGGGAGGGGAAACAAATGGGAAATTTCACAGCATGTGAAGATGCTTGCTTCAAAACTTGATCGAAAATGTATTTGCCAAAGTAAAATACTCTTTCCTTTCCAATAGAAAAAATAAATTTCCCAAGAGCAGGAGAAATAGTGGAAGTATGATTTGTGGTAACCCAATTGATAGTGGCCACCCACTGATTACAGTAGGAGAAAATGACACAATATTTCCCCTAACATATACCTTCATGTAATCATCATTCCCCACATCTTCACAATCATCCAGCACATTTACCACAAACTCCTTAACCAGTCGTTCATAGAAAAGGATAAACTTTGAGACAGTTTTCATAAGACCGACCACCTCGATAAGCTTTATAATTTATTTACATTTATGAAAGTCCTCACCTAATTTCGTTTCCAATGCCAACCTTTTTTGCACAACAAACTTCCATTTTTTCAGCATTCTCTCTTGAGTGAAAAATCACCTTGTCAACAAAAATCTTGTGAGTATCTACACATCTCTTCTTAGACATAAGCCTTTTGGCATATACAATGTACTGGACATCCTTTTCGACATCATAGTCAGAGTCACTTGACACAACCACTTTCTTCTTCATTGTAGGAACAACCCCTTTACTCCATTGTTTAAGAGGACCATACTCAGGTTTCCTTCTAAACTCACCACTCTTTACATTTATTTCCTTAGCACGTGAGTTTTCTATCGTTGCATCATTTCCTTTCCTTTTCTGAAGTCTGTCGGTAATAGTAGGAGCCAAATTCTTGATGATTGGTTCCTCATCTGATGTTAGTTCATCAACATTGATGACAACATCTGCCTTTTTCTTGTTTATTTTCTCACGAGCCACATGCTTAGACCTAGTATCAATAGTCCTTCCTCCATAACCTCTATTAGGGATAGCATCTTTTGACAAATATGTTTGAACATCAGCCCTAACATCTTCCAATACGGTTGCAACAAAATCCCCAAGCTCTTTTTCAGCAACGTTCTTTCTAGGTTTAGGCATATTTTCACTAACAGTAGATGACCCAGAAGGATTCACCTTCTCATGCTTATTTAAACTAGGTTCCCTATTGGCCTTAATGAGAGACGCAGAAGACTTACAAGAGGTCTTGACATCCTTGGAGGCAAAATACCTTCCTTCATGATAGGATGACAGAGGAACATTGGACAAGGGCACAACATCTAATACAAGATCAGAGAGTTTGATCATTTGAAATGAATCTTCAGCCCTAACATTTGGCGAGGACAACCAATGTTCATCAAAGGATGCATGAATTTGGTTGGAGGAAGGATGCTGAGACATCTTTGACTTAGAATTCATCTGATAAGGTGTTGGAGCATATAAGAAGAGACCGAGAACATAAACTTTTGAGAGAGAGAGAGAGAGAGAGCAAAACAAAATGTTGGAGCTAAGGGTATAATAGAGGTAGCGGGTTTTAGTAACTATTTAACTTAAAGGGCTTGGGCAGATGTGAGAGTGGGTATTATAAGACTTGAGATTTTTCTTAGCCCACATACATAGCAGTAATTGCTATAGACTATGATAAATACCAACATTAAGTATTTCTTCCAATTCTTAAACTTTAACTCTCCCAAGTCCTTAGTAACAACATCACCACACAGGTAGTTACACAATGGTGTCAAAATGTGCTTGGTAACATTATATTTAGTCAACATCTACTCATCAAGATGTTGTATCCTTTCTTCTGACATCTTTCCAAACACATGACCATCAGGAATCTTGAGTTTTCCCTTTTTCTTTTTAACCCCTAAAATTTTATCATTTTCCTCCTTCATTTCCTCAGTCATTAAATAATTTGGGGAAAGGTTTGGTTCTTTAGAGGACTATAGGTAACCATTTTTTTTTATTTAACTCCCTTCATAACCACTTCATTCTTCTCATTTGTTACCAGACATTCAGATTCAATAAAGTTAACTATAAGGCCTTGATCACATAGTTAACTAATACTTATCAAATTAACAGTCAGCCCCTTAACACATATCACATCATCAAGATTGGGTTGTCCTGTATATTCCATCTTTCCAACTCCTTTTATTCCACCTTTTGATCCATCTCCAAAAGTGACAAAGCTAGTGGACGATGGTTTAATGTCCATTAAGATTTTCTTAAAACCATCATGTGTCTAGAACAACTACTATCAAAGTACCAATCTTCTCTGGTAGAGCCTTTAACAGAGATGCGCTATGAGTCCAGAGGTATCATTTATAGGAATCCACTCCTTCTTAGATTTACCAAAGGTCTTCTCTCTTCTGGGTTGAACACACGATTTAGGATAACCATATAGCTTGTAACAGTAGGGTCTTATGTGACCAAACCTTCCACAGTAATGACATTTCCAATGTTGAGTCTTGTTTCCTGATTGATATTTCTGAAGTCCATGCTGATGTTGGAACATTTAATTTTACATCTTTTGGTTTTGCTTCCCTTTTCCTTTGACAAACCTTACCTCAGGCTTTTTCCCTTTTCTCTTCACATCTTGATTGTCATATCCAATACCTCTGACATTTCTAACACTTTTTTCTAGTTTGAAGAATCTCATCCAATACATCAGAACCTTTATTGAGCATTCTCACCAATTCAGTCATATTAGCAAGTTGAGATTTGAGTAATATAACATCACCTTCCAAACCAGAGATGGTGGGCAGTTGCTCCATTTTTTCTAACTTCGGGCCAGAGATGATAGACAGATCCTCCGCTCTTTCAGACTGTAGCTGATCTATCATTTTTCTTTGATTTTATCCTAATTGACATACCTCTTCACTTATGAGACACAACTCATTGTAGGAAGTAGAAAGTTCTTCAAAGGTCAGTTTCTCACATTCTGAGTCTTCATCAAAGTCGTAGGTTCTAGTCAGCGTAGTGACTTATTTGGCAACTTGTTCTTCAGGGTCACTTTCAGGGTTTTCTTCTGACCAAGATGCAGAGAAGCCTTTCTTATGATTCTTGAGATATGTAGGACACTCATCCCTTATGTGTCCACACCCCTTACATTCGTGACACTGAACTCTTCTTCCTTGGTTATGTTTGTCATTAGTTCTGGCCCTTTTCCTAGAATCTTAGTTTTTACTGATGTCGAAAGACATGTTCCTGGAATTTTCTCTGGACATCCTTAACATTTTGTTAAATTGTCTTCCTAATAGAACAAGATCATTAGGTATCCCTTCTGTCTTTACATCACATTCATCCTCGAAGTCTTGAACACTAGAAGCAAAAGAAATGCTCTTCTTCTTTTCAGACTTTTCACTCATCCCTAATTCAAAGGTCTATAGAGATCCCATAAGCTCATCAACCTTCATGTTATTTATATCTTGGGTTTCTTTAATGGAAGTCACCTTCATGTCAAACCTCTTTGGAAGAGATATGAGAATCTTTCTCACCAACTTGACTTTTGACATCTTTTTCCCCAGGGCATTTGAGGCATTGGCTATCTCAATATTGTTCATGTGAAAGTCATGAATGATCTCATCCTCTTTCATCCTTAAGGTCTTAAACTGGGTGGTAAGGAGTTCAAGTATTGATATGTTCACCTTAGAGATTCCTTCATGGGAAGTTTTCAAGATTTCCCAAGCTTCTTTAGCAACCATCTAATTACTTATTAGTCATAAGATATTCTTGTCCACGACATTGAACATATCATTCAAGGATTTAGAGTTTCCTTGGGATGATTTTTCATCTTCATTATTTAAGTCTTCAGATTTTAAGACCTTATTAAAATTCCTATCCTAACCAACAACTTTGGTGGATCCCATCCTTTGACCACATATTTCCAAGCCTTGATGTCCATGGACTTTATAAAAGCCACCATACGAGCTTTCCAATAATCATGATTGGTTCCATCAAGAATTAGTGGTATTTTAAAAAATCCTCCTTCCTTATCCATTGTACCAGAAAGCAACTTCCATGAATCTCACCCAGAGTCTGAGCAAGATGCCTGCTCTGATACCAATTGAAATTCTGGTAGTCAGATCTCAGATGTCCTAAGAGATGCCGAGACACCGATCTCCGAACAAAACACAATAAACAATAATAAAACAAGGTAGAAAGTAACAAACACACATAATTCTTAACCTATTTTTGTGTACAACAACACCTACATCTAGGGGCTATCAATCCATGGATAAAATTAACTAGATAGTATCAATTCCTAGACCCCCAACAAACTCTCACTAGTTTACAATCTACTAACTTAATCACTACTCGTGCTTAACTTCCACCTAAGACTCATTTAGGTATGATACCCTTCTCAAATCCCTTCCAATCACAGACAGTGACTGGACAATTCTAAACACTTAGGAAATAAAAGAGGTCACACTTGAAATACACAAAATCATTCACTGCTTAAAAGCTTTGGAATGACTGACAGAACTTAAAACTCGAAGAACAATCCTCCTCTTATATCAAAGTGATACTAGAGAGGATCACAAATAACAAAAACCCTAACACCAAAATACAATGCAAGTTCTACTCTTTCATTAGGGTTGAAGCCTTCTTTTTATAACCTTCAATGATTTAGGTTTGGGCTTTAAATTCCCAGCTGATTTATTGCATAAATTCAGCAGAAACTTTTTCATAAAAATAGAACTTCAATGATTTGTTTCCTAAAATGTCTCAACATTTAATGAAACAAATTTAACTTAAAAAAAAAACAATAATTTATTTTTATTCAATCTTGTATGACACATAAAATATCCTAATTTTCCCATAATATTCAGGATCTGTTAAATATAAAAACTCCAAGAAAAATAGCTAAAACATACAAGATGTTGAATGGGCTGGATATGACATCGTGTTCGACATCTTGCTGCAAGTTTAGAACATAATTTTAAACATGTTAAAACATAAATTAGTTTTACCAAAATTACTGCCAATTATAAAACTAGAGAATCAACACTAACGTTCCTTAGAACCATTGCATAAGAAGCATTCCAGAATCTTGACTTAACTTGTAAAACACAAAAGGTATTCTTCCATAGTGTTGAGTTCAGAGCCTAATGATGTCACATAACTTCTTACCAGAGTAAAAACATGTACACACTAGAAAAAAAACATTAGAGTACATAATTGTTCTCTAAGATAACATGTAAAGTTATCATCAAAACATAAGGTCAGATGCAGAACCAATCTTATTCTTACAATCTCCCCCTTTTTATGATGACAAAACCATGTATTTTGATAGAACAGTCCATACAAGGTAATAACCATGGAACACAAATTCATAAAAGCTAACCAGCTCCCCCTGAATATGTTAATACTTAAAATTCCATGTATGCTTGTTCAGAGTCTCCCCCTGAGCCCAAGACTCAGAAAATGAATTTTGCAGTACAAAATGTAACATAAGGAAGGACTAGTCCCTATTAATGTGTCATCAAAGTTTGACTAGAAATGTCCATTCTTCATCTAAAAAATGGGCTTACTATTATAACACTATGAATCATCAGAACCATTTAGTCATTGTCTTGATGACTCGCATTAAACGTTAGAACTAGTTTATTAGTTCTTCCAGAAACTAGAATCAGGTGCAAAGCATCATGTCATCAGAAAGCTTACCACCTGAACTGCTTCCTGAAAGACCATGTCTTTGGGACATGTCTCAGAATGTGTCTTTTGACCATGTGTTAGAACATGTCTTAGACCATGTCTTCTGATCACGTCTTAGAACATGTCTTAGACCATGTCTTCTGAACATATCTTAGACCATGTATTTTGACCACGTCTTAGAACATGTCTTATAACATGTCTTAGACCATTTCTTAGACCATGTCTTAGAACATGTCTTGGATCATGTCTTTCAAACATGTCTTAGACCATGTCTTAGAACATGTCTTCTGACCATGTCTTAGAACATACCTTCTGACCATGTCTTAGATCATGTCTTTTTACCATGTCTTAGATAATGTCTCATGACCATGTATCTTGACCATGTCGTTAGATCATGTCGTTAGACCATGTATTTTGATCATGTCTTCAGATAATTCACAACCTCTGAATAATGCCTAGATGAAAACAAACTTGTTACACTTCCAGGAAGTTCATAACTTCTGAAGTATCAGAGTCTATTTTATCATAACCTGGTTACAAAACTTTCAGATAGTTTACAACTTATGAACAGTTTCTTGGTAATGAAAAAACGTTGCCAGAGCACACATCGAAATTCTTTCATATAGTTTACAACTTCAGAAATAAATGCTTAGTAATAGATCAACTTTTTTAAGCTTCCAAACAATTCACAATTTCTGAAGAGTCAGATCTAATCACCATATTTTCATACAGTTCACAACTTCTAAACAACAAGTGTTATCAACACATGATTACCTTACTTTCAGAAAGTTCACAACTTCTGAGTAGTGTGGGGTATCAGAGCTTAATCTAACCATATTTTTACGAAGTTCACAACTTATGAACAATAGGTGTTTATCAACACATGATTGCCTTACTTTCATAGAGTTCACAACTTATCAACATATGATACATAAGAGTTTGTTTCAACCTTTAGCTTAGTCAGAAACTTCTGACCAAAACATAGTATCACGACATGATTTGTTTTAGACATTTCACATATTCTAACAGATACATGTTCTTAGATGCTTAGCTCATCTGAGCATTCTTAATGCATATTGTTCTAGTCTTCTAATTTCCATATGATGATCTTTTGATAGCCAATTAACTTGTCTATGAAAACAAGTGAACTTTCACAAAGTTCATGAATCAAACATCAAACAAATGGTTAGCAGTAAAAGCATTATATCGTGTTTGGATTTGAGATTCTGAGATTAAATTATGTCAAAATCATATACTCTTTTTTACCCTTTGTTAGAAATAAAAAAGATTTAAAAGACAAAAGAAAATTTTCATTAAAAAGAAAGGAAATGATAGGAATACTATTTCGTTTAAAATTTTCAAATAAACTTGTTTTTTTTAAATTTTATTTTAGAAACAAGATAAAAGTTAAATGTTCAGGATAACTTCATGGAAATGAGCATTGAGATATGTCAGCTTACATTAGGCCAAAAAATATGAGAGTATGAATAAATAACATGAAATAAACTTATATTCATTAAAGAGAAAGGAGTACATACACGATATAACCAAGGGAAGACAACAAAAAGAAACAACACCAAATACATGACACTTATATGATGCACAAGGAAGTAGATGAGAAGTATGTCATCATAATACATAGAGTTCAAGCTCACCCTCCTTGGACGAAAGTTGGTTAGCAGTAGTTGGAACCAAACTTTAGAAATGGAAAGAGGTTCTCAGGATTGGTGGGTTCAAAACTGACTGAGGTGTCATGAATGGTAATGAGTCTTTCAACAAAGGAGTATTTAAACTGAAAGTGATTAATAATCGTGCTTGTTTGAACATAGCCAATGGCAGCAATAATAGATGATAGAGTAATGATGATAGGGATACTAGATATATTGGAGTGGATAGAGGCCCAATTGAAACTCATAGACGCATACTCCTAAAATTCTTTGACCAGATTTGGATATATTGGTCCATGCAGCATTACGAAATAGCCAGACCAAGCTTGCACTATTACACTTTTGGTTAAGTTAAGTTCATCACTACATAGATGAAGAATGTTAGAACGAAGTTCAGGAGTGACTTCAAGGAGATCTTCATCGCCAATTAAGGTTATTGAAGACATGATAGAAGGAGAGAGAGAGAGAGATATGTTATTAAGAAAAAGAGGATACAAGGGATAGAGAAAATGAATAAATATAGGCCATTTAAATAGACGAAAAGGAAATGTAACAGACAAGGGAAAAGATTTAGTTCAGAGAACTAACACTCTTGAGATATGACAAGTTAATAAATGAAGGCCATAAAGGGAGAGATAATGATAATTTCCAAGACAAACATCAGGAAGATATTAGGACAACTAAGAAATAAATAGGATAATGCATGCTAATAATTTTTCATTTCCAATAAAGTTTCTTACCCAATTTGTCAATCAATTGATATAAGATACTCAGTAACTGACAAAAGCCAGACATATGAGTAAACAAATATGCTTAAACAAACATTATTATAAACTTTGGAAAGCTTAAGAATCGCGGTGCCACTGCCGTTTGAATTTCAAAATATAATTTTTTGTTTTTATAGATGGATGAAAATAAAAAGTACAATCACAAACTTTCATTTGGACTTTATACTCTTTGTTATGAAAAACGATGTCGACAACATATTATAAACAGATTCTTGAATACCAAGAAACCTTGGAGATCCAAAGAGGACAATAAAATTGGTTATAAACTATTATTTTTTACTTTCTCTTTAAAACAAGATTACAAGTGTTACATAATAACAAATAACCTCTCTCCCCCTAATTAGGATCTGCAGTGTGAAATGATGATAGACTAGTATGTTATTTATAAGAAAACTAACACACTAAACTAATGGGCTTTTACACACATGCCTATTACACAATCTAACTTAAAAAATTGGACTCAACAAACAGGCCCAATTCGAAATTGCTAACAATCCTAGCCTTTAGAATACTTCATACTTGAGCATCCTTCGACTACTACATTGTAGGGCTTCAACTACAACATGTGAACAAATTTCGACAGCATGTTCAGATCCTGTCAAATTATCGAACCAAAAAGTTACCTTTCGACCATACTAGAGTTTGATCCAATATTTCACAAATCTCCACCTTGTAACAAATTCTATAGCACCAAGGAAACAAACTAGCTTTCTTCATGCAACTTTATGAACTGGATACAGTGGAAAAATTGCAACTTGGTAATGTCTTATATCAGCATTGTTATGATCTCTCAAAACCTTTATCACTTGGACTTCTCCATGCTCGATTATCCCTCTGGCAAAATGCAACCTCACATCGATGTGCTTGGTTGGTTTGCTCATGGTAGAATGAATTATCTGACATATGTATAGTGAAGGTGTGAGAAACACAAAAAAGGGGGTTGAATTTGATTTCACAAAATCTAATTTTTTCTTAACTTAAACATAATGCTTAACAAGTGAATAAAAATAGATGATCACAATTATTTTTATTTTGGTTCTTTGTTAATAAAGTTACTCTAGTCCATCCCACAAGGTGATTTGCCTTATACACAAGGACTTGATAGACTATAATCAACATGATTACAGACAACCACAATAAGTCTAGTCAACCTCTTATTGGCAACCCCAATAAGTCTATCGATCCTTATTGCAATTCCATTATGACCGCAACCAAAGTCTTCTTGAGAATCCAGACTCAGTCTCAAGGAACCTATCAACAACCGTTGATTTACAAAGGTGCGTGTTGCACCCCAAAATTTACCCTCTTGATTTAGGCTTATGTTTCATCATGAATATCATATTGTATTGCATTCACACATTATGATGGGATCAACACTTTGGTTATCAAGTCTTCCTCAAGCTTTGAAGGTTGTTTGCATTGACAAGTTGCTCAAGTAGAATCTTATCATCTAAACCTCTGGATCTTTCAAGCTCAAAAGTTATTGTATATCTCAAGTTATTTTATCCATCTCTTTGGATCATCAGAGGATTGAAGTTTGAGATTGATTATAAGAAGAATCACTCTTTTGATTCACCAGTAAAAATTAGGGTTTTGCTTGATCAAGGCTATTGATCAATGTACAAGTCTTGATCTGGAAGCTACAACATCTCATTGGTATTTGAAAAGTCTTTGTACAAGAAATTAGCCAAGATATCCAGAGGATTTGAAGTTTTGAAGATGATCCATCATTCTCCTAAGGTGTTAACCAAAACTAGGGTTTGGGATTTTATCAAGATTTCTTGAGAATTTTGAAGTGAAACTATGTACATGGCCTCTATATATTTTAAAGATCATATGTTTGAAGTCTTGATCATCAATTTTGAAGGGAAGTGGATAAATTGATTCAAAGGGGCAAAATGGTCATTTTGGTCAAAATTAGTCAAAGTCACGGTTGACCAAGGGAAATTTTGGTCAACCATCAATTCAAGGGTGTAATTTTCATATTTCAAGTCCATTTTGATCATTGGATCAAAAAGATTGAGGTTTGGGTTGAAACTTGTTCATGAAGAAACCCTAAAAGTTTCTAATTTTGGAAAATGAGGACTTAACTTCAAAAATTCATATTTTATTCACCTTTGATAAAAAAAATGCAAATGAAATATTCTTGGAAATATAAGAGGGTTATCTTTCATCTACTTTTGGTCTCCTGTCCAAATTGGAAAGGAGTCAAGAATTATGGTCTTTGGAAGTTCATGCCTCAAGTTAAAATTATAGGTCATTTTCCAAAATTAGTGAACTTCATGTCAAATTTTGAGGACCTTAATGGATTCAATTGAAAAAACATAAAACTAAGAGATTGTAGATATTTTCAATACCTTCCCAAATTGTGCTCATTTGTGTCCAAATTCAAAATTATGGGCAAGTTATGGTCTTTTGAATTTCATGCCAATTTATTGAACTTTAGCCATGCAAGCAAAATGCCAAAACTTGAGAAATTCATTTTCAGCCATTCTCTTCACTTCTAATCAGGCCCATGACACATTTGGGATTTGAGGAAGCCCATAATGGCAGCAAAATCGTGCCCCATGTGCAGCTGTAACACCATGACTCCAAAATTGACAAAACTTGCCAAATTTGCAAAAATACTAGCATGATCTCATCATGAGGAATCAAGGACCAAGATTTGGTGGACCAAAATCTGAGTAAGAAAGGCCTCAAAAGCAACTGAAATGAGGAAAAACGCACGAGGCATTGGCATGGTCAGAATTTCACTCTTCAACATAGCAAAAATTCCAATTGGGCAATGCACTCGTTTTGAAGCCCATTTCTCTTGAAAAACCTACTCTACATGTCATATATAATGAGAAGCAAGCACTGAAGGCGGAGGAGAGAGCTCACAACTTCCATATTCCAGATCTGAACTCAGAATTTCCATAGCTGCACTTTTCTTCGAATTTCAAGTTTCAGTGGTGCATTTGGAGTTTTTCTTCTTGCTTCTTCATCCTCAAGTGCTAAGGAAGCTAAAGCAAGCTTTAAATCGCATCTGGAGTGAGAGAATCAAGCATTCGGATTTTGAATTGAGGTAGGTTCATTCAACTTTAATTTTTGAAATGCAGCCGTTTATTGTTGAAATTAAGCATGAATATCTGTTTGTGGATGTTATATGAATGATTCTGAAGCAATTTGAGGTTTCATTTGGTATATAATGTTTGTTTGAGATCTCTGCAACTCTAGGTTTCAGTGAGTTTTTGGTGATTTCATGCTGAGATTTCTAGATCCATGGCTGTCTATTTGATGTGATTCGAATTGTGTTTAATTCCTTGTCATGTTAGCTTTAATTTGCACTTGGTTTGATGAAAAATGTTTGAGAAACGAGTTTGTTTGGAGGGACTAAAGTTGGGGTGCAAACTGATGGGCGCGCGCGTTTTCTGGTTTGGCTGGAGGTTAGGGATGATGAGGTGTCATCATCTGAACGGTCCATTTGAATTTTTGAATATTTAGTTTATATTTTGATTTCAGTTGATTTCCTGATTTTTGTTTCTTGATCAAAATAATTTAAAAAATTGTGAAAAAATTATCGCAAGTCCAAAATAATTTCTACTATCTTGTGTAATTTTATTGTAATTTTAAAAAAATGTTTTGATTGGTTTAAAATTTTACAAGTTTAATTAATTGTTTGTTCAATGATTATTTTTATTTTAATAGTTCTTTTGATCTAAAAATTCCACAAAAATTATCTTTGACTCATAAAATAATTTAGAAATTGATTCTGATTTTGGTTTAGCATTTTTTCCATTTTTGATTAGAAATTTAATTTGAGAAGTTTATTTGGAATGTTTGCTTCACAATTTTTATTTTAATATTTTCTTTAATTAAAAAATTCTCAAAAAAATCATATAAGTTTGTTTTTAATCATAATGTCTGAATATAATTTTGTTTTGACCTTTTTATGACTTTTGGCTAGGGTTTGCATTTTTGTCATTAATAATAGTTTAATTGTTTAATTGTTTGTTTGATTTTAATTTTAATATATTCTTTAATTTAAAAATTCCACAAAAAATCATGGATGCTGGTTTTTAATTCTAATATTTGAATATAATTTTGGTTTGGTATTTTTCTGATTTTGATTGGAATTTTTCTGATTTTGATTGGAATTTCATTTTGAGATGGAATTTTTGTTTAATTGTTTAAAGATTTGAATTTGAATTTTATTTTTGACTTTTCTTTAATTCTAAAAATTTTAAAAATTAAGTTTTCTGATCTTTAGAGTTTTCTTTATTTTTGTATGATTTTATTTTGATTTGTTTAGAATTGGAACTTGATTAATCAATAATTGAGTTCATTTTCTAAATAATTAGGGTTTTACCAATTCCCTTGTTTGTTTTGATTCCAAAAAGCAACTAGCCTTGAGTTTCAATTAAATTTGGTTCTTGTTTAAGGTTCATAGATGGATTTAGGTCCTTAAAAAGATTTTTATTGAATTAATTGATAAGGTTTGGTATTTTCCACAAAATATTTGGAAAACTTGTCTAGTTTGGTTGTTTTTGCCAACTAGTATTTGATGTTTGAAGTTTGATTGATCCCTTCCTCATCCATCCATGAACTTAAAACATGTTTTATTACTTTTATACATCTCAAGGATGCTAAGAAATTTTTTGTTTGAATTATGGAAGCCCTTTTCTTTTTTTTGATGTATTTTTGAAGTGAAGGTACCCAATTAATGTTGCATATCATGTTGCAATTTGCTTGATGGCCAATGAACTTGAGTGAGGCCTACAATTGGGCACCTAATGATCATGTTGGTCATGTTTATCCACATAAACTCAAGTCATTTCAATTAATCCCCCATGTTTGAATGATTGAACCTTTTGATTCATGTTTTATGACTTTTTGCTTTCTTGTTGATCTTCACTTTGAAACTTGAGCTTTCAATTTGAGTTTCAGGTCATTAAATGGCCAATGATAACATGAATTGAAATGATACTTCAATGATAGTATCATGAAGACTTGAGAGTAATTGATCCCTATTACTTAAGTTAGTTCTAATCATGAATGGAGTTTGGCTTCTTTCTTTTATCCTTGTTGAATTTTTTAGGCATTTTGAATGCACTTGTGTAGCATGTTATTGAATCAACACTTTAACCTTTTGATCATGTCCTAGTAATGTTTTGTAACCTTTAATTCAAATCTTTGATTGTTACAAACTCTCTAATCTTGTCCTTGTTAGACTTTCTTCCATGGTTAGCTTGAAATCTAAGTCTTTGATGCATTGTGTGGGTTTCCTCTTCTATTATACTTATGAGCTGTGATGAAGTAATTGAGTATGATTTAATTGTGGTTGCTACTGACCTTCATGGTCTTTGATTGTATTCTTCTCAAGCTCCCATGATCCTTGATTGATATTCAATTGTCAATTCAATATGGTGATAGAAAGGAGCAACATTCCTCTAACTTTTGACCAAATTGTGCATATGCCTGTTTCTTTTTATCATATCTAATATTTTGATAATTGCTATCATGTTTTATCAATTCATTATGGTGTTATTATCCATCCCTTATGTTGAGTCATCATTCTATTTATGGGAATACTAACTTGGCTGTTAAATGTGCGAGGTACTCTAAGAAAAGTTTTCCATTTTTGACTTGAGGCTACTGTGTATCACTTTATTTGTGGAACACAATTTATTATGTTGGTAATACTCTTGTGCTTGGCATGTTTGATAGTCTATGCAAGATATATATATATATATATATATATATATATATATATATATATATATATATATATATATATATATATATATATATATATATATGTGTGTGTGTGTGATTATGAATGCTATACATTAACCATGAGATCTGTTCATATCTGAAAATCTCAATACTTACATCCCGATGGCGTAATTTCTGACTTGATTTGTCTGCTGATGCCAGCTTGCTTGAAGTTCTCTGGGTTTCTTTTATTCTTGCTCAGTTGATACGGATAGTTATCCGTTGGTATTGCACTATTTCCTTTCTTCTATTTTCATTTTGTATAGTTCTATGTTGCGTGATGGGACCTCTGTTGCTGATATATGTCAGGAGGCCCTCTGTTTTGTTTGATACATGTGTTGTGTTTGTGTTTGTTTCTTTAATTGTTGATCAATAAGTCACTCAATTTAGAAATTGAGATCACGACTTCGCTCTCAGTGCATGTTCCCCATAGGATATTTTCTTTCTTTAATTGTTGATCCATGAGTCACTCAATTTAGAAATTGAGATCACGACTTCGCTCTCAGTGCATGTTCCCTATAGGATGTTTATTGTTTTCTTTCTTTAATTGTTGATCAATGAGTCACTCAATTTAGAAATTGAGATCACGACTTCGCTCTCATTGCCTGTTCCCTATAGGATAAGTTTTGTTAAGCTTCCTTTGATATGTTGATTAAGGTAGGAATCCGGGTATGCTAGCATAGGGTATGATTTTCCTTTATCCTCAACCTTAGGTTCAATCATTGTATGATAACACTAGGGATAGTGCTAGGCTAGATTTCCTTAGTTGTTTTTTCTTCCTTTGCATTTTGCATCTTAAAACAAAATTTGTTTTCTTGGCAAATCATAAAACACTTATAATAAACCTAAACCCTTCTTCAAGGTAACATACATGAATTAATCCTATTTGTTTGTGCGCCTCATGACTTTGTTTTTAAACCTAGTTTATTTATGTTTCGCCATCTTTGCCATGGTACCTTGTCATCTTTTAGCCGATGTTTCCCCATCGCACATTTATTTGAAGCCGATGTTTCGCCATCGTACATGTTTGTTATCCTACTTTGATTCTCAATACCATTTTTAGGTGTGATGTTTTGTCATACGGTTTATTGATGTTTCTCCATCTTTGCCATGATAACTTGTTATCTTTTAGCCTATGTTTCGCCATCGCACATTTGTTTGAAGCCGATGTTTCGCTATCGGACATGTTTGTTATCCTACTCTGATTCTCAATATCATTGTTAGGTGTGATGTTTTGCCATTCGGTTTATTGATGTTTCACCATCTTTGCCATGATACCTTATTATCTTTTAGCCAATGCTTCACCATCGCACATTTGTTTGAAGCTGATGTTTCTCCATCGCACATGTTTGTTATCCTACTTTGATTCTCAATATCATTGTTAGGCGTGATGTTTTGTCATCCAGTTTATTGATGTTTTGCCATCTTTTCCATGATACCTTGTTATCTTATAGCCGATGTTTCGCCATCGCATACTTGTTTGAAGCCGATGTTTCACTATCGCACATGTTTGTTATCCTACTTTGATTCTCAATGTCATTGTTAGGTGTGATGTTTTATCATTTGGTGTTTCGCTATCTTTGACATGTTACTTTGTTATTATTTATCCGATGTTTTACCATCTCATTTGTTTGTTGTTTTATTTGATGTTTTTCCATCTTGACTGCTTTTGTTGTCTTAACTAAAAAACACAAACCAACCAGAATATATGAGCCAAACTACGGCTGCTCTGATTCCTTAAAAGGGATACGTAGGAATTGGGGTAGGGCCCAATCGAGCATATCTTTTATTTTCCCTACATTGTTTTTTTTTCTTTTTTTTCTTTTGCATGCATTCCCTTTTTAGTTTTAAGCCATAGACATAGGTTTTGACCACACCCATTAGATTAGACAACAAGAGTGGATACCGTAGAGTACTACTGGCGTGTGGGGTGCTAATACCTTCCCCTCGCGTAACAGACTCCCTTGTCCGATCTCTCGGTTGAAAGACTGTGATTTCTCCCTCTTCAGGTTTTCTCGATGTTTACCTTTCCCTTTCGGCGGGATAAAAGACGTTCAGTGGCGACTTCATTGATGTTTCATTATGAGATGACGGTTCGGCCAGGTTGTTTCAGCTGGCGACTTCACTGGGGATAGATTGACCTCTTGTTGGTCCATCCCGGAGTCGATCCTAGCTCTTGTTTTTTTTTTGGTGTTTATTTTACCGCTTTGCATATTTATCTGTTTGCATTGCATCCTATGTGCGCTTTACTTTCTGCATACTGGATTTGGCTGGACTGTTCGGATTCTGGATTTCTTGGTGGGTGGGTTGTTCCATGATGTAAAAGGCGTCATACCCAGGCTATGAGTGAATTCCATAGGAACTAGGAATAGAGTGGCCATGGCAGCTATGAGGCAGATGCTTTGTAGACCTGACCATGAGACCCATGACTTCAGAGGTAGTTCGGATAGGAGTTATCGTATGATGATACCGACAGTCGAGCTCTTGTACTCTGATTTGGCTTTTAACCTTACCTTGACCTAGACTACACCCGTGAGAGGGGCGGAAAAACTTTTCTTACAGGTACATGTACTGTTGGTGACTTTATGTTGCGAAGGTGACTCGGGTTCCCATGATAGTTTTGAAGCTTTAGGATTTTTCTTTTGATCTTGAGTGGTGTTGTTTTGTAATGGTCCAGCCATTATCCAGTGTGAAACTTTGATCCTGTCATGTTGCATCGTAGCATATTTATTTCCAAAAAATAATGTATAAAAAATAACTAGCATGCGCATGTCATCTTCCAGGGACATTCGAGAGTCTTCTTTCCATCAGAAATGGCTGGCCTCCCGTCAGATGAGTTTGATTCAGTTCGTGTTAAAGAGCCCCCAGGCATACATTCGCTTATCAGATTCCTACTGTTGATGTGTCCGAATTGAAGAGGTTGAGTTCTTATCTGAAGAGTGATATTCTGAATAATTTCAACAAAAATTATGGAAATTTGTTACTAATCCTTAACACCCCGGTTGACCCAATGGCTTTGATCACCCTCTTCCAGTTCTATGACAAGGAATTATGGTGTTTTACTTTTCAAGATTATCAACTGGTTCCCACACTAGAAGAGTACGCTTACCTACTCAATATCAAGTTGTCCAATGAAGTTCCTTTTGTCCAAGTGCCGGAGAAGCTGAAGTTCGAAGTTATTGCTGAAATTCTTCATTTGAGTTGGAAAGAGGTGAAAGACAATTGGAGATCAAGTGAGGGTACTACAGGGTTTTATTTGGATTTCTTAGTGAAGAAAGCTGAAGACTGGGAAAAGAAAGGGAATTGGAGTGACTTCAGCTCTCTGTTTGCTCTCATGATATACGGGATCATCCTCTTTCCTCACAAGAATTTTTTTGTGGATTTGACGGCTATTTGTGTTTTTAGAAATAAGAACCCGGTACCGACACTCTTGGAATATACTCTTTACACCATTCATTTCAGGCATGGAAAAGGAGGTAATGTAAGTTTATGTCATTCGATGTTGTATCAATGGTTTAAGTTGCACCTACCGGTAAGTGGCCCTTTCGTGGATACCAGATTTTCTCTCTGATGGTCATCAAGACTTGTCAACCTTATTTCATTTGATATCCGGTGGAATTATGACATGGGGGAAGTACGAAGTATTATCACTAGATGCAGAGATTTCCCTAATGTTCCGCTCATAGGAACTAAGGGGTGTATCAACTATAATCCTGTGCTTGCTTATCGTCAATTGGGATATGCAATGGATGGACCGCCAAAGGTTGAAGAGGTGTCTGAATCAGTGTATTTTGTTAGAGGAAGTGATCCTGTAATGTTGAAAAGAGTGACAAGTGCTTGGAAGGGAATTCACAAGAAGGATAGAACTACTTTGGGCAAGAAGGTTCCTATTGATAGAGTTCCTTACTTGGAATGGATTAGAGTCAGGGTTAATATTTTTACGGTTACCATTTGCAAGGCCGGATCCTATATGTGAGAAACCTCCTACTGTTCTGAGTAACACGGTGCCTACCGAGGTGTTCACCCAGGTTCATGTTGAGAACATTCAACTTCGTGCAAAAGACCGTAAGGCAGGGATGAAACTTTATTGGGTAGATCAAGAAAGGGCCGACTTAGCTCGCAAACTCAAAGAAGCTCAAGGGGAAACTTCTGATGCAACCAGTTTTAGGAAGAGGTCTCATGCTGAAATGGAAGAAGAGTTGAGTAAGACCCAGCAAGAGTGCCAAAAGCTTCAGGCATCTGAGAATAGCAATAGGAAGAAGATTCAAAACTTGGAGAAACAGCTCAAAGACAAAGATGCTCAGCTTGAGAAGGAATTAGCCCAGAGGCGTGTCGCAGAGGATCGGTTTCAAGAAAGTAAAGTAGTCGCATCACAACTTTTGAAGGAAAAAGCCAGGCTTGAAGAGTATTGTCAACACCTTGAAGTGTGTCTTGTTCCGGAGATTTAGTTTCGTTACTCACCTTTGGTGTATTTGGTCACCCCCAGGATTGTTGGAAGGGACCATTTGTTTGTTTTTATTATTCAGTTTTTTGTCAAGTTTACTTTGAAACACGTATTTTTTTATTTATCGCTACACTCTTAAATGTCCGAAGTCACTTGAACATCGTTTCTTTTGTTTGTAAATAATTGAAGTGTTTGTCTTATTGTCCTTTTTTTTCCTTTGATTGTATGCTTGATTATTATTGGTTGCGCACCGTGACTGATGAATAAAAGGACTCTTGAATACCGGGAAATGACGAACATATCATGCACATCATGCATTTCATAACATTACAGGTTATCTCAAGACGGTATTCTTATTCTTCTGTTTTTCTTATTCAGAATTCAAGACGACTACTCATCGGTATTCCACCAAAAACAATTTTCCAAGACAGATGGAACAAGTTCAAGCTGAACTCGCTGAAATAAGGGCCCATATGGCTACTCAAATGACCCAGTTCATGGAGGTCAACACCAATGTGAATCGCCGACAGGAGGAACTGGCTGCCTTTGCCAACAACCAGCGCTGCTATCAAGGGGATGGTGGAAATCAAGGGCTCTATCAGGACATTTCTATAGGATTGGGGGATGTGTAAGATCAGCCTGTTGGAAATTTTCACGGGATGCCCAGAAACCCTTTTGTGCGCAATGTAGGGAAGTTTCCCCCATCTCCGGGACCTCGTCTTGTGGGGAATAAAAGAGATAATCAGGGCGGCGTTAGGAATTATCAGGAGCAGGATTATGACTTTGATCAGGATAAAGATCAGTTTTCTATTCGGCGTTCAGAGCTGGAAGTTCAGGTTGAGGATAGGAAGTATCGGTTGTTAGAAGAACGTTTGAAGGATGTGGAAGGGCAAGGAGCCCTTGGTATGGATGCTAATGATCTCGGTTTGGTGTCTGGGGTGAAAGTTCCTCCAAAGTCCAAGCCTCCTGTATTTGAAAAGTACAACAGAACGTCATGTCCTGTTACTCATGCAACTGCTTATTTCCGAAAGATGTCAGTGCATACTGAGGATCAGGGGCTTTTGATTCACTTTTTCCAGGATAGCCTATATGGGGAATCCCTGGAGTGGTACATGAAGTTGGAGAAAACTCATATTCGTTGCTGGAATGATCTTGCTCGGGCTTTTGTCAAACATTATCAGTACAATATGGATATGGTGCCTAATCGCACTCAGTTACAGAATTTGTCACGGGGACCAAGAGAATCTTTCAAGGAATACGCTCAGAAGTGGCGTGAGTTGGCTGCGAGGGTTCAACCTCCACTCATGGAGAGAGAACTCATTGATATGTTTATGAGTACCCTGCAAGGACCATTCTATGAGCACATGATAGGAAGTACTTCGACAAGATTTGCAGACTTGGTTATGGCTGGTGAAAGAATTGAAGTAGCTTTGAAATTGGGGAAAATTCAGATTGGAGGTTCTAGTGGCTCATCAGGGGGCAGTAAGAAACCATTCAACGCTTACCATAAGAAAAAGGAAGGAGACGCAAGTGCGGTTTACTCTCATAGAGGAAGAAGAGAGGATCGTCAACACCAACAAATCAATGTTGTTTCTATTCCTATTAAGGCTCCTCCGCAGCAGAGACCGAATACAGTTCCTCAACAACAAAGACAACAAGATGCTCCCTGTCAGTATAATAATCAACTGCAGAGACAGTTGAGAAAATTCGATCCCTTGCCGATATCTCTTACTGAAGCACTCCATCATTTGCTCGATTTGAAGTTGATCAGTTTGAGAAATATGCCACCACCCCCCGCAAGACTTCCTCCTAACTATGACGCTAACGCAAGATATGAATTCCATTCAGGAGGAGTTGGTCATTCTACTGACAATTTCTTTGCGTTGAAGTGAAAAATACAAGACTTGTTGGATGCCAAGGCAATTGAGTTTACTCCAGTGACTGGTCCAAATGTTACTCAGAACCCAATGCCTAGGCATGGAGGGGGTGTTGTTAATATGATTGATGATAATGGTGAAATGTTGAATTTAATCATGAATGTGGAACAAGTAAATACTCCGTTGTGGTATGTTAAGAGGTATTTGCTTGACAATTCTATTTTTCCAGGTTGTACTTCATAGTGTGTCAAGTGTAGAGAGAAACCGAAGGGTTGTGATGATTTAAAAGCCGGTATCCAATTATTGATAAAGGAGGGTTCCCTGCAGTTCGATAGAAAACTGAGCTACCGTAAGGTTACCGAAGAAGATGTTGATGTGGTATCTATTCCTTACACCCCTGTGCGCATTCCTACCCCATCTAGGGCACCTCCTTTGATGATTACGGTACCTGGTCCCATATCGTATACCAGTGAGAAGGCCATCCCATGGCATTATGGTGCTGATGTTTATTACCATGGGGTGAAGCAGGAGGTAATTACCCGTTCTTCTGAGGAAGAACATGCTGAAGATAATGAAGGGGAAGTTCATAAATTTTTTGGTGTGGGTCGAATGACTAGAAGCGGGAGAGTATTTGGTCCTTCCAATGTGCAAGATGCAGCGGATGCTTCTGCAAGAGAAAAAGGAAAACAATAGGCGATGATTGGTAATCCAGGGGTTACGCCAGTCAATGTGACTCAACCAATTCCGATACCGGAAGCTTCTTCAGTTCCTGATGAGGTTGAAGAGTTAATGCGAATTATCAGAAAGAGTGATTATAGCATAATTGATCATCTGAGCCATACCCCTTCTAAGATGTCTATCTTGTCTTTGTTGATTTATTCAGAACCTCACATAAATGCTTTGATGAAGTTGTTAAAGAATGCGTTCGTGCCACATGAGATAACAGTCAATTAGTTTGAGAATGTTTGTGCTAACATATCTGCCGGGAACGGTCTGCGCTTCATAGATTTTGATCTTCCTCTGGAGGGGCGAGACCATAACAAAGCGTTTCATATTTTAATGGAGTGCAGGGGCACTACTTTATCCCGGGTTTTGGTGGGCACAAGGTCGTCTTTGAATGTATTGCCTAAGTCAACATTGATGAAAATTGATTATTCTGGACTGGAGCTGCGCCCTAGTTATTTGATGGTGAAGGCGTTTGATGGGTCTCAAAGGTCGGTGTTTGGGGAGGTGGAGTTACCAATCAAGGTCGGTCCTTGCACCTTCACGACTAATTTTTTTGTGATGGATATACAACCAGCGTATTGTTGTTTGCTGGGGCGGCCGTGGATTCATAAAGCAGGGGAAGTCACTTCTACTCTTCATTATAAACTCAAGTATCCTGCAGAGGGAAAGGTGATAACTGTGTGCGGAGAGGAAGAGTATATCGTGAGTCATTTGACATCATTCCGCTATGTTGAAGTTGAAGGCGATATACATGAGACTCCATTTCAAGCATTTGAGACAGTTCATGTTGTCAATTTTCCTCCTCCAGAGCAGAAAAGGAAACCTGAAACTGTTATGTCTTCTCTCAAGGATGCGAGAGCTGTGGTGGAAAATGGTAACCCTGAAGGTTGGGGTCAGGTGCTGGACGTTACCCTGAAATTTAATAAATTTGGTCTTGGTTTTAGCCCAGGCCAGCAGAGTACAACTCCCAGAGCATCTAGTTTATCTACTCCTATGAAGTTTTCCCGTCCTTGTGCTACTCAAGAAGGAAACGTCAATGTAGTTGGCGACGATAGGGTTGATGGCAACAATATCGAAGATTGGATTCATTCGAGTATTCCAGGCCAGACACTCAACAATTGGACTTTTGTGGATGCACTACGCCAAAAAAGACCTACGAAAACGCTTTTTTTGGCCTTTAAAAGCGCTTAAAAGCGCTTTCTAAGGTGGCGTTGCTAAAGGTTTTAACAGCGCTTTTTGTTTAATGAAAAGCGCTCTCATAGGTCTACTTATGACAGCGCTTTTTCTAAAAAGCGCTCTCTTAAGTACCCTTATGGCAGCGCTTTTTCTTTAAAGCGCTCTCTTTAGTACCCTTATGGCAGCGCTTTTTCTAAAAAGCGCTCTCTTAAGTAGGCTTTTGGCAGCGCTTTTTCTAAAAAGCGCTCACTTAAGTAGGCTTTTGGCAGCGCTTTTTCTTGGAAAAGCGCTTTCATTGGTGGCGCTTTTTTTGGAAAAAAGCTTTCATAGGTTGTCTTTTAGCAGCGCTTTTTCTTGGAAAATCGCTGTCATAGGTCTACCTATGAAAGCGCTTTATGTGAAAAAGCGCTGTCATAGGTCTACCTATGAAAGCGCTTTTCTCCAAAAAGCGCTTTCATAGGGTGTTTTTTTTAGAGGTATTATTTATATCATTCATATACCTGCATTGTTTGCCATAACCTGTAATTCATAAATAGCGGTAATGCATTGTAATTCTGATACCCCGTTCTCATACTCTTTCGACAATCGATTGGAATACATCCATGTCTTATCCATGGTTTACGGTTTCTGAGTCAAAACCAATACTCAATATAGCAAAACCAATACTCAATACTTTTCACTAAATTCATTTTATTCTATCAACTACTTTAGTACACAAGTATAACAAAAGAAACCATAAACAAGAAACTATCATTGCTCAAAATCAATCATAAATTATGTTTGTATCTCAAATTATATATAAACCATTGTTATTTGTATTCTAACTCAAAGTCAGTCTTACAAAATCAACTCTAACAACAACTAAACCAGTCCTTATATTATTCTCTGCTCAATAAAATATTGACACAACTCCTCTTTGGTTTCTTCCAACTGAAGTTTCGTGTAATATGCACATTTGTACTCATCGAAGTACTACATAAGAAAACATAATATGCATGATTTAGTTAAAAGTAAAAAATTATATGGAATATCCGAGAAATAATAAAACAAATTCTAAGTTATAAATTCATACCGTGACTGGAATCTCTATTTGATTCAGTTGAATGATTTCTTTGATAAACCGCATAACGAAGTATCCGCAATCTATACCGTTTTGCTGTTGAGGACACTACATAGAAAAACAAATAAGAATATATAGTTGTATTGTTTTATCAAATAGCGTAAATATTATAAGCAAAATAGTGGAAATTAATATACCTGCACTTTGATCCAATTAATGTTGTTTGATTTAGACCGTCGTACCCGAGCTTCTCTTTGACACCGGAATACTTGTATCGCTCTAACAAAATTAAAAATATATATTTAGAACAATGTCACATAAATAATTAAATACATAAATACACATAAATATTTAGAATAATCTCACTTACGTATCAATCATTAACTTCATATCCGGATAATTTGTCCAATCACCGTCAACCGAATTCAGATAATAGACCATTTCTTTTATAGGATCGATAGCAACCAACAACCAGTGACGTATATAAATTAAAACAACAGTTTAGAAGAAATTTTTCTACGCAAAAATTACAAATATTAAAATGAATTTAGAATGAAAATCTAACCCTGTAGGAATAGTATTATACGCCCAAAGATATAAGCTTTCTGTACTGCCAGTTGCCATGAATCTTTCGACTAAGTGCTCTCTTACTGAATCCGGTTCCCTACCAATTGTCGCTCCGCTGACACGGGAGGAAGACACAAAATGGAATCTGTTTGACAATTGATTCCCGCGCATCAATTTGTCATATAACAGCCTTAAATAGAAACATAATTAATATTAGAGTATATTCATTGAAAATGTTTAAAAAAGATTTCAGCTAATTACATAATATAAAGATGGGGTTACCGGATGTATGCGTGCATAATACTGACGCCCAATTCTTTATGACGGAAAATCTGTTCCACGTCCTCATGTCCAATTATTTCTGTGCAAGGAAAACCAAAAATACCTTGATCCATATCAATTTGACGAATACCACCATCCATCAAATTTGTTGTTCCCACTATTGTTTCAAGACACTGCCAGTATCGAGGGAAAAATCTAGTAGGCACCCTTTTCTTGGGTGGTACGCCAACGATTTTCTGGCTCACTTGTTATGACCCATGAAAAGGTACCTAAAAATCATATAAACTCGGTTAAATTATAAAATTATGTAGTTTTTTATTCGGATCATATAATTAACACTTTAAACGTACCTCTTTTGGTGATACGTCAGACTCGTCGTGCCGCAAAATCCCTTTACCCTTAGATGCGGGTGTTGTAGGAGTCTATAATTACCGTGGAAATAACTGAGGTCAGAACTGACAGTTGAAGACTTAAAGATTCATAATTGTTTTCAACATACCTAATCATCTATGAAAATGAGGTCGGATGGCCATGCAACAAAAGATCCAATTGCATCTCGCAGCAATGTGGTCTCAGCAGCAATGTCAGGTACCGGCAGCAATGCATCCATATCTAAAGCAATGTCAACCGATACTTTCATGTGACCATCCGGAAGCGGTCTATTATGAAGTAAATCTCCCGAGCTGTTATGGACTTTTCCCTTGCCAACTAGTCGATAAGTCGGTGAAGATAGGTATAGCTGGCAAGATGAAATGCCCTAAACCAATAATAACCGTTAGAAGTGACTAAAAATATTCTATAGTAATAACGGATATATATTGAAATTTACCTCGGGAAATTTATGCTGAAAGTTGATACTAGCTTTGTCACTAGTTTCTTTCAATTGTGAACTGCTCTTTTCCGCCATATATCTCTCTTTATCCTTCTGCAATTCACGAACTTGAGCTTGTAAATCCTGCAATGTTTGCATCACTTCTGCATTGCTGGGATTTCTTCTCCTTGGATGCTTATACAAAGAGGTTGGAGTCACACCATGACCTTTACCCCTCACCCGACCCGGATACTCAGCAATATTTAGTGCTCGACTAAGTACGCTCCTGGTATCGTGAGGATCCTCACCTGGGGATACCGATTGGGACAAGGTCTCCTGTAATTCAATTATATATAAAAACTTATTAGTGGAGATAAAAAATTACTTAAATATTAATAATCATTAATTGATTTAACTAAAGACACAATCTTATACTTACACATTCATCATACACATGTTGAATATCGGGATTAACAGCTTGATCCTTGCCCACACGGGCTTCCTTCCACAACAAATGTGCTGGTAGTGATGTTGCGTCACTTTTCGTCTCTTCTAACTACGCAATGACGGAGGTCTTAAGATCATCAACTATATAACACATTGAGAGAATTAATAAGATCGTAGAGTTTATATTTACTTACAATTTTTTCCTCTAAGCGAGCATATCCCAAACGCCCTTTTTTGTATGGATATGCGGGTTTTGACGCTCTCTCGCGATTTATAGCACTCACTTTCTTGAAATTCTCATCTCTTCTTTGGCCTACAAAACCAACCCATTCTTCAGGTGTAATGAAGTTCTCATATTTCTTTGGACGTTTCGGATCCTCTTCAAGAAAATTTCCTTCATCATCTTTAAGATACTTGTTGGTTAAAAATGTTCTCCACCCTCTGTGTCTTTTTCCAGCCAAACCCATTATATACTTTTTACGGGTATCTTCAATGTTAAAAGACCTCTACAAAAAAACATACGCATAAAGTGTGTTAGTAAAAGAAATTTAAACACATATTATCGTCAAGATAAAACAAATAACAAAAACCATATATGTACCTTTATCTCAGTCCAAACTTTCTCCTTAGCCTCATCCAACTCTCCTCTTTTCCATCTAGGAGTGGTGATCGGAATGTGTATACGAACAAGCGTACCAATGTAGCTTGTCAACTTTGCAGCATTAGACCCAATTAATTGGTCATTATCATTCCATTCTACATTATATGTTACTCCTCTATCTCTATCACGTATGATTCCCCTCATAATAGTTATACCTCGTGTAATATCTTTTTCTGAAGTATTTTCTTGAGTATTTTCAGGAGCATTTTAAGGAGCATTTGCATTATCTTGATTACTAGCCATTTGACATGTAATAATGAAAAAAAATAAACATGAAATGTCAAATAAAAATGAAATGACAAATATAAAAATGAAATGACAAATAAAAATGAAATGGCAAATTAAAATGAAATGACAAATATAAAAATGAAATGACAAATAAAAATGAAATGGCAAATTAAAATGAAATGACAAATATAAATGAAATAGCAAATAAAAATGAAATGACAAATATAAAAATGAAATGAAAAATAAAAATGAAATGGCAAATTAAAATGAAATGACAAATATAAAAATGAAATGGAAAGTTATATATACTATTACCCTTTTCACTAAGGTCTCTTTCTTTTCTTGGTAGGAATATGTTCTACTCGTCTCTTAACAACGCGGACAGTTGGATTGATCCAAAAACCCTCATTATGATCGTTTCTAATACATGATTCATTATCATTTTGATCAGTTATGGTTAAAGATTCAATGTCAACACCAATATCACTTTGATCTCCAATGCTTTCATCAATTACTTTATTAGATAGTAGCACTATAGACCATTTCGTACTTGTCGGATCATTGACATAGAACACTTGTTTATCTTGAGAGGCTAGAATGAAAGGCTCATCTTTGTACCCCACCCTATTAAGATCCACTTGCAAAAAACCTGACTTATCCATTCGTATGCCATTATTATTTTCAACCCACTTGCAACCAAATATAGGAATCTGAAACTTCTCGTAATCAAACATCCAAATGCGCTCGATAACCCCAAAATATGACAGGTTTTCAAATTTTGGGTTTAAGTCCTTCACACTTGATATATGCATTGCTTCAGCGATCAAGGTGACACCACTATTTTGCATAGTACTTTTGTCATCCTGTTCTTTGGTATAAAATGTGTATCCATTAATTGCATATGCGCTATAAGAAAACACAATTAAACTTGGACCGTATGCTAAACATCTCAATCTTTCTGTTACTGAAGCATGATCTGAACGATACTTTGAATAAATATGTTCCTTAAACCATGGTATGAAACTTCGATTGTGCTCTCGTACAATCCAATTCTCATTTCTATTCGGATTTAAACCTCGAAGAACACCCTTGTGAATTTCAACATACGGCTCAACTTCAAGCTCATTATGCAGAACATACAAATGCACTTGATCTCGTTCGACCATTGATACTGTCACAACTTTATTTCCAATTAGCTTCTTACCTTCTTTTTTTCAACAATGTGAGATTTGGGGAGTCCAATTGATTGAACATTTGACAGATATTCAGTACAAAACTCAATCGCTTCTTCAACAATATATCGTTCAATAATACAACCCTCTGGTCGACTTCAGTTTTTCACATACCCTTTTAATATTTTCATATAACGTTCAGTAGGGTACATCCATCTCATATAAGCTGGTCCGCACAGTTGTGTCTCTTTGACAAGATGAACGGCAAGATGAACCATTATGTCAAAAAACGAGGGAGGGAAATACATTTCAAGATCACACAAAGTAACAACTATTTCTTTTTGCAATGTTGGTAAGATCTCAGGATCGATCACCTTGCTGCAAATTGACTTGAAGAAAAAACACAGTTTAGTTATTGCGCTTCTTACTTTTTCTGGAAGAATAGAACGTATACCTATCGGTAGAAAATGTTCCATTATAACATGGAAATCATGCGTCTTTAAACTCTTTAACTTGAGGTCTTGCATAGACACAAGTCTTCTAATATCTGATGAGTAGCCTTCTGGAACTTTAACCTCACTTAGGAACTTACACAATATTTTTTTCTCCTTTCTGGATAGAGTGTAAACAGCAGGTGGTAGATATGTTCGTGTTCCTTTTTTCACGGGTCCCAATTCAGTTCTTATTCCCATCTCTACCATGTCCTCCCTTGCTTTAAGACCATCCTTAGACTTCCCTTTTATATTGAGTAATGTACCAATAACACTGTCAAATACATTTTTTTCAATATGCATAACATCAAGAAAATGTCCTACGTACAAAGATTTCCAATATGGCAATTCAAAAAAAATCGACCTCTTCTTCCACCCACCTGTAACAACTTTATATGCAAAAGGCTTGCTAAACTGAATACTCACATCTTTCACCTTTTCAAATAATTGATCACCTGTCAATCCAGGCGGAGCTCTACGTTGTTTGATATCTCCGTTGAACGCTTTTCTCCATCCACGATATTGATGTTTAGAATTTAAGAATCTACGATGACCGAGAAAGACATTCTTCTGACAAAGTTTCAATCGCATCGTATCGGTTCCATCTTCACAGATAGGACACGGTTTTTCACCTTTAATGCTATACCCGGATAGATTATCGTAGGCTGGAAAATCGTTAATTGTTCCAAACAACATCGCCCTCAAGTTGAAACTTTCTTTCCTATACCCATCATAAACCTCCACACCGTTCTCCCACAAAATCTTCAAATCTTCGATTAAAGGTTCCAAATATACGTTTATGTCATTTCCTGGTTGTTTAGGCCCAGAAATTAACATAGATAACATCATGTACTTACGCTTCATACATAGCCACGGAGGTAGGTTATAAATCATAAGAATTACAGGCCATGTGCTATGCGAGATACTTTGAATACCGTGTGGGTTCATTCCATCAGTAGACAATGCCAAGCGAAGGTTTCTTGCGTCTTTTCCAAATTCAGGATAATCATTATCAATTTTCATCCATTATGGTGAATCTGCCGGATGTCGAAACTTTCCATCAACAATTCTTTCATCTGCATGCCAAGTTAAATGTCTTGAATCGGTTTCACTACGATACATCCGTCTAAATCTCGGAATTATAGGAAAATACCATAAGACTTTTGCCGGAGACAACTTTTTCTTATATCGAGGGGCACCGCATTTAGGACACTCATTTAACGATGCATACCCCTTTCGAAACAAAACGCAATCTTTTGGACAAGCATGTATCTTGTCATAGCTCATGCCAATAGAGTACAACATCTTTTTGGCCTCATACGTTCGATTGGGGACAACATTATCCTCTGGTAGCATATCTTTCATAAGGGCTAATAACTCTGTGAAACTTTTATCCGACCATCCATTGCCCGCCTTTAAGTTGTACAACTTTAATACCGCAGACAATCTTGTGAATTTTGTACAACCATTATACAATGGTTTCTCTACATTGCTTACCAACCTCTCGAACATTTTGGGACAATCATTAAGATCTTCTTCAAGCGCTTCTGCAATCTCTTCAACTCGATCATAATCGTATGTATCTGTGCCATTGTCGTTTGAAGCATAGGTCCTATTATCCCCCGATTCATCATTCCCGTCACTTTTCTCACCATGCATATTCCAACATGTATAACTTCTATCAATTCCATACCGTATTAGATGCGATGCCAACTGAAACGCGTCAACCCGATTCCCATAACAGCAACGCAAACAAGGACATGTCATTCGACCGGGGTCTCCGACGTGCGCAACAGCAAACTTAACGAATTCTGATACCCCGTTCTCGTACTCTTTCGACAATCGATTGGAATACATCTATGTCTTATCCATGGTTTACGGTTTCTGAGTCAATCTGAGCTAAATGATAAGTTAGAAAACAAAACCAATACTCAAAACTTGCACTTGCTCTTGCACAACCATATAACAAAACCAATATTCAATATTTTTCACTAAATTCATTTTATTCTATCAACTAATCACATTTTATGATTACATCACTAATCACAATTCTTGACTCTCACAATTTTATATAAGCATGCATTCTGTTACCTTAAAAAGTTGTTTTTGTTTCTTTATCCATCTCATTAACAAGTTAATTAATCACTTTACATTATCTCTAATTAAATATACATATAGATATAGATATATAGATACATAATAATGAATGGTAATGTGAAATGGGTAACCCCGTTTGTTAATGAATCATAATTTCCACCACCATTCACTAACACAACACAACATCATTAGCACAACCCTCTACATGTCTGTTTCTTATATACTAGTACACCCTTGTTTCATCAAACTCAAGGGATACCCTATACCAAACTTCATTTGTTTCTTATATATGGCATGGTCTCATTTTAGTCTAAGATATGTTTTCTGATACGAAATTTTGTAATAAACAAAAAGGACAAAATATTTTGTATAGATTGAAAAGAAGAAACAATCACCTGACGGTTCTCTTGTTTTCTGACGATTTGACACGTTTGAGTTCTCCGGTGAGATATGTTGCTCTGAATCGGAAGGTCCTGAAGAAGTTAAAGAAACCGATTAATTTCCAAAACACATTAAACAAACATCAAAAGACAGAGAGCCTTAATCGAGAATCACAATTACCTGCCGTCCAACTAGTGTGAATGAGAAACACTAACTCTGCCTGCTAATCAATGAAACAAGAATTTTTTATGTCACTATGGCTTCCAAGAATATATTCCGTGCCCGATTATTCAATAAACGCTCAATAACTTTTAAAACATAATCACCTAACGAGAACCAAAAATTCAAGCTCTTATCCAATTCAAGTTCATGATATGAAAAATCAAGCTCAAAGTAAGCTAAAATCAACCGAACCAAATTCCGGGAAACAACTATGTAATCCTAATAATGCTCAATAAAACTCATCTCAAACAAGTGTTCCATGTGCACACGATAAACAACAATACCATAACCGAGTTCGTCATTCAAAACCAAATCACACAATGTCATCACAAATTCAAAGCCAACATGTTTTAAAATAAAATTAGGAACAATCAAAATCAACACCAAGTTTAATTCATTCAAGAT
Source organism: Vicia faba (assembly GCA_948472305.1). NCBI lineage: Eukaryota > Viridiplantae > Streptophyta > Magnoliopsida > Fabales > Fabaceae > Vicia > Vicia faba. The sequence continues at coordinate 338,936 of CATIWC010002151.1, forward strand.
TAACTCAAAATGAAATAACATATTAATAACATCATTAGAAAATCATCAAAGGGTTTTAGGAAACTTTCAAAAATCATCAAACAACAACAACAACCAATACACTGTAAATGAGAAGAAAATAATAATCAACGAAAACCACAGTACGAACCTTGTGAAGAGAGGGACGAGTCGTGCGGCGACGATGGTGGCGATTGAACGTAAGGGGCTACCGTGAAAAATCGCTTTGGACGAAGAAGGAACAGGAACGAAAGGGTTTGGAACGTTGGAAGAGAGGAGGAAACACAAGAGCCACGTACAGTACGAACACACAGCTTTAATCAAAAACATTAAAATTTATTATAAAACAACCTACGAAAGTGCTTTTAAAAGCGCTTTCTAATGGTCATGTATAACAACGCTTTTTCATAAAAAAGCGCTTTCGTAGCATACCCTATAGCAGCGCTTTTAAAAGCGCTTTCTAAAGGCCAGATTTAGCAGCGCTTTTGAAAAGCGCTTTCTAAGGCTGACCTTTAGCAGCGCTTTTGAAAAGCGCTTTCTTAGGTTCCCTCTGAAAGGCACCCTTTAGTAGCGCTTCTCAAAAAGCGCTTTCTAAGGGTGACCTTTAGCAGCGCTTTTGAAAAGTGCTTTCTTAAGGTACCCTTTGAAAGCGCTTTTTTTAAGCGAATTTTTTTTAATACCTACAGCAGCGCTTTTTCCTAAAAGCGCTTTCGTATGTGTGCTGCTAAAGCTTATTTTTGGCGTAGTGATGTTATCCAAGTTTCAAGCGCTGAGGAGTAATTTTCTTGTTTTCTTTTATTATCATATCATAATTTCTACGCTCTGCCCAAGGCGTGGTGGATCATTTGTGTAGGGCCACCATGTTTATTTTCAAAAAAAGTTTATCATGAAATAAAGGACGTTTTTGCATTCAAAATTTTGATCCATTATTTTTATTTTATTTGAATGGCAATGTTTCTCTTTTCACACACTGTCACTAAAAAATGCCAAAATGTCGTTCATGTAGATGCACTCAAACCACCAATTATATTGATAACGACTATGCTATGGCTCATTATGACTTTGATACTCATATTTATCAAGCTGAAGAAGAATCATATGAGGATTGTGATCTTCCTGAGGAATTAGCAAGGTTGTTAAAACAAGAGGAGAAGGTTATCCAGCCGAATCAGGATTCGATTGAGGTGGTGAATATTGGCACAAATGAGGTAAGAAGAGAAGTCAAGATAAGGGAAGATCTTGAAGAAAGAATAAAGGTCAGATTGATTGAGCTACTCCGTGAGTATTCTGATATCTTCGCTTGGTCTTATGAGGATATGCCTTGTTGAATACAGACATAGTGGTGCATCGACTACCGCTCAAAGAAGGTTGTTCTCCTGTCAAGCAAAAGCTCCGAAGAACTTATCCTGAGATGTCCAAGAAGATCAAGGAGGAAGTCTAGAAGAAGTTGGACGTGAATTTCTTAAAGGTCATCAATTATCCGCCATGGATTGCAAATATTGTGCCTGTGCCCAAGAAGGATGGTAAGGCCAGGATGTGAGTGGATTATAGGGATTTGAACAGGGCCATTCCTAAAGATGACTTCCCTCTTCCGCATATTGATGTGTTGGTCGATAATACTGCTCATTCCAATGTTTTTTTGTTCATGGATGGTTTTTCGGGTTACAATCAAATTAAGATGGCTCCAGAGGATATGGAGAAGACAACATTTATCACGCCTTGGGGAACTTTCTTCTACAAAGTGATTCCGTTTGGTTTAATAAATGTCGGGGCAACATGTCAGCGCGCCATGGTCACTCTCTTTCATGATTTGATTCACAAAGAGATTGAGGTTTATGTGGACGATATGATTGCTAAGTCTGAAACGGAAGAGGAAAATCTTGTTCATCTGGAAAAATTGTTCGAGAGACTGAGGCAGTTCTTGCTGAGGTTGAATCCGAATAAGTGCACCTTCAGGGTGAGATCTGGCAAGCTGTTGGGTTTTATTGTAAGTGAAAAAGGTATCGAGGTGGACCCGCCAAGGTAAAAGTGATACAGGAAATGCCTCAACCAAGGACAGAGAAGGAAGTACGTGGTTTCTTGGGAAGGTTAAACTACATTTCCAGATTTATTTCTCATCTCACAGCCACCTGTGAACCTTTGTTCAAGTTGTTGAAGAAAAGTCAGACATTGAAATGGAATGAGGATTGTCAGAAGGCCTTTGACAAAATAAAGGAGTATTTGCAGGAACCTCCGATACTCATGACGCCAGTGGAAGGAAGGCCACTAATCATGTATCTAACTGTGTTGGAGAGATCAATGGGCTGTGTCCTCGATCAGCACGACGAGATAGGAAAGAAAGAGCAGGCTATTTACTATTTGAGTAAGAAGTTTACGGAATACGAGTCGAGGTACTCATTGCTGGAAAAGACTTGTTATGCACTTGCCTGGGCCGCCAAACGTTTGAGGCAGTACATGTTAACTCACACCACCTACTTGATATCCAAAATGGATCCAATCAAGTACATTTTTGAGAAGCCAGCTCTTACAGGCAGGGTATCCCGTTGGCAGATGATACTCACCGAATATGATATCCAATACACTACTCAAAAAGCAATTAAGGGTAGTGTATTGGCCGACCATCTTGCTCATCAGCCCATGAATGATTATGAACCGATGAAGTTTGATTTTCCAAATGAGGAAATTATGTATATTCGGGATTATAACATGCCAGACCCAGACGAAGGACCTGAGCCAGGATCATGTTGGACGCTTGTTTTTGATGGTGCCTAAAATGCCATGGGCAACAGTGTCAGAGCTATTATCACTTCCCCTGAGGGATACCACATTCCTTTCACGGCTCATATTTGTTTCGATTGCACTAACAACATGGCCGAATATGAGGCTTGCATTTATGGCATTGAAGTGGCGATCGACCTGCGCATTAAATTTTTGAAAGTTTACGGGGATTCCAATCTTGTTATCAGCCAGATTAATGGAGATTGGGAGACTCGCCATCAGAACCTAATTCCCTATCTTGAGCATGTTATGAAGCTGATTCCGTACTTCGAAGAGATCACGTTTGAGCACATTCCCAGAGAAGAAAACAATCTAGCTGATGCACTGGAAACTTATCCTCCATGTTCAGGGTTAAGTGGGCTAATGAGGCACCTTCCATTACCATCAGAAGTTTGAGTGAGTCAGCTTTCTGTTTTGAGGCTAGTTTGGAATCAGATGGTAATCCTTGGTTTTATGATGTTAAACGATATCTCGAAACACAAGAGTACCCTGAAGAGGAATCCGTCAAAGATAAGAAGTTCTTGAGAAGATTTTCAGCCATGTTCTTTCTCAGTGGTGGTGTGTTGTATAGAAGGCATCATGACGGCTTACTGCTCAGATGTGCCGACAAGAAAGAAGCAGCTAGAATCATTGAGGAGATACATGAAGGTGATTTCGGGACCCATTCCAGTGGGCATACCATGGCTAAAAATATTTTGCAAGCAGGTTATTATTGGTCCACCATGGAGACTGACTATTACAATCATGCACGGGTTTGCCACAAATGTTAAATCTATGCTGATAAGGTGCATGTGCCTCTAGTACCTTTGAATGTCTTGACTTCCCCTTGGCCGTTTGGGATGTGGGGAATTGATATGATTGGCAAAATTGAACCAACTGCATCCAACGGGCACCATTTCATTCTGGTTGCCATCGATTATTTTACAAAATGGGTCCAAGCTGCATCTTATGCCAATGTCACCAAGCAGGTGGTAACTCGTTTCATTAAGCACAATATTATCTGTCACTACGGAGTGCCTGAAAAGATCATTACCGATAATGGATCTAATTTGAACAACAAAATGATGAAGGAGCTTTGTGAGTCCTTCAAAATCAAGCATCATAACTCTTCCCCATACCGACCAAAGATGAACGGTGCTGTCGAAGCGGCCAATAAGAATATTAAGAAGATCATACAGAAGATGGTGGTAACCTATAAAGATTGGCATGAGATGCTGCCTTTCGCTTTGCATGGTTATCGCACCACTGTGTGTACTTCGACTAGGGCAACCCCATTTTCATTGGTTTACAACACGGAAGCAGTATTTCCAGTAGAAGTCGAGATTCCTTGTCGTAGGATCATGAGGGATGTTGAGTTGGATGAAAGTGAATGGGTAAAGAATCAGATGGATCAGTTGGAACTTATTGACGAGAAGAGGTTGACGGCTGTATGTCATGGTCAGGTATATCAACAAAGGATGAGGAAAGATTTTGATAAGAGGGTACGGCCTCAGTTTTACAAGCCAGGTGACCTTGTGCTAAAAAGGATAATTCTCCCCCAGGGAGATCCCAGAGGCAAGTGGGTTCCGACTTATGAAGGTCCTTTCATGGTCAGAAAAGTTTTCTCTAGAGGAGCGATGATGCTCACGACTATGGATGGAGAGTACTTCCCTCTCCCTGTGAATGCTGACGTAGTTAAAAAATACTTTGCATAAAAAAACCCGTTAAACTGAAAACTCGAAAGGGCGGTTTAGGCAAAAAGATGGTGTCCTGGTGTGATCGGTGGATTTAGAACTGACTGTTTAACGCTGGTTCGCGAAATGTCGCGGAAGCAAGAGTCGCCACCGTCTTTTATTTTCTCTAACATGGACAGGACAAAAGCGTAGCAAAATTCCTTATGAGATAGTTTCTCGGTTCGGGAGGTAGATTTATAGAAAGGGAAGGTGTTAACACCCTTTCTATCCATGGTTATCCATGGGCTCTTAGATACTTGCTCTTATGTTTTCCAAAATGTTTGCTTTTCAATTGTGAGTGGTTTTGAAAAAAGTTTCATTTAAAGATTTCGGAATAACTCTTGTATCTGTCCTCAAGAGTGTTTGAAAAATTGTTTTGAAAGCTTTTTGAAAGTGTCGGTGTGAAAAGGTTTTGGTTTTGTTTTTTAGAAGAGAGCAAGTATCTATGAGTCATCTACCTACCCTAAGGAATTAGGCTGTGTAAGAGTCCTTTAGATAGTGCTATCCCACCATTGAGAGGTAGGTAGCACCACCGTTGGAGGTGTTCGGGTCAATTCGAGTTTAGGGACAGTGTGGTCACCGAAGCAACAGCAGGACACCTCAGAAGCTACCCTTATGTCCTTGATCCTTTTTTAATCTGAGGCAACCGTTTCGAGGCAACTGGATCATGGACATAAGGACTTACTAAAACGTCCTATACTTGACGACCACGTTTCGAAGGCAACAGGTGAGGCGTACCCTAGAAGTGGTGTGTGTTGTTTTCAGTTTAACAGTTATCTTTGATCATGGCATCATTGTGAGCTATGCTTGTTTTTTAATTAACCATACATTCTTTCATGCAATTTAGAATTTAAAAGTGCGGAAAGTAAAATACAGGAGAATAAAGGCTACGCTATTACAAGGCGCGGGTCTATACATCGCCAAAGTACAAAGACCCGTTTTTGATAAAAGTGCGGAAAGTAAATAAATACCTAATTACTATTACATCCAGAAAGCAGTTACATAATAATAACTAAAAGAAAATAAATGCGCGAAATAGAAATTAAAATTGAATGTTCGAGGGCGTTGGACCCTTTTGCTTGAAATTAAATTAAATTAAAGTCCAATTAATTATTTAATTAAAGAAAGTGAAAATGTTTTTTATGTTTTTGGTATTTATGAAAATAAAGAAAATTAAAATTAGAAGGAAACCCTAGTTTTAAATTATTTTAATTATTAAGAAAAGATTAAAGTTTAACCTAATTTACTAATTGATTAATATACATGTTTATTTACAAAAATAAATAGTAATTATAACAATAAATAATGAGAAAAATAATTAATTAAGAAAAAGATGAAAATGTAAAAAAAACCTAATTCTGGATATTTTTTTTTTGTTAAGAAAAAGATTAAAGTAAAACCTAAATTAACTAAATTAATTATTAACATTTATTTACAAAAATAAATTCATGAGGAAATTAATAAATAAATTTTATTTTTTTGGGTTTTTGATTTTCTGATTTTTATTATGAAAAGAAAATTATTTTAGGTGAATGAAATAAAAATAATTAAGGCAATTAAAAGAATTAAAAAGAAAAAGAAAATGAAATTAAATATACAAACAAGGGGGGGTGTTTGGCCCATTATGGAGGTAAAACTGCAGCAATTCAGGTCCATTGACAAAGCCTTTGTTTGACTTTCTAGGATTGTGTGCACGCTTGTTTGACTGGACCACCATGGATCTCATTTAGTGGCCCTTGGATTGATCATCAGGAGCACGTGGAAAGCCTGGGCGTGAGTGTGTATGGTGAGCCCTTGAGTGAGCGCTGCATAGGAAAGCATTATAACAAAAATCATGAATTAAGTGGGGGGACCTGGGAATCAAACCCAGGTCCCATTGTTTGCAAGACACCTCATCAACCAACTGAGCTATTGCGCGCGTTTGTTCATATAATGGAGAATAAATGTTATATAAAAAAACAATGTTAGTGGTATAAACAAAGAAAAGCGCGCCAGATATTTGAACTATCCAACCACGCCTTGACACACATGCTTCTTCTTCATCTTTTTTACCTGCAACATGAACAAGTAGCGGGGGTTTTAAACCCCCACTAAGTGGAACCTGTGAAAATAACGATTAGGCATATACTTAATATAAAAAAGGCGCGATGGTCTCAATAGCTTTGTCTTGATGCAACGAATTCATCCATACAGGTTTGAAGGTCCAATTTTAACATATAAGGAAAGCCCTAATTTTTGAGTCCTGAAACCCTAAATATCCTTCAATGGTAGATTTCGGTTTAGGAAGATTTAGCACAATTAAACCATCTCAAACGCTTCAGGAAGATGTTAGTAGCATAAATCAACAATCAAAATATAACAATGATGCATAGAAAGCAGGATTCGATTATGGAAATTTTTGTGAATAACACGATTCTGTTCTACCGTTTCCTTGGATGTGGAAGCTTGTTCTTGATTGCTATAGCTTCCTAGCAATGTCAGCAAGGTGTTGGACTAGGTTTTAGGCCTTGAATGATCCTGCAACTATGAAATCAGTTTCAAGCTTTTTGTTGAAAAGTTGCAACTTTGTTCTATGGCTTTAGCAGCTTTTTCGTGTATGTGGCTTCAGGGTTTCCTTATGCCTTTGTATGTGATACAAATTAGGTCAAGAATGAGCCCAAAAATCCATGAATTTATGTTTTGAATATTTGATTTTCAATTATGTATTTCCAATCTTTTTTCCATGAAAATCTTGCCAAATGTGGATGATCTTGTCCCCTTGGATGATGCACGAAATCTTTAGCATATAATGAGTGTATTTGCTGCATAAAAAGATTTGAAAAAGCATTATTTGATATTTTCCCATAATTAAATCTAATTAAATAAATTAATAAGAATAAAAATTCAATTAATTAATTAAAAATAAGAAAATAAATCATTTTTAGCTCAATGGGTCGTGCATAGGCTTTGGGTAATGATTCAAGGAAGAATTTGAGGCCCATTAGCAATTTTGAAGTATTTTAGGCAAAGTTGACTTTTCAAAATTCCCAAAAATTCCCCAACTTCTCTAATGCATATCTTGCTCAATTTTGAAGCTATGAACATGTTCTTGGACATTTTGGAAAGGTATTGAAATCCTCTAACCAATGCCTTTGGTCCCATGTCATTTTGATTTACGAATCTCAAGTTATGGTCTTTGACTTAAAGTGCCTTTTTGTTGACTTTTGAAAATGACCTATAATGTTGAAATTGATAACTTTTTGTGAGAGCATTTCTTGGACTTGAAGTGTGAAGATGAGTTGTAGGAAATGTCATTCTCTTCAAAATGAGCTTTGGATTGAATTTTTCTGATAAACCATGAAGAAGTTATGCCCTGGTCAATTTGCAGTTGACTTTTCAACTGTCCAAAAATAGAAACTTTTGCATCTTGAGACTTTTTGAGCCATGCTTTGAGAATCATGATCAAGAATTGATCAAATGATGATTGTGGATTCAAAATAAGATATTTACCAAAAATTTTGACTTTTGACTATCAAATGACCATTTTGCCCCTACAGTTGACTGTGAAGCATTTAGGGTTTTTGACTGTGCAACTTGATGCTGTGAGTCTTGAAACTTGACATATGGATGCTTGAAAATATATATAGGCATGTGGGACTTGATTGGACCCTTGAAAACCTCAATTTCTTTGCAAGAACCAAAACCCTAATTTTGACTGTGTTAGGAGGCAATTGGACTTTGAATCATCTGGAGATTGATCTTGCCAAATCTTGAAGAATATGGGAGGGAAAATTTTGGGGTACAACACCTGGTGAATCGAAAACTCGAAAGGGAGATTCAGGCAAAAGTTAGGGACTTAAAGCAAATGACTACGCTCAGCATGGGATCCTTTATTTCTTTCCTTCGTTCCGTCACCTGGCATAAGCTCGAAGCTAATCCAAGAATGATCTGTCTGAAAGCAGGAAGATGAAAGCGTGAGAGTCATAAGAGTCATAGCAGAGTCGGGACTTGATGGATATTCACGTTCACATTGCCATTTGTAAACACTTGTTTGCTTTGATTTTGTAATTTCTTGCTTCCAAATGTAAATACCTTTTTCACAGGCTGATTTCTCAAAGTCAATAGAATATCTTCTTTCAAGTATACGTATACGTTTCTTTTCTCCCTTTTTACTGTTTTGTTTGCAAAAACGTCCAATATTTTGATAAACATGTGCATATAAAATTAGTGGACCTTACACGGAAATGGTAATTTAAGTCACGGTTGGTTGATCGCTTGATATACGGATAACACAACTACTACTGTGCATGGGGCGTGTTTAGTTTTGTGATTGATAGGATTTCTCATTCACTTTACTGGTCGATGCCTTGCCATTTTGTTTCACATCTCTGTGCTAATGGTAAAGGTCATGGGTCAGGGTAATATCAAGATTACGGTAGGTCAGAGAGATTGGCGAACCTAGTTGGAGATATTTCTTCCCCATAATGGATTTTATTACGCTTCTTTGCCGCACTTTCATGTGTTATCTTGATTGATTATTTTAGCATTTGTCTGCATATAGGATTTTGTTTGTGGCCGAATGTCAGTCTTGATGCGTTGAATAGTTTTTGCCTTGAAGAAATTGTTTCATTTTACTTAATCCATCCAGTATCACTCTTTAATCATTTTTCTCGGGCATTTTGATACCAACTGTGCCGATTCTTTTACTTAGCCAAGAGTTTGGAGGAAGGAGTTTAGCTAAAAATGATGACTGTAATGGTATGCTTTTGAGTAGAACCTCTTTGACGATGTACATGCATTATTTCGATCCCCAAACACCGGAGATATAAGGGAGTTAGACCCTCGTTAACCCCTCTGAGCCTTCGAAGTAGGAGTTTCTTTTCCGTTAAAAAAAACCTTATTTTTAACCAGGGGCATGGTAGATGTTCAGTTAATTTGACCAAGCATTCAAATTTCATAAGGAATGTCTCATCTGAGGATCACCATATTTTATCTTTCACATCATGAGATCAGGAAAAATGTCTAAACCACGATGTTCGTTTCCTCACAAAGTCCTGAGGTCGAGATCGAATCGATACAATAATGGCTATCCCTCGCCAACCAAGGAATGAGGCATTTGTTTTCTTAAAAAAAAAAGAGAACAAAAAATAAACAATTCAAAGACCTAAAGTCGTATCGACTTGTTCAAAGTGGAAAGTATGAATAAGAAAGAAACAAAAAGCCCCGCTAAGTCGAAACTTTAAAATAAGTCGCTTAGGAAAAAGTTAGGGCGTTCCGCTGGACTCCCAAAATTGAAATTCAAAAGATTTTGTCCAGGAAAAAGTTAGGGAAAAGAGAGCCTGAAAGGCCGAAAAAGATTATCCAATAAAATTTTCATCAAAAGAAGAGGAACAATAATATCAAAAACAAAAGCAACAAAAGTTAAGTGATAATCGTCTTGGAGAATTTGTCGTGATCACTCAACCATTATAAATCCTTTTGAAAGATGAATGCTTGTGATAAGTCAGCTGATCTTAGGACAGGAGAATATCACGAAGGGGGTGGGCACATAAAAAACTTGAGCCTTGAAAAACTTTTTTCTAAAAAACCTCGAACCAGGCCACGTTACAACCTCTAAAAGTCCTAACTGAAACAAGGGTTTAACTCGAAAGCATACTACAACGGGATAACGTTTCCTAAACTCCCAAATATGTGTTGCATATCCATGTTGGTATCTTATCACCCGCATCTTGACTCGTTTTTGTCAAAAAAAAGAGAAGGGGAAGAAAAGTTTTGAAATTTTTTCACTCTAGCCAGTGATTCATTCACAACAGAGATGCGACACTTTGTTAAGGTTTTCAACTTCAAGGCTTAAATAATCGTTGCATCAGATCTGTCATTCCCAAAATAAACATTTTTCTGCATGCAAAACATTTGTTTGACATAAAAAAAAAAGAGTTTACACGTTGAACACCTGTAAAGAGCTTAATGATTGTCAGGAAGGGAATATTTGGTTTTCTTCTATTAAACAGATCCCATGTTTGAATATGACTTTACCTATCCCCAGTGAAGTTTCGTTTCCGCAGCGAAGTTTTGTTGCCCCAGGAATCTTCTTTTAAAGGCTTCATTCTGAGACTCTGGATTTGAGGATATCACATATCCCCAACAGTTTTGCCAACAGAGATCCCTCACCATGACCTCTCATTTCCCAGCCGGTATGTTGAATGGGGCATCCTTATGTTAAGATCTTTCCTTATCCCCAGTAAGGTCGATACTATGTGACTATCTGCATGATCCATCCAATGGTTGAATTCCAAGAAAATCTCTCTCCAACAAAAACCTTCAACAGAGTTCTGTCTCCCCGGTGAAGTCCCGTTTCCTCAGCAGGGCTTTGTTCCCCCAGCAAAGGTTTTCACCTCTCACGTCGGGTTTGTTGTCTTGGTGTCATCCTTAACACGTATGTGCGCTGTCTTTTCTAGAGATTACAGTCTTGCCCTGATCTTTTCCCTCATTGTCTAATATTTAGATGGCGTCTCTCTCCAGAAGCTACAGTGTCGATCTGATCTTCTCTAGGAGATTGCAATTTATTTTTGCAGCTCTTCTCAATGTTTGTGGCCCGTTTCTACTGATTTCTCGGTTGTTATTTCCCGCGAAGCTTCATCTCTTTGAGTTTCCCTTTCTAGCGGTTCCCCATATTTTCTCCTCTCTTTTTTTGATTTTGCAATTTATTTTTGCAAGTCTTGTCAGATTCTGACTTCTTGGTTATTGGCTTCTCAATTAGCCATTCCCCAGTGAAACTTTTAAACATGCATCATTACATTACATCTACCAAAACGCGTAACATTTCCATTATATGGAGCATTGCGCTATATAGAAAGAATTCAAACATGCATCGGAACATAAGCCATTATTGTTTCTATTGTCCCCAGTGAATTTTCTAATACTTCGGATTAAATCCCCAACGAGGCCTTCGTCCTCATTATCTCAGTTTCCCTCCCCATACCAATTTCCTTTTGACGTCAATCATTTGTTTGTTTGAGTGTCTACTCTTGACTGTAGTTCAGTTTCGCTCTGGCACGGTCTTCTCGGGTTTAGTTTTCACTACCCTCTCCGGTTCATCCCAATGTCTATTGATGCACCTTTTCGAATACCAGTTTCGTCCTGATATTCGCTTTCAGCATGTTTTTAGGTGTACGCCTTAATCTCATTGCTTTGGGTTGACCTCAAAGTTTCGTCTCCTCACCTTGTGCATGAAATCCAGTTTTGTCCTGGTGCTCATCTAGTTTAGTTTCGCCTAACTAGTTATTAAGTCGAGTTTCGTCTCGTTTTTGCTTTCATACCTTGGACCCTTTGATGATGTTTGTTTACCGAATGCAGTGTTCGTACTGCGTCCCTGGTTTGAAATTTGTCTCTTTTGTTCCTTGGATTCTTCCATCGGTTTTCGTCACTGATTATCCATTGATCTCAGACCAGCAGGTGCTTTGAGAAACATGCGCTCTCATCACTCTCGCTTTGGGTCGAGTTTCGCCTCGTCGCCCGTGCGTGAAATCCAGTTTCGTCCTGGTACTCATCTAGTTTAGTTTCGTCTAACTAGTTATTGAGTCGAGTTTCATATCATTTTTGCTTTCATTATCTTGGACCCTTTGACGGTGTTCGTTTACCGAGTGTAGTGTTCGAACTGCGTCCCTGGTTTGAAATCAGTCTCTTTTGTTCCCTGGATTCTTCTGTCAGTTTTCGTCACTGTTTATCCATTGATCTGAGACCAGCAGGTGCTCTGAGAAACATGCACTCTCATCACTTTGCTATGGGTCGAGTTTCGCCTCGTTACCCGTGCGTGAAATCCAGTTTTGTCCTGGTACTCATCTAGTTTAGTTTCGTCTAACTGGTTATTGAGTCGAGTTTCGTCTCGCTTTTGTTCCTCATTTCTGGGATTTCTTTCAGTTCCTTCATACTGTCTATCCTAGTTGAGATTATCAAGTGTTCCTAGAATCACACACTCTATCCACTTTGCTTTGGGTCGAGCTCAAAGTTTCGTCTCCTCACCCGCGTACGTTTTCTTTTCCAGAGCTTAGTTTCGCCTATACTCTGTGGTTTGAGTTTTATCTCACTTCTTCTTTTTGAAGCCCAGTTTTTCCCTGGCACATTTGTCCGGAAGTTTAGTTACATCTACTCTTCTTTGTTTTCATTCTGTTTCAACCTGCGCTACAACTTCATTCTGACGCATGTCTTGGGGGTTTTCTGCTTCTTTTTTCTTTCTTCTTCAAGAGTGTAAATTTTCGGGTTCTTTTTGTATTCAATCATCTTCAACTCTGAACGCTCGAAAGTTGTCACTTTTCTCACTTATCATGTTGAAGATATTTGAATAGGGGCAGCTGTTGCACCACAAAATTTACCCTCTTGATTTAGGCTTATGTTTCATCATGAATATCATATTGCATTGCATTCATATATTGTGACGGGGTCAATACTTTGGTTATCAAATCTTCCTCAAGCTTTGAAGGTTTTTTGCATTGACAAGTTTCTCAAGTAGAATCTTATCATCTAAACCTATGGATCTTTCAAGCTCAAAAGTTATTGTATATCTCAAGTTATTTTATCCATCTCTTTGGATCATCAGAGGATTGAAGTTTGAGATTGATTATAAGAAGAATCACTCTTTTGATTCACCAGTCAAGATTAGGGTTTTGCTTGATCAAGGCTATTGATCAATGTACAAGTCTTGATCTGGAAGCTACAACATCCCATTGTTATTTGAAAAGTCTTTGTACAAGAAATTGGCCAAGATATCCAGAGGATTTGAAGTTTTGAAGATGATTCATCAGTCTCCTAAGGTGTTAACCAAAACTAGGGTTTGGGATTTTATCAAGATTTCTTGTGAATTTTGAAGTGAAACTTTGTACATGGCCTCTATATATTTCTAAGATCATATGTTTGAAGTCTTGATCATCAATTTTGAAGGGAAGTGGATCAATTGATTCAAAGAGGCAAAATGGTCATTTTGGTCAAAATCAGTCAAAGTCAAGGTTGACCAAGGAAAATTTTGGTCAACCATCAATTCAAGGGTGTATTTTTTATATTTCAAGTCCATTTTGATCATTGGATTAAAAAGATTGAGGTTTGGGTTGAAACTTGTTCATGAAGAAACCCTAAAAGTTTCTAATTTTGGAAAATGAGGACTTAACTTCAAAAATTCATATTTTATTCACCTTTGATAAAAAAAATGCAAGTGAAATATTCTTGGAAGTATAAGATGGTGATCTTTCATCTCCTTTTGGTCTCATGTCCAAATTGGCAAGGAGTCAAGAATTATGGTCTTTGGAAGTTCATGCCTCAAGTTAAAATTATAGGTCATTTTCCAAAATTAGTGAATTTCATGTCAAATTTTGAGGACCTAAATGGATTCAATTTCAAAAACTCAAAACTAAGGGATTGTATATCTTTTCAATACATTTCCAAATTATTCTCATTTGTGTCCAAATTCAAAAGTATGGGCAAGTTATGGTATTTTGAATTTTATGCCAATTTATTGAACATTAACCATGCAAGCAAAATGCCAAAACTTGAGAACTTCATTTTCAGCCATTCTCTTCACTTCTAATCAGGCCCATGACACATTTGTGATTTGAGGAAGCCCATAATGGCATCAAAATCATGCCCCATGTGCAGCTGTACCACCATGACTCCAAAATTGACAAAACTTGCCAAATTTGCAAAAACACTAGCATGATCTCATCATGAGGAATCAAGGACCAAGATTTGGTGGACCAAAATTTGAGTAAGAAAGGCCTCAAAAGCAACTGAAATGAGGAAAAACGCACGAGGCATTGGCATGGTCAGAATTTCACTCTTCAACATAGCAAAAATTTCAATTGGGCAATGCACTCGTTTTGAAGCCCATTTCTCTTGAAAAACCTACTCTACATGTCATATATAAAGAGAAGCAAGAACTGAAGGCGGAGGAGAGAGCTCACAACTTCCATATTCCAGATCTGAACTCAGAATTTCCATAGCTTCACTTTTCTTCGAATTTCAAGTTTCAGTGGTGCATTTGGAGTTTTTCTTCTTGCTTCTTCATCCTCAAGTGCTAAGGAAGCTAAAGCAAGCTTTGAATCGCATATGGAGTGAGAGAATCAAGCATTCGGATTTTGAATTGAGGTAGGTTCATTCAACTTTGATTTTTGAAATGTAGCCGTTTATTGTTGAAATTAAGCATGAATATCTGTTTGTGGATGTTATATGAATGATTCTGAAGCAATTTGAGGTTTCATTTGGTATATAATGCTTGTTTGAGATCTCTGCAACTCTAGGTTTCAGTGAGTTTTTGGTTATTTCATGCTGAGATTTCTAGATCCATGGCCGTCTATTTGATGTGATTCGAATTGTGTTTAATTCCTTGCCATGTTAGCTTTAATTTGCACTTGGTTTGATGAAAAATGTTTGAGAAACGAGTTTGTTTAGAGGGACTGAAGTTGGGGTGCAAACTGATGGGCGCGCGCGTTTTCTGGTTTGGTTGGAAGTTAGGGATGATGAGGTATCATCATCTGAATGGTCCATTTGAATTTTTGAATATTTAGTTTATATTTTGATTTCAGTTGATTTTCTGATTTTTGTTTCTTGATTAAAACAATTTAAAAAATTGTGAAAAAATTATCACAAGTCCTAAATAACTTCTACTATCTTGTGTAATTTTATTGGAATTTTTAAAAAATGTTTTGATTGGTTTAAAATTTCACAAGTTTAATTAATTGTTTGTTCAATGATTATTTTTATTTTAATAGTTCTTTTGATCTAAAAATTCCACAAAAATTATCTTTGACTCATAAAATAATTTAGAAATTGATTCTGATTTTGGTTTAGCATTTTTTCTATTTTTTATTAGAAATTTAATTTGAGAAGTTTATTTGGAATGTTTTGCTTCATAATTTTTATTTTAATATTTTCTTTAATTAAAAAATTCTCAAAAAAATCATATAAGTTTGTTTTTAATCATAATGTCTGAATATAATTTTGTTTTGACCTTTTTATGACTTTTGGCTAGGGTTTGCATTTTTGTCATTAATAATAGTTTAATTGTTTAATTGTTTGTTTGATTTTTATTTTAATATATTCTTTAATTTAAAAATTCCACAAAAAATCATGGATGCTGGTTTTTAATTCTAATATTTGAATATAATTTTGGTTTGGTATTTTTCTGATTTTGATTGGAATTTCATTTTGAGATGTGAATTTTTGTTTAATTGTTTAAAGATTTGAATTTGAATTTTATTTTTGACTTTTCTTTAATTCTAAAAATTTTAAAAATTAAGTTTTCTGATCTTTAGAGTTTTCTTTATTTTTGTATGATTTTATTTTGATTTGTTTAGAATTGGAACTTGATTAATCAATAATTGAGTTCATTTTCTAAATAATTAGGGTTTTTCCAATTCCCTTGTTTGTTTTGATTCCAAAAATCAACTAGCCTTGAGTTTCAATTATATTTGGTTCTTGTTTAAGGTTCATAGATGGATTTAGGTCCTTAAAAAGATTTTTATTGAATTAATTGATAAGGTTTGGTATTTTCCACAAAATATTTTGAAAACTTGTCTAGTTTGGTGGTTTTTGCCAACTAGTCTTTGATGTTTGAAGTTTGATTGATCCTTTCCTCATCCATCCATGAACTTAAAACATGTTTTCAGACTTTTATACATCTCAAGGATGCTAAGAAATTTTTTGTTTGAATTATGGAAGCCCTTTTTTTTTATGTATTTTGGAAGTGAAGGTACCCAATTAATGTTGCATATCTTGTTGCAATTTGCTTGATGGCCAATGAACTTGAGTGAGGCCTACAATTGGGCAGCTAATGATCATGTTGGTTCTGTTTATCCACATAAACTCAAGTCATTTCACTTAACCCCCCATGTTTGAATGATTGAACCTTTTTGATGCATGTTTTATGACTTGTTGCTTTCTTGTTGATCTTCACTTTGAAACTTGAGCTTTCAATTTGAGTTTGAGGTCATTAAATGGAAAATGATAACATGAAGGGAAATGATACTTCAATTATAGTCTCATGAAGACTTAAGAGTAATTGATCCCTATTACTTAAGTTAGTTCTAATCATGAATGGAGTTTGGCTTCTTTCTTTTATCCTTGTTGAATTTTTGAGGCATTTTAAATGCACTTGTGTAGCATGTTATAGAATCAAAACTTTAACCTTTTGATCATGTACTAGTCATGTTTTGGAAGCATTAATTCAAATCTTTTATTGTTACAAACTCTCTAATCTTGTCCTTGTTTGACTTTCTTCCATGGTTAGCTTGAAATCTAAGTCTTTGATGCATTGTGTGGGTTTCCTCTTCTATTATACTTATGAGCTGTGATGAAGTAATTGAGTATGATTTAATTGTGGTTGCTACTGACCTTCATGGTCTTTTATTGTATTCTTCTCAAGCTCCCATGATCCTTGATTGATATTCAATTGTCAATTCAATATGGTGATAGAAAGGAGCAACATTCCTCTAACTTTTGACCAAATTATGCATATGCCTGTTTCTTTTTATCATATCTAATATTTTGATAATTGCTATCATGTTTTATCAATTCATTATGGTGTTATTATCCATCCCTTATGTTAAGTCATCATTCTATTTATGGGAATACTAACTTGGCTGTTAAATGTGCGAGGTACTCTAAGAAAAGTTTTCCATTTTTGACTTGAGGTTACTGTGTATCACTTTATTTGTGGAACACAATTTATTATGTTGGTAATACTCTTGTGCTTGGCATGTTTGATAGTCTATGCAGGATATATATATATATATATATATATATATATATATATATATATATATATATATATATATATATATATATATATATATATATATATATATATATATATATATATATATATATATATATATATATATATATATATATATATATGTGTGATTATGAATGCTATACATTGCCCATGAGATCTGTTCATATCTGAAAATCTCAATACTTACATCCCGATGGCGTAATTTCTGACTTGATTTGTCTGCTGATGCCAGCTTTCTTGAAGTTCTCTGGGTTTCTTTTATTCTTGCTCAGTTGCTACGGATAGTTATCCGTTGGTATTGCACTATTTCCTTTCTTCTATTTTCATTTTGTATAGTTCTATGTTGCGTGATGGGACCTCTGTTGCTGATATATGTCAGGAGGCCCTCTGTTTTGTTTGATACATGTGTTGTGTTTGTGTTTGTTTCTTTAATTGTTGATCAATAAGTCACTCAAATTAGAAATTGAGATCACGACTTCGCTCTCAGTGCTTGTTCCCCATAGGATATTTTCTTTCTTTAATTGTTGATCGATGAGTCACTCAATTTAGAAATTGAGATCACGACTTCGCTCTCAGTGCATGTTCCCTATAGGATGTTTATTGTTTTCTTTCTTTAATTGTTGATCGATGAGTCACTCAATTTAGAAATTGAGATCATGACTTCGCTCTCATTGCCTGTTCCCTATAGGATAAGTTTTGTTAAGCTTCCTTTGATACGTTGATTAAGGTAGGAATCCGGGTATGCTAACATAGGGTAGGATTTTCCTTTATCCTCAACCTTAGGTTCAATCATTGTATGATAACACTAGGGATAGTGCTAGGCTAGATTCCCTTAGTTGGTTTTTCTTCCTTTGCATTTTGCATCTTAAAACAAAAATTGTTTTCTTGGCAAATCATAAAACACTTCTAATAAACTCAAACCCTTCTTCAAGGTAACAAACATGAATTAATCCTAATTGTTTATGCGCCTATTGACTTTGTTTTTAAACCTGGTTTATTGATGTTTCGCCATCTTTTCCATGATACCTTGTTATCTTTTAGCCGATGTTTCGCCATCGCACATTTTTTTGAAGCCGATGTTTCGCCATCGTACATGTTTGTTATCCTACTTTGATTCTCAATATCATTGTTAGGTGTGATGTTTTGTAATCCTATTTATTGATGTTTCGCCATCTTTTCCATGATAACTTGTTATCTTTTAGCCGATGTTTCGCCATCGCACATTTGTTTGAAGCCGATGTTTCTCCATCGCACATGTTTTTTATCCTACTTTGATTCTCAATATCATTGTTAGGCGTGATGTTTTGTCATCCGGTTTATTGATGTTTCACCATATTTGCCATGATATCTTGTTATCTTATAGCCGATGTTTCGCCATCGCATACTTGTTTGAAGCCGACGTTTCGCTATCGCACATGTTTGTTATCCTACTTTGATTCTCAATGTCATTGTTAGGTGTGATGTTTTATCATTTGGTGTTTCGCTATCTTTGACATGTTACTTTGTTATTATTTAGCCGATGTTTTACCATCTCATTTATTTGTTGTTTTATTTGATGTTTTGCCATCTTGACTGCTTTTGTTGTCTTAACTAAAAAACGCAAACCAACCAGAATATATGAGCCAAACTATGGCTGCTCTGATTCCTTAAATGGGATACGTAGGAATTGGGGTAGGGCCAAATCGAGCATATCTTTTATTTTCCCTACATTGTTTTATTTTTTTCTCTTTCTTTTGCATGCATTCCCTTTTTAGTTTTAAGCCATAGACATAGGTTTTGACCACACCCATTAGATTAGACAACAAGAGTGGATACCGTAGAGTACTACGGGCGTGTGGGGTGCTAATACCTTCCCCTCGTGTAACAGACTCCCTTACCCGATCTCTCGGTCGAAAGACCGTGATTTCTCCCTCTTCAGGTTTTCTCGATGTTTACCTTTCCCTTTCGGCGGGATAAAAGACGTTCGGTGGCGACTTCATTGATGTTTCATTATGAGATGACGGTTCGGCCAGGTCGTTTCAGTGTGTATACAAAGATGTTTCTAAATAAGCAGATTACATAATGTTTAAGTAAAAAAGCACAAAAGTGTTGATAGAAATATACAAACAAAATCTCCTTGCTTAATTACAAAACTATATAAATAATTTCTATAACAAAGTTTGTGCAGTGGCTTGATGTAGTTTTATTAAACTGATTCATTATTTCAAATTCTTCCAAGTCCTCCTTTTATAACCGAAAAATAGATTTTTGGGAACGTAGAATATGAAACACAAAAACCATTTGTTTTGTTCCCAACGGTCATGGTGAGACTCGTAGATAATAGTACAAAAATGTATGTCTTTACGCCATCCTATGGAGTAGAGGTCACAATGTACTTTTGTACTTTTATACTCAACATCACATGCAATCCCTAGTATTGATCTTCTACATCTTTAGAGGCTTCCAAATTGTATATTTTCGAAGCATGTTGTAGAAGGATCAGAACTTTGTATCTTCAGAACCTAAGTCTTTAAGTCTTCAGAGTGTGTTAATAGAACCCATGCCTTCATAGATTTCAGCACTTGGTCTTCAGAAGAATGTCTTCAGATCTTCAGAACTTGTTTAGAAGAACCTTGTCTTTAGCATCTTCGGAACTTGGAACAACAGAAGTAAAGATTTATAAGGCCTCCAAAGCTTCTTTGAATAAGTCACGATCAAAACATCTTTTATTAACATTCCTTAGAACTATTGCACAAGACGCATTCATTAATATTGACTTAGCTTGTAACACACCAAAGGTATACTTCTAGAGTATTGAGTTCAGAACCTGATGACGTCAGACGTCCTCTTACCAGATTCAGAACCTGTTTAACAAAAGCCACACACTAGAAAAAAACCGTTAGAGTACACAATTATTCTTAAATATAACATGTAAAGTTATCATCAAAACATAAGGCCAGATGTAGAGCTTTAGAACTTGGAACAACACAAGTAAAACTTTAGAAGGCATTCAAAGCTTCCTTACATAAGTCACAATCAGAATCTCTTGTACTAACTGAAATTCTGGAAGTCATACCTCAGATGTCATAAGAGATGCCGAGACACTGATATCCGAACATAGCACAATGAACAATAATAAAACAATGCAAAAAGTAACGAACACACATAATTGTTAACCCAGTTCGATGTACAACAACACCTATGTCTGGGGGCTACCAAGCCTGGGATGAAATTAACTATATAATTACAATTCATAGACCCACAACAAACTCTCACTAGTTTACAATGTACTCACTTAATCACTACCCGTGCTTAACTTCTACCTAAGACTCACCTAGGTATGAGACCCTTCTCAAACCCCTTCCAGTAACAGACAATGACTGAACAATTATAAAAACTTAGAAAATAACAGAAGTCACACTTCAAAGACACACAATCATTCACTACTTAAAAGCTTTGTAATGATTGGCAGAACTTATAACTTGAAGAACAATCTTGCTCTTCTATCAAAGTGATATTAGACAGGCTCACAAATAACAAATAACCTAACACCAAATACAAAGTAAGTTATACTCTTTCATTAGGGTTGAAGCCTTCTTTTTATAACCTTTAAAGAACTGGATTTGGGCTTCAAATTCCCAACTTATCTGTTGCATAAAATTAGCAGAAACTTCTACGTAAAAATATGACTTCAATGATTTGTTTCCTAAAATGTCTCAACATTTAATGAAACAAATTTATCTTCCAAAAATAGCAACAATT
The DNA here is from genome assembly GCA_948472305.1 of Vicia faba. Classification (NCBI taxonomy): domain Eukaryota; kingdom Viridiplantae; phylum Streptophyta; class Magnoliopsida; order Fabales; family Fabaceae; genus Vicia; species Vicia faba. The sequence goes on from CATIWC010002151.1 coordinate 359,924, forward strand.
GTTTATTATTCAATCTTGTACGACACATAAAATATCCTAATATTCCCAGAATATTCAGAATCTGTTAAAAAATATAAAAACTCCAAGAAAAACAGATGTAACCGACAAGATATCGAATGATCTAGATAGGACATCATGTTCGACATCTTCTGGTTGCAAGTTTAGAACATCATTTTAAACATGTTACATCACAAATTAGTTTCACCAAAATTACTGCCAATCATAAAATTAAAGAATTAACAATTCCCCCCTTGGCAAATTTTGGCTAAAACAAATTACCAACCCATAGTTTAGTTTCCAAAAAAAATGGTTTGAAAATAAATCAAATACACGCACATGAGTCACAACAGTAGCAACAGTAGAAATAGTGTTTGAATATAAATCAAACACATACACATCAGAGTCAGTGGTAATTGTAACAACAGTCGCATTGAGAAAAATAAATTCTCGATCAAACATGTTATCCCCCCTTAATGGCAGCAGCTGGTAGCAGCTCATAATAAGTCAGAGGATTAATAAATTTCCCCCTTAGGAGCTTAGTCACACAATTAGTCGTTAGTGGTTATACTACTTCCCCTTTTTAGCCAAAAAATGACAAAGGTAAGAATAAACCCCAAAAGAAATAGTAGCACATAAAGTAAAGAGGCACATAATGTGCACAAAATAAGTCTGAGCATGAAAACCCTTACAGATCCATAAGCAACAAAACAAAAAACTATCATAAGACACAAGAAATAAGTCATGCATCATCATCTGTATCATCATATGTCCCATACGCCTCTTCTTATCCAACATAATCATCACCACTATATGCACTATCACTAATCACATCATCATCATCAGAGGCACTTTGATCACTAGCGACATTATCACCATCAACACTAACATATTTGGTTTCCTGATCAGCACTATCATCTTCAGTTTCCTCTTCATCTGATGCATTGTTAACAGCTTCAGTAGTAGTAGTAGATCCATCCATCTTGTCTTTTATCAAGGCCTTTATCAATTGATCAAGCTTATATTTCCTATCAGTGCTAGTCCTTATAATGTCATTTAGCTCCCTACAAGTTTCCTTTAAATGAGGAATCATTCCTGCTTTGGAGATTTCAGGACCAGTTACCTGAGAAGATGTTCCAACAATGTCTTGAACATGTTCACCTCAAAATAGTTTATAGTGTAGAGTCAAAGGAGTTTCCCTTTTCTTCACACTATCAAGAGGCAATAAGATCTTAGGGTGTTGTTCCATGATAATTCCATAGATGAGAGAGGGGAAACACATGGGAAATTTCACAGTATGTGAAGATGCTTGCTTTAAATCTTCATCGAAAATGTATTTGCCAAAGTTAAATATTCTTTCCTTTCCAATAGAAAAATAAATTTCCCAAGAGCATGAGAAATAGTGGAAATAATGGAGATCATTGGGAACTATTGATGCTAAATCCTTAAGTTGAGGAGGAAGTTTCACAAGGTTGATTCAGAAGGAGTTTCTTCGTGCAGAAGCCATGTCCTCTAAAACAACACAAAGATAAATCCCAAAGTCCTTGAAAATGTTAGTGCAAATTAAATGGTATGATGTCATGATATTATGTACAAGTAAACACATACACATAAAGCAAACAGGTCCTTAGGTTTAAGCTTGCATAAGGTTTCATTGGTAAGTACCCTCTTAAAGTTTAGTTGGTTCAACCTGTCCTAGAAAGTAATCGGTTTCTAGGGGATCTCAATATCATTCATCTTTCTTCATTGGACATTGTTTCAACGCAAGACTATTTATTGGTGACCGAAATATCCCAAAAGTCAGATCTCAATAAGCGTAGTATCGAGTATCAACCAACTTCAAACTGAACAAAATTCGGCTATCTCACTACTTCCTTATGGCTAAATTGTTTAATTAACGGTTCTAAGATTCGTTAATGCTTCGTGACACCACACAGCGACCCCGTATTCTCCTTAATTCTCCATAAGGGATACCGGTACCCACAAATGTGCCACACTAACATAACTATTATCTTAACCATATCGGTCCACACTGTACATTCTCCATAATTTTTGCTATTTACCTAATGGTGTTCCCAGATCTGAGTAGAGGATCAATACAAACCCAAACAAGGACCCATAAATGTAAAGCCAGCAAGTCAAAGAATGAAAGTAAATAAATGTGATCTAGCTCTAAGGTAACCCCACTTTAAAGCAAAATCTCCAGCAGAGTCGCCAATTCTGTAATACAGTGGGAGAACTTACTTGGTTATTATGTGTTTTATCGTAATTATTGCGGATAGCAAGAGTTGCCACCGACTTTTGTTTTATCCAATAAGAAAAGGGTGAAAAGAATAGGAAAGACCTTTGAGATATTTTCTTGAGTTCAGGGGGTAGGTTATGAAAAGGGAAGGTTTTAGCACCATTTCATCTGTAGTTATCTACGGGCTCTTAGTTGCTTGCTAGCTCACTTTTGAACTTTCTTTGTTTGAAATGTGTTTGTGGTGGGTTTTGAAAGTATTTTTTGAAAAGTGCCTTCGTTTAGGGAAACTTTGTAATGATTCTCGTCTCTATAATAATGCATACAAAGTGTTAACTTTTGAAAGTATTTCATGGTAAAGTGTTGGTATGTTTGAAAGATGTTTAGAAGATGGTTGTGAGCAAGAAACTATGAATGTTGTACTTACTCAAACGTCTTAGTTCTTTTCCTTCTTTAGATATTTCTATCTTACCATTGATTGATAAGAAGCCCTATCATTAGATGTGAAGGGATGGGCGTGGGTCATCGTATAGTCATGGAAGGAAACATTGTAGGATACCTTAGCAATTTGTCTTAAGGGACTAACATCGTTTACGAAGGAACCATCGAAGGGTCATCGAGGGACTACAATCTTATATTCGAGGGTCTTTGCTAAAGCATCCCACGTTCGAGGGACATGACTATTTTTATCCGAGGCAACAAGTGTGGGTTACCCTAGAGGTGCAAGTGTGCAAAGTGTTTGTTTTTTCATGCTTTTTTTGAATTAGAGTTTGGTACTTGTTGATTTTATCTTGCCATACAAATCCTAATTACTAGCATTTATATTTGAAAGTGATAAATTGCAGAATATAAATATCCTACGCTATTACATCATTTAGGAGATGGGGATACAAATTATAAATGGGGATGGATGCAATTAAAACCTAATTACTATTACAACCAAATTGAACAAAAATAATAGGAAAGAAGTCTAAAAAAATCAGAATTTTTAGTGTTAAAGCTTGCACGGACCATGTCCTGTGACACGGGAACCCGTGTCAGGACCCTATAATAATCATTAACTTCTTTTGTTGTCCCAGCTGAGATGAAACGGGCCGTGTCCTGTGACACGGACACCTTTGTCTGGACCCTGTCCTACCACTTTGCCAAGTTTTAACTCCAGTAAGAGGGACACGGGCGGTGTCCTGTGACACGAGCACGCGTGTTAGAACCCTAACTTGCACTTTTTCCTGTTTTCTTCTTGACATAGCCTGTGTTAGGTGACACGGCCGACCATGTCAGACTTCCAGAAGCATTTTTCTGTAGTTGAGTGTTTGCAACTCTTCTACTTTGATTTGTCCTGTTTTATTCTTTTGAAAATGAAAGTAAAATGATGTATGAACAAGGAAATCACAGTTTGAGAAAACTTACCTCTTGAAGTGAAATCATAAATGTGTATGGATGTTTCCAGGTGCAATGTGATTATTGGTTGAGCTTCCTTAGACCTCCTTGATGTTGTTTCAATCCTTACTTTGTACTGAAAGTCTTTGAATCTCTCCAACCAAGTCAACTTGCAAGACAATGTTTTTGAGTTTGAAAAGTGGAGATAATGATGTTACAGAAGTTGTTATTGTATTTGAATAACTTCTATATGATGTATATGAATTTTGTAGATGGGTTTTTTAGAAATAAATTCAAGGTTTGGGATATTTGAAGATTTTGGTTTCTAAGCTCAAGAGTGCTGGTTTTGTGGACAATTATGGTTTTTTGAGAGTATGACATTTTTGAGGGCTTATCTACACAAAAAACTTTTCCTTTAGCTTGCAAATGGCGTCTCTATTTATAGAGGATGTTTGATAGGATGAGAGAGTTTGTTTTATAAATTATCAAAATTCTGGTTTGGTTGAGATGAAACAACCAAGTTATATGAAAATTGGTGTTCTAATGCAAGGTACAAGCATGGTCTGAAGTTGCTAGAGGCTTTTAGGCATGTTTCTTCTTGTTTTGACATTGTGTATGTGCAGAGAAAACAATTTAGAGGCTCAAGGAGTTGACAATTGCATAAAGCTTGCTTTATGTGAATGGTAATTGCTCCTTTGTGCTATAAATGGAATGATGTAATGGACAATACTTGAATCACTTGGATAATGGTTCAATCAATTGTGTAAACATCTGATTATGGATAGATTTGCAAGTCACAAGGCCTTTAAAGTAATATTATGCAACACATCATGCAAATTGGATTATTTGCTCTTCAACAAAATGACTTGCAATTCAAGAATGGATGTCCAACTTTAGGCCCTTGAATCTACTAGCTCAAGTATGATAAATTAATGCTCTTTGATATTTTGGAAAGCTTGAAACATCCTCTATAACTTTCATGCTGGCCATTTTGACAAAATAATCTTGGAACTATGTGAAAAAGTGCCAAGAAGTTGGGATAAGATCCTTACCAAAATCTGTTAGAAATTTCTCTAAGTGTTAGATGAAAATGTCATGACTTCATGGGCTTATATCTTCAAATCTAAGTGTTTTTTGGATATCAACCCTCTAATACAAAGTTGTAGAACTCATCAAGATATACAACTTTCATGTTGAAACTTTCCTTTGAATCATCATGCGTCTTGGTGAAAATTTGGCATGAAGTAGTGAAATTATCATGTACAAAACACTTAGAAAAATTTTTAAGTCTTGAAAAGTTTGAATTTTAAAATTGACTGTTGACTTTCTTGACTTCTTGATGATAAAGCTTTATATTATTGAATTTCTTTATGAATTTTGATCTTTGCAACTTAATGTTGATCAAAAAGTCAAAGTTTGATATTTCAATGTACAATTGACTTTTTCATCAGTTGACCAAATTTCAGCTATCAATCAATTGATCTTGAGAAATGTTTTAAGCCATGGAATTGGGTCAACATGTTATATTTGAGTCTTTGATATTATGCTTCAAGACATTAAGTCATGTATTAGGTCAAAAGTCAATGATCAGTCGTTCTTAGTTAAAACCCTAATTTGTGGTCTCAGTGTTTCATAGGTGATTTTGTCTGATGAATTCCTTGAGAATCCTTGAGCATTGGAGGTCCTTTGTGAAATGTTTTGAGAAAAGAGAGGGAAAATTTTAGGGTACAACAACTTCCCATTTTCAATCTTCTTAAACCTGAAGAGGTAGATTGGTGAGTCCGCCATTCATGACTTGAAGGTGGAAGATGATTAAACACTTAAGTGCCCAGAAATTTGCACTCGCTTGTGCATGAGGTGAACTGTCTGTTGATTATTGGGAATGGGCTTAGAGATTCCATTTGGAGAAGTGATGAAGAGTTTGTCAAAGATGGGCTTACAGATGCCATCCAGAGTGATTGTTGATAGAAATTAGACTAAGTCTAAGCTTAACTGTAACTGGGAGAAGTATCAGAATAAATCTTTGGCCGATTTAATTCGAGTCAGAAGATTTAGTGGAATGAGTATTAGAATAATATACATAACTGGATCGTATCTGACTCATATATGAAAGATGTACTGAATGACTGTCAGAATGACATTCGCATCTGGATCGTATCTGAACTGTATTTGAGAAATGTGCTGAATGAGTGTCAGAATGGCATCTGCATCTGGATCGTATCTGAACTGTATTTGAAAGATGTATTGAACGAGTGTCAGAATGACATCCGTATCTGGATCGTATCTAAACTATATTTGAAAGATTTATTGAATGAGTGTCAGAATGACATATGTATCTAGATCGTATCTATACTGTATTCGAAAGAATCTGGAATAAGTATCAGAATGACATCCACATCTGGATCGTATATGAACTCTATTTGAAAGACGTATTGAATGAGTGTCAAAATGACATCCGCATCTGGATCTTATCTGAACTGTATTTGAAAGAATCTGGAATAAGTATCAGAATAACATCTGCATCTGGATCGTATCTGAATTGTATTTGAAATACGTATTGAATGAGTGTCAGAATGACATCTGCATCTGGATTGTATCTGAAATATATTTGAAAGAATATGGAATAAGTATCAGAATGACATCTGCACCTGGATCATATCTGATATGTATCTTGGAGAAAATCTGGAATAAGTATCAGAATGTCATCCGTCTCTGGATCGTATCTGGACTGTATCTAGAATAAAATATGGAATAAGTGTCAAAATGTCATCTATCTCTTGATCATATTTGGATTGTATCTAGAAGAGAATCTGGAATAAGTGTCAGAATGTTATCCGTCTCTGGATCGTATCTGGACTGTATCTAGAAGAGAATCTGGAATAAGTATCAGAATGACATTCGTATTTGGATCGTATCTGAACTGTATCAAGGAGAAAATCTGGAATAAGTATCAGAATGACATCCGTCTCTGGATCGTATCTAAACTGTATCAAGGAGAAAATATGGAATAAGTATCAAAATGTTATCCATCTCTGGATCGTATCTGAACTGTATCAAGGAGAAAAATCTGGAATAAGTATAAGAATGTCATCCATCTCTGGATCGTATCTGAACTGTATCTAGAATAAAATGTTTGGCTGATCGTATTTGACAGATGATAGGCTGTTGACGAGATTTACCTGTTCGGGAACTGGCCTGAAAAGATAAAGTTAGTTTCATGCGAGGGCGTGATGTATGTATTGCATAATGATGCTCTCAGAATGAATGATAATTCTATATGCATTTCGTATGCATATTCTATATTGTATGAAATGTGAAATGTGGTTTGAAGTGTATCTTTGTTTGGGAAAATAAATTCCTGACTACTGCTGGGGAGGTTTGCTTATTTGTTTGAAGAAACTCCATTGGGGATATGTTGATTTATGTTTGGGGAATTGAGTTCAGGAACTTTGGTGGTCCGTTGCTCTACTAGGGAAAGTTGACTGTGGATAATAAAAGTTAACTAGTATCTGGTCGAATTCCAGGCTATGCAACAACTTTCTGGGGATAGTAACGATTTCGCTGGGGACAAAGGGGTTTTGTCCATTGATTTGTAATAGTATGAGAAAAGACTTGTGTTGGGGAATCTGTAGTTTGTTGGGAAAATAAACCCTGTTGAGGAGAATATTTTGAAGACCTTATTAGGGAGATGAATTATTTTGGGGAGAACTCCCCAAGGTTTCTTTTTTCAATTAAGAACAACTGAGCTGGGGAATGTCAGAATGAATCGGAGCCTTGATTGTATCTGAGAAGATATTGAACGAGTATCAGAATGACATCCATATTTGGATCGTATGTGAACTGTATCTGTAGGAGAGTCTGAAATGAATGTCAGAATAAATATTTATTTAGATTGTATTTGCATTGTGTCTAGAAGATGATAAACTGCCGGTAATTTCCATCCATTTGGGAACTGGCATGATGTGGGCGTTTGTTGGGAGAAGATCAAACTCCTCTATCCGCTGGTGAGTTTGACCATGTCATCGGCTGTAGGATGCCCCACTTTTGTTTGAAGATGCTTTTGCGCTTGTCGGGGATAGCCTTGTAGAGGTGGCTTTGGAAACTTCACCTGGGATCACCTTATGAAAGGGATTTTGTGGGGATTTGTCACTGTCCCTAGTAGTAAGTGTTGTAGTATTACCATAAAATGTTTGCTTGGTCGTACGTGACCCTTTACTGGAATTCATGTTCAATGCCCTAAGTGATTCCGATGGAGACCTGCCCCTGGCAATTCAGGACTTTATGAGAGATTTATTGGGATCTTGACTTGACTGCCACTGATGAGTTGGATAATAACCGTCATTCCCCCTTTATTATGGGAGATTTGTCATTGGAAGTGTCTTCCCATTTGATGTGATTCTGTTTCTGGAGAGAAATTCCGTTCATTGGATATTCTCCGTGCGAATTTCTCTATTATCAAACAATTAGCTATATGCAAACAACGTTATTCGAACAATGCAAAGTTTATGTTTGTCTTGATGTTTTTGAGAACGCATTATAAAAGAATCTTGTAAGAATATGAATTCAACTCAGGATTTATAGTAAGCCTTACAGGAGTCAGGATACCTTTTGTAATAGTATGCTTTGGAACTAACCTATGCTTCAATTAGGACTTTTAAAGGGTTGTAACATGGCCTGTTTCACGGTTTAAGAAATAAAGATTAAGGCTCAAAGTTTATTGGTACCCACCCGTTCTTCATGATGTTCCTCAGTCCTAAACTCAGTTAATTATGCGTTTGAACTCCCATTAAATTTGGAATGATATTTTGGTGATGGTTCGGATATTGGAAGTTTATTTGAGAAGGCAATCATTTTTGCAACATTTTTCTGTTGTTGAGGGTTTGTAACGACCTCTTTTATTGCCCCTAATTTTTTTGCCTGACTGTTTTTGTTTTGAGACTACAGTCAGCGAGATGCCCCAGTTTTTTAAGTCTCCTTCATAGGTTTTGACCTAGTGGACTTTTCTTTTTGAGAGATAATGACTACCTATTTTATGGGGAACCAACACCATTTTTAATTCAGAAGGATATTTTTGTCGTGAAGTGACAGCTTGCGACTGAATGCGCATTCGAATTAACTGAGAAACTACCTTGACCCGGGTTATGATTAAAGGTTTCAGTTTGTATGAAAACGAAAACTCCTACTTCTTAGGCTCAAAGGGGTTGACTAGGGATTATCTTCCTTATAACTCCATTATTCAGGAATTAAAAGAACGTATGTACATCGTTAGCAAAGTCTTCCCAAAAGCATACTGTATGAGATTATGGTATTGTTTTCGTCATCCTCCATCTAAAGGCTTACAACTTTTAACGAGAGTTGAATATCACAAAAAAGGGAATAAAAAAAAGTTTAAATATAGTGAAAACGAATGGATTAATTCAAGACAAACATATGCAATGCATTAATGAAACAAAGTTTGACATAATAGATAAGTGTTCGAACAAACAAAAGAAATTACAATTGAAAATTCAAAATGAACTGGACGCTCTCAATGATTTGGCATGGGAGAAGTGATCACGTTAGGAGTATCAGGAAGGCTGAATTCAATCTCCTTGGCATCAATTAGATCTTTAATTTTGTTCTTCAGAGCCCAACAACCATTCATATCATGTCCAGGACTATCAGAATGATACGCAGATCTTTCATTGGGATGGTAACTAGGAGCAGAAGTATTGGGATTCTGAAAGATGAGCCATAAATGTAATCAACTCTGCCTTCAACATGTGTTGTAACGCTTGAGCCAGTGATATGTTGATTTTGGTGAATTTTTTTAGGTGCGACTTCCTTACGTTGATTCCCCTGTTGATGTTTTTGTACAGACGTAGGGTCATAGATTAGCACAGCTCCCACATATTGGTTATGGTTACTTCTAGCATGTCCCTCTTGGCCATATACAACATTTGACTCTTTCTTCCCATTGTATGACTTTTTCTAAGTATCGGAAAATGCATCCACTTGGATCTTTCTGCTTCTAATTCCTCCTTCAACTCGTTCCCCAGTTAGAATCAACTCAATGAACCCGACCGAAGAGCTTCCGATTAGGTGATTGAAGAATAGTCATGTCAAAGTCCCTATAAAGATATCAACCAACTCCCTGTCAGTTAAGGGTGGCTTCACCCTGCCGGCCAGGTCTCTCCACTTTTGTGCGTACTCTTAAAATCCTTCATTAGTACCCATTGTCATTCCTTGAAGTTGAACTCTAGTTGATGCCAAATCAGTGTTGTACTGATATTGGCGGTAGAAAGCGATGGCCATATCTTCCCAAGTATGAATGTTGGAATCCTCCAATTGGTAAAACCATTCTAACTAAGTCCCAGACAGACTCTCTTGAAAGAAGAGTACCCAGAGCTTCTTTTCAGTGATATGCAGTTGTATTTTGCGAACATAGGACCTCAGGTGAAGCTTTGGGCATAAAACTTCGTCATACTTAGCAAAGACTGTTATTTTGAACTTATGGGGAATGACAACCCCAGTTACTAAGCCCAAATTACCAAATTCCAAACCAGGTACGGCTTGAATTTCAACAGCTTTCAGTCTATCCTCTAACCGTTTGTATTTATCCTCGGCCGGTGGATATTGGTCATCAAATTAGTCTTCATCCTCAGAAGCTTGATTGTTTGCACCCCCAGCACAATTACTCCTTGCCTCTTCATCCTAGTTCTCGTCTTCCTCAGATGACTCTTCAATTATCTGCACTTGATGGACTGGGCCTTTAAATCTTTTCCCCATGTTGATCAGGGCTTTCTTCTTTGTCTTTTTTTTGTGCCGCCAACAGTGTCATCAACTCTTGTTGTCCCTTGGCCAGGGTCAACAAGGTCTCTTGGAACTGGGAATTTCGTGCTTGCAAATCTTTCACGGTCTGCTCGATATCCATCTTACTAAAATAAACAGTAGAAAGATGAGGAAACCTGTTGTGGAAAGCTTGCTTATGTTATGATGCATAAAATGCGTATGCAAATGATTTCAAGGACTTAGATGATTTAAATTTTTTTATACAAAGAAGGAACAAACATTAATTGCATTAATAAGTTCAGATTGATTACAACATGCTTCTTGGGCTTACATTGAAACAAAAGAAACAAAAATTAACTAAATATAAATAAAAACGCTCAAGTCTCCTATGGGAGCTTCCTCTTCGGAGTAATGTAGGCATTCAAGTTCCTCTCCTTGTGAAGTTGCCTCATGAGTTACAATGTCTTCTTTTCGCTTGCATAAAACTGGGCCTCAAAGGTGTCTCGCTCCCCCCTTTAGCTGAATCCAAGCTCTTTGCAAATCTTCAAGAGAAGTAGGCATATCAGGATGAAGGAAAGTATATGGAACATCTCCCTTGGCAACAGGATCCATGGTGATAGGTAGGATGGCTTCATAAGGCATCATAAGGCTTTGAGCGTGAGCTCACACCCACTTGAGATAAGGCTCCAAAGGAATGGAGTTCTTATACCCCAATGTCTTGCTATCAACTTTGTTAACCATGCCCCAAGCTCGTATGAATCTCTAACGATAACCTTGGACATCACTCTCATAGTCAAACACAATTCCTTAGACAAGTGCATCATGAGGGCCATCCCTCCTAGCATACCCAAACTGTCGCAAAGCCAAACAAGGATTGTAGGTGATACCTCCCCTAATTCCAAGTAGAGGGACATTGGGGAATTCCCCACAACGATCATTAATAGTAATATCCTCCAAGGATCGAGAACACCAATGAATATTAGAATGCGTGAGTGATATCAACCTATTAGACCATCTCACGCCTTGCTCATTCATCACAACAATTGAGGTAGGTGCGAAATAAACCACTAAGCCAACAGAGGAGTGCAACATATAAGAAGTTCTCTTCTCTTCATGGTGCGAGAGTGAATAGAATGCAATATATCACCAAGTAAAGTAGGCATCGGATTGCGAGATAGAATTTTTTGACTGCATTCACATCTATGAGTTAGCCAGGATTGGGAAATAGTACCATCCCATAGATGAGAAGAGCCAACACTTCTTCAAAGGCTTGTAAATCCAGAGCATCCCAAAAATCTTGAGCCTTCTCCAACAAAAACTTGGCTAGAAACCCTTTGACACGACTTCTTGTTTCCCAATTTTACACAATGTCAGATTGTTAAAAATGTAGAGCTCGAGCAATATCCTCGGGTCTTGGGTCTCTTTCAATACTGTTGAAGGGTAGTTGATCAAGAATAGGAATTCCCAAGAGTTGAGAGAATTCTTCCATAGTAGGCACAAGTTGGTAATCAGGAAAGGTAAAGCAATGGTGCTTAGGATCAATGAATTCAAAAAGCACATGTACCATATCCTCTTTAAAGTTTGTGATAACCAAGTTGACGAGCTGTCCGTACTTCTTGGTGAACGGAGAATCATTGGGAACTCTTGATGCTAATTCCTTAAGTTGAGGAGGCACTTTTACAAGGTTGATTCAGATGGTGTTTCTTCGTGCAGAAGCAATATCCTTTAAAATAGCACAAAGATAAATCCCAAAGTCCTTGAAATGGTTAGTGCAAATGCAATAGTATGATATCATGTTGTTATGTACAAATAAACACATACACACAAAGAAAACAAGTCCTTAAGTTTAGGCTTGTATGAGGTTTCATTGGTAAGTACCCTCTTGAAGTTTAGTTGGTTCAACCTATCCTAGAAAGTAATCGAGTTCTAGGGGATCTCAATATCATTGATCTTTCTTCATCGGAAATTGTTTCAGCGTAAGCCTCTTTATTAGCGACCGAAATATCCAAAAAGTCAGATCTCAATGAGCATAGTGTCGAGTATCAACCAACTTCAGACTGAACCAAAGCCGACTATCTCACTACTTCCTGATGGCCAAGTTGTTTAATTAAAGGTTCTAAGGTTCGTTAGTGCTTCGTGACACCACACATCAGCCATGTATTCTCCTTAATTCGCCATAAGGGATAACGGTACCCACAAATGTGCCACACTAACATAGCTATTATCTTAATCATATCGGTCTATGTCGTATAGTGTCTATGATTTTTGCTATTTACCTAATGGTGTTCCCAGATCCGGGTAGAGGATCAATGCAAACCCAAATAAGGACCCATAAATGTAAAGCAAACAAGTCAAACAATGAAAGCAAATAAATATGATCTAGCTCTAAGGTAACCCCACTTTTAAGCAAAATCCCCAGCAGAGTCGCCAATTCTGTAATACGATGGGAGAACTGACTTGTTTTTTTTACGTTTTATCACAATTGTTGTGGATAGCAAGAGTCTCCACCGACTTTTCTTTTATCGAATAAGGAAAGGGTGAAAAGAATAGGAAATACCTTTGATATATTTTCTTGAGTTCAGGGGGTAGGTTATGAAAAGGGAAGGTGTTAACACCCTTTTTATCCGTAGTTATCTACGGGCTCTTAGTTGCTTGCTAGCTCACTTTTGAAATTGCTTTGTTTGAAATGTGTTTGTGGTGGGTTTTGAAAGTATTTTTTGAAAAGCGCATTCGTTTAGGAAAACTTTGTAATGATTCTCGTCTCTATAAGAATGCATACAAAGTGTTGACTTTTGAAAATATTTCATGGAAAAGTGTTGGTATGTTTGAAAGATGTTTTGAAGATGGTTGTGAGTAAGCAACTATGAACGTTGTACCTACTCAAAAAGTATTAGTTCTTTTCCTTCTTTAGACATTTCTATCTTACCATTGATTGATAAGAAGCCCAATCATTGGATGTGAAGGGACGGGCGTGAGTCGTCATATAGTTATAGAAGGAAACATTGTGGGATACCTTAGCAATTTGTCATAAGGGACTAAAATCGTTTATGAAGGAAAGTTCGAAGGGTCATCGAGGGACTACGATCTTGTATTCGAGGGTATTTTCTAAAGCATCCCACGTTCGAGGGACATGACTATTTTAATCCGAGGCAACAAGTGTGGGTTGCCCTAGAGGTGCAAAGTGTTTGTTTTTTCATGCTTTTTTGTCTTGAATTATGGTTTGTTGCTTCTTGATTTTATCTTTCCATACAAATCCTAATTACTAGCATTTATATTTGAAAGCGATAAATTGCGGAATGTAAATATCCTATGCTATTACATAATTTAGGGGATGGGGATACAAATTATAGATGTGGATGTATGCAATTAAAACCTAATTACTATTACAACTAAATTGAACAAAAATAATAGCAAAGAAGTCTCAAAAAATCATAATTTTTGGTGTTGAAGCTGACACGGGCCGTGTCCTGTGACACGGGAACCTGTATCAGGACCCTGTAATAATCATGCACGTCTTTTTTTTGTCCCATCTGAGCTGACACGGGCCATGCCCTATGACATGGACACCCGTTCCAGGACCCTGTCTTGCCACTTTGCCAAATTTTAATTCCAGTAAGAGGGACACGAGCAGTGTCCTATGACACGGGCACCCGTGTCAGAGCCCTGTCTTGCCATTTTTTCCTATTTTCTTCCTGACATAACCCGTGTTAGATGACACGGTCGGCCGTGTCAGACTTCAAGAAGCATTTTTATATAGTTGAGTGTTTGCAACTCTTCTACTTTGATTTATCCTGTTTTATTCTTTTGAAAATGAAAGTAAAATGATGTATGAACAAAGAAATCACAGTTTGAGAAAACTTACCTCTTAAGTAAAAATACAATATGTGTATGGATGTTTCCATGTGCAATGTGATGATTGGTTGAGCTTCCTTAGACCTCCATGAAGTTGTTTTAATCCTTACTTTGTACTGAAAGTCTTTGAATCTCTCCAACCAAGTCAACTTGCAAGACAATGTTTTTGAGTTTGGAAAGTGGAGATAATGATGTTACAAAAGTTGTTCTTGTGTTTGAACAACTTCTATATGATGTATATGAAGTGTGTAGATGGTTTGTTTGGACAAAAATGCAAGGTTTGGGAGATTTGAAGATTTTGGTTTCTAAGCTAAAGAGTGGAGGTTTTGTGTACAGTTATGGTTTTTTGAGAGTATTGGATTTTTGAGGGCTTGTCTACATAACAAAACTTTTCCTTTAGATTGCAAATGGCCTCTCTATTTATAAAGTATATTTGAGAGGATGAGAGAGTTTGTTTTACAAATTGTCAAAATTCTGGTTTGGCTGAGATGAAACAACCAAGTTATGTGAAAATTGGTGTTCCAATGCATGGTACAAGCATGGTCTGAAGTTTCTAGAGGCTTTTAGGCATGTTTCTTCATGCTTTGACATTGTCTATGTGTAGAGAAAACAATTGAGAGGCTCAAGGAGTTGACAATTTCATAAAGCTTGCTTTATGTGAATGGCAATGGTGCCTTTGTGCTATAAGTGGAATGATGCAATGGACAATACTTGAATCACTTGGATAATGGTTCAATCAATTGTGTAAACATATGATTATGGATAGATTTGCAAGTCACAAGGCCTGCAAAGTAAGATTATGCAGCACATCATGCAAATTGGATTATTTGTTCTTCAACAAAATGACTTGCAATTCAAGAATGGATGTCCAACTTCAGGACCTTTAATATCCTATCTCAATTATGATAAATACATGCTCTTGGATGTTTTGGAAAGATTTAAACATCCTCTATAACTTTCATGCTGGACATTTTGACAAAATCATCTTGGAACCATGTGAAAAAGTTCCAAGAAGATGGGATAAAATCCTGACCAAAATCCGTTGGAAATTTCTCTAAGTGTTAGATGAAAATATCATGACTTCATGGGCTTATATCGTCAAATCTAAGCGTTTTTGGACATCAACTCTCTAATACAAAGTTGTAGAATTCATCAAGATCTACAACTTTCATGTTAAAATTTTCCTTTGAATCATCATGCATCTTGGTGAAAAATTGACATGAAGTAGTGAAATTATCATGTACAAAACACAGAAAAATTTCTAAGTCTTGAAAAGTTTGAATTTTCAAATTGACTGTTGACTTTCTTGACTTGTTGATGATCAAGCTTGACATTCTTGAATGTCTTGATAAATTTTGATCTTTGAAACTTAATGTTGATCAAAAAGTCAAAGTTTGACTTTTCATTGTACAATTGACTTTTTCATCAGTTGACCAAATTTCAACTATCAATCAGTTGATCTTGAGAAATGTTTTAAGCCATAGAATTGGGTCAACATATTATATTTGAGTCTTTGAGATTATGCTTCAAGCCATTAAGTCATGTATTAGGTCAAAAGTCAATAATCAGTCGTTCTTAGTTAAAACCCTAGTTTGTGGTCTCAGTGTTTCCGAGGTGATTTCGTCTGATCAATTCCTTGAGAATCCTTGAGCATTGGAGGTTCATTCTGAAATGTTTTAAGAAAAGAGAGGGAAAATTTCGGGGTACAACATAGTGGAAGTATGATTTGTGGGAACCCAATTGATAGTGGCCATTCTTTAAAGAATGGCATACTTTACACTAAGCTTACCAGAGGACAACTTTCCTTCTTTTGGCTAGTGCTTTACCTGACCACCAGTTATCTCCTTGCATACTTCATTATTTGATACCTCCAATTCAGCTTGAGACTTTTCAGATCTCCCTAGAAACTTTCTGATCACAATAGGAGAAAATGATACAATGTTTCCCCTAACATATACCTTAATGTAATCATCATTCCCCACATCTTCACAATCATCCAGCACATTTACCACAAACTCCTTAACCAGTCGTTCATAGCAGGGGATACACTTTGAGACAATTTTTATAAGACCAACCACCTAGATAAGCTTTACAATTTCTTTTCATTTATGAAAGTCCTTACCTAATTGCCTTTCCAATGCCAGCCTTTTTTGTACAACAAACTTCCATTTTTCAGCATTGTCTCTTGAGTGAAAAATCACCTTGTCAACAAAAATCTTGTGAGTATCTGCACATATCTTCTTAGACATAGGCCTTTTGGCAGATACAATGTCCTGGATATCCTTTTCGACATCATAGTCAGAGTCACATGACACAACCACTTTCTTCTTCATTGTAGGAATAACCCCTTTACTCCATTTCTTAGGAGAACCATACCGAGGTTTCCTTCTAAACTCACCACTCTTTACATTTATCTCCTTAGCAGGTGAGTTTTCTATCGTTGCACCCTTTCCTTTTCTTTTGTGATGTCTGTCAGCAATACCGGGACCCAAATTCTTGATGATTGGTTCCTCATCTGATTTTAGTTCATCAACATTCATGACCACATCTGCCTTTTTCTTGCTTCTTTTCTCACGAGCCACATGCTTAAACCCAGTATCAATAGTCCTTCCTATAGAACTTCTATTAGGGCTGGCATATTTTGACAAAGATGTTTGAACATCAGCCATAACATCTTCCAATACAGTTGCAACAAAATCCCCAAGCTCTTTGTCTGCAACGTTCTTTCTAGGTTTAGGCATATTTTCACTAACAATAGATGATACAGAAGGATTCACCTTCTCATGCTTATTTAACCTAGGTTCCCTATTGGCCTTAATGGGAGACACAGAAGACTAACCAGAGGTCTTGACATCCTTGGAGGAAAAAGACCTTCCTTCATGATGGGACGACGGAGGAACATTGGACAAGGGCACAACATCTAATACAAGATCAGAGAGTTTGATCATTTGAAATGAATATTCAGCCCTAACATTTGGCGAGGACAACTGTTGTTCATCAGAGGATGCATGCATTTGGTTGGAGGAAAGATGCTGAGACATCTTTGACTTAGAATTGATCTGATAAGGTGTTGGAGCATAGAAGAAGAAACCAAGAACACACAATTTTGAGATAGATCGACCACTAGATAGAGATAGATAGATAGATAGAGAGTACAATAGATAGATAGATAGATAGATAGATAGATAGAGAGAGAGAGAGAGAGAGAGAGAGAAAGAGAGAGAGAAATAGAGATAGAGATAGCAAAACCAAATGTTGGAGCGAAGGGTATAATAGAGGTAGCGGGTTTTAGTAACTCTTTAACTTAAAGGGCTTGGGCAGATGTGAGAGTGGGTATTATAAGACTTGAGATTTTTCTTAGCCCATATACATAGTAGTAATTGCTATAGACTACGATAAATACCAACATTAAGTATTTCTTCCAATTCTTAAACTTTAACTCCCCCAACTCCTTAGTAACAACATCATCACTCAGGTAGTCACATAATGGTGTCAAGATGTGCTTGGTAACATTACATTTAGTCAGCATCTACTCATCAAGATGTTGTATCCTTTCTTCTGACATATTTCCAAACACATGACCATCAGGACTCTTGAGTTTTCCCTTTTTCTTTTTAACCCCTAAAATTTTATCATTTTCCTCCTTCATTTTCTCAGTCATTAGATAATTTGGGGAAAGGTTTGGTTCTTGAGAGGACCATAAATAACCATTTTCTTTTGATTCAACTCCCTTCATAACCACTTCATTCTTCTCATCTATTACCAGGCATTCATATTCAGTAAAGTTAACTATAAGGCCTTGATCACATATTTGACTAATACTTATCAAATTAGCAGTCAACCCCTTAACACATAGAACATCATCAAGACTAGGTTGTTCTGTATATTCCAGCTTTCCAACTACTTTTATTTCACCTTTTGATCCATATCCAAAAGTAACAAAGCTAGTGGATGATGGTTTAATGTCCACTAAGAATTTCTTAAAACCAATCATGTGTCTAGAACAACCACTATCAAACTACAAATCTTCTCTGGTAGGGCCTCTGACAGAGGTGTGAGCTATGAGTCAAGAGATATCATTTATAGGAATCCACTACTTCTTAGATTTACCAAAGGCCAACTCTCTTCTGGGCTGAACACACAGTTTAGGATAACCTTATAGCCTGTAATAGTAGGGTCTTATGTGACCAAACCTTCCATAGTAATGACATTTCCAATGTTGAGTCTTGTTTCCTGAGTGATATTTCTGAAGTCCATGCTGATGTTGGAACATTTAATTTGACATCTTTTATTTATGCTTCCCTTTTTCTTTGACAAACCTTACCTCGAGCTTTTTGCCTTTTCTCTTCACAGCTTGATTGTCATATCCAATACCTATGACATTTCCAACACTTTTTCTAGTTTGAAGAATCTCATCCAATACATTAGAAACTTTATTGAGCATTCTCACCAATTCAGTCATATTATCAAGTTGATATTTGAGTAATATAGCATCACCTTCCAAACTAGAGATGGTGGGAAGTTGCTCCATTTTTTCTACCTTCGGGCCAGAGATGATAGACAGATGCTCTGCTCTTTCAGACTGTATCTAATATATTATTTTTCTTTGCTTTTCTCCTAATTGACACACCTCTTCACTTATGAGACATATCTCCTTGTAGGAAGTAGAAAGTGTTAGGACATAATTTGGTTCTACATCCCAGTAAGAGTTTTGATGATAATAAACACATGATATAAAGAACAAATATGCTCGCTAATAAAAGTATCTTTACATGCAGGAAGTTCTGATGTGAAAAAGATGTTCTGATGTAATTGGAAGTTCTTCGAGAACATCACTAGAAGTTATGATTATGCGAGCATAGAAGTTGAGAGTACCATGATAAATTCATACGCATCAAATCTGTGTAACACGCTTATATGAAGAAGTTCTGTTACAACATCTGAATGCACCAACTCTGTGAAACAGGATCTCTGATACTCTGATCTACAAAGTTTGGATACAAGCATCAAAGGACTCTCAACGGTAACACTCATCCTCTGATATGAGAAGCTCTGAAGCATTAAAATTATATCAATACAATATCATAAGTAACGGCTACAAACAGACAAGGATCTCATGGTTTGGAAAGTTCATTAACTCGTATTATGGATATACCAAAAGTATCTTCTTATGTAACTATTGCATGGCCTATATAAAGCATACAAAAAGGAGATTTTAAGTGATGAACTACTGCGCACAAAAAGAAGAATTCACGTGAAAGTTCAGTAACGCAACAATCATCTTTCATCCTCAAACATTTATATTTAAAATGTGTAAAACATCACTGTTAGTGATACTGTTTATTAGAAACATTATTGTACACATTTATTCAATTACTGTTTATACATTTCCTTGAGAAAACCGGGTTGTGGTTTTGGACTTAAGAAGACTTTGACAATTGTCAAAGTAGTTTTGTAATCAAGATTGATTAGTGAATTAAGACCTCGTTGGAGAGAGGCCAAATCACCTTGGAGGGTGGATTGGAGTAGTTTGAGTTTAAACGAACCAGGATAAAAATAAAGTGTTCCTTCCATTGTATTTTGTGATTCCAATTCAACCCCCCCTTCTTGTGTTTTTCACTTCTTCAATTGGTATCAGAGTAGCTGGGTCTGGGTGCAAACACTTAACTGTGTCATAAAAAGATCCAAGGAGGAAAACACTATGATGGGAACAAGTCAAAACATTAGCAGCAGCCCTCCAATATTTGACGGTGAAAATTTTGATTAATGAAAATATATGATCAAAAGTTTCTTCCTAACCTATGACGCTGACCTCTGGGATACGGTGACTGATGGATACATACATCCTGTTGATGAAAGCGGTCAGAAGATGGACAGAAAAAGAATGCCAGATCATCAAAAGCAAGACTTCAGAAATCATCACAAGGCCAAAACTATTCTCCTAAGTGCCATCTCATATTCAGAGTATGAGAAGATCACAAACAGAGAGACAACAAAGCACATGTTTGATTCTCTGAGAATGACGCATGAAGGAAACACACAAGTAAAAGAAACAAAAGCCCTTGCGCTCATTCAGAAGTATGAAGACTTCAAAATGGAAGAAGATGAAACCATTGAAGCAATGTTCTCAAGATTCCAAATTTTAGTTGCTGGGCTAAAAGTTCTGGACAAAGGATATTCAATTGCTGATCATGTAAAGAAGATCATCAGAAGTCTACCAAAGCAATGGAGGCCCATGGTCACTGCTCTCAAATTGGAAAAAGATCTGAACAAAATATCTCTAGAAGAACTTGTCAGCTCCCTCAGAAGACATGAGATAGAGTTAGAAGATGATGAGCCTCAGAAGCAAGGTAAGTCTCTTTCTCTGAAATCTAATAAATATGAAACCAAATTTTTTCAGGAAAAAGCAGAAAAATCAGGAGAATCCTCGTCAGAAGAAGACAAATTGTTCTTTCTATCAAGAAGAATCAATCAGCTGTGGAAACACAGGCAGAAGAATTTCAGAAACTCCAGAAGAACAGGAAATGAATATGAACAATCTTCTGGATACAAATCCAGTAACATAAACATTACCTGTTATGAATTCAATAAACAAGGTCACTACAAAAGTGACTGTCCAAGGCTTCAGAAGGAGAAACCTAAAAGGAAGTTCGTTAAGGAGAAGAAGAAAAGTCTTATGGCAACATGGGATGACTCTGAATCTTCTGAAGATGGAACAGAATAAGAAGATGAACAAGCCAATATAGCTCAAACGGACAACTTATCAGATGTCTTTGAATCCTCTGAATCAAAATCAGAATTAGACTCAGAGTCAGAAGAGGTATTTTCTAACTTTTCTAGAACTCAATTAGAGGAGAGTATGTCAAAAATTCTAGAAAGGTATCAGAATCTTTGATTCACAAATAAGAACCTGAAAAAGGATCTAGTTTCTGATTCTGAAGAAACTAATTATCTGAGACTAGAAAACTCTGAGTTGAAAAGAAAAATTTTAAAACTTGAAAATGATTTACAAAATACTCAGAAGGAAACTGTTCAGAAGTTCCTAGTAACCTTGATACAATAATAAAGGAATATGATCACACCTTTCAGAAATTCCTCACTAAAAACATAGATAGAAGCAAAATGGCTTCAATGATCTATGGAGTTAGCAGAAATGGCAGAATAGGTATAGGATACAAAGGTAAAGTATCCCAACCTAAGAAAGTTAAGGATTTGGTTATCAAACACACTCCTCTTTATTCTCACTTCACTACTGGGAAAACACATCATATAAAACATACTGGTAAGGCGTTTTATGCTAAACCAAAATTCAAACAAAATTTTGGAAACTCTAACAGTCGTGGACCCAAAAAGATATGGGTGCCAAAAGACAAAATCATCTATGTTGAAGATATTTTTAACAACAAGGTTGAAACACCAGTATTAACACCTGGACTCTGGATGCTCTCTACACATGGAGGAAAGAAAGCATATGTTCCAAAGCCTCGAGTTTAAAAGATTCGCAGGTTTCAGAGGCAATCAGAAACAAAAGGTTATTGGCTCTGAAACTATTGGAAACAAGAATGAAAATACAACATCATAGGCTCTCTAAAGAATCTCAGATGTATACAGAAGATGATGTCACACCTTTTCAAGCAACTTCTTTCAGAGCAAGCCAAATAGAGTCTTTACCACTTTTTGATTCTTGACAAAAAGGGGGAGAATGAAGAATATTTTGACTCCTATCAAAAGCCATATCAGAAGATCTTCAGGGAAGTATTTTATTTTCTCTATCTGAGTATTATACTCAGGGAGAGCCTTTTAATTTTTGTTCTTTATATTCCATCAAAATATATAAGTTTTTGTCATCATCAAAAAGGGGGAGATTGTTAGAACATAATTTGGTTCTACACCCCAGTAAGAGTTTTAATGATAACAAACACATGATATAAAGAAAAAATATACTCGCTAATAAAAGTATCTTTACTTGCAGGAAGTTCTGATGTGAAAAAGATGTTCTGATGTAACTGGAAGTTCAGCCAGAACATCATTAGAAGTTCTGATTATGCGAGCATAGAAGTTGAGAGTACCATGATAGATTCAGACGCATCAAATCTGTGTGACACACTTATATGAAGAAGTTCCGTTACAACTTCTGAATGCACCAACGCTGTGAAATAGGATCTCTAATACGCTGATTTGTAAAGTTCTGATACAAGCTGCAAAGGACTCTCAACGGTAACACTCATCCTCTGATGTGAGAAGCTCTGAAGCGTTACAATTATATCAATGCAATATCATAAGTAACGGCTACAAATAGACAAGGATCTCCTGGTTTGGAAAGTTTATTAACTTGTGTTATGGATATACCAAAAGTATCTTCTTATGTCACTATTGCATGGCCTATATAAAGCACACAAAAAGAATATTTCAAGTGATGAACTACTGCGCACAAAAAGAAGAATTCACGTGAAAGTTCAGTAGCGCAGCAATCATCTCTCATTCTTAAACATTTATAATTAAATTGTGTAAAACATCACTGTTAGTGATAATGTTTATTAGAAACATTATTGTACACATTTATTCAATTAATGTTTAGACATTTCCTTGAGAAAACCGAGTTGTAGTTTTGGACTCAGGAAGACTTTGACAGTTGTCAAAGTAGTTTTGTACTCAAGATTGATTAGTGAATTAAGACCTCATTGGAGAGAGGCGAAATCACCTTGGCGGGCAGACTGGAGTAGTTTATGTTCAAATGAACCAGGATAAAAATCAAAGTGTTCCTTCCATTGTATTTCGTGATTCCAATTCAACCCCCTTCTTGTGTTTTCCACTTCTTCAGAAAGTTCTTCAAAGGTCAGTTTCTCACATCCTGAGTTTTCATTAGAGTCACGGGTTCCAGTCAGCGCAGTGACTTGTTTGGCAACTTGTTCTTCAAGGTCACTTTAAGAGTTTTCTTTTGACCAAGGTGCATAGAAGCCTTTCTTCTGCTTCTTGAGATATGTAGGACACTCATCCCTTATGTTTCCACGCCCCTCACATTCGTGACACTGAAATTTTCTTCCTTGGTTATGTTTTTCATTAGTTCGGGCCCTTCTCCTAGAATCTTGGTTTTTACTGATGTCGAAAGAATCTTGGTTTTTACTGATGTCGAAAGACATGTTCCTGGCATTTTCTCTGGACATCCTCAAAGTTTTGTTAAATTTTATTCCTAATAGAACAAGATCATTAGGTATCCCTTTTTTCTTTACATCATATTCATCCTCGAAGTCTTGAACACTAGAGGAAAAAACAATGATCTTCTTCTTTTCAGGCTTTTCACTCATCCTTAATTCAAAGGTATGTAGAGATCCCATAAGCTCATCAACCTTCATGTTGTTTCTATCTTGGGGGTTATTTAATGGAAGTCACCTTCATGTCAAACCTCTTTGGAAGAGATCTGAGAATCTTTCTCACCAACTTGACTTCTGACATCTTTTTCCCCAAGGCATTTGAGGCAGTGGCTATCTCAATAATGTTCATGTGAAATTCATGAATGCTCTCATCCTCTTTCATCCTTAAGGTCTCAAACTGGGTGGTAAGGAGTTCCAGTCTTGATATATTCACCTTAGAGATTCCTTCATGGGAAGTTTTCAAGATTTCCCAAGCTTATTTAGAAACCATCCAATTACTTATTAGTCTGAAGATATTCTTGTCCACTGTATTGAACATAACATTCAAGGCCTTGGAGTTTCCTTGAGATAATTTTTCAACTTCATCATTCGAGTCTTCAGATCTTAAGACCTTATTAAAATTCACATCCTGACCAATAACTTTGGTGGATCCCATCCTTTAACCACAAATTTCCAAGCCTTGATGTCCATAGACTTTATAAAAGCCACCATACGAGATTTCCAATAATCATGATTGGTTCCATCAAGAACAAGTGGTCTTTTCAAAAATCCTCCTTCCTTGTCCATTGTACCAGAAAGTAACTTCCCTGAATCTCACCCAGAGTCAGAGCAAGATGCCTGCTCTGATACCAATTGAAATTCTGGCAGTCAGATCTCAAATGTCCTAAGAGATGTCGAGACACCGATCTCTGAACAGAACACAATGAACAATAATAAAATAGTGCAAAAACTAACAAACACACATAATTATTAACCCAATTTGGTGTACAACAACACCTACATCTAGGGGATATCAATCCAGGGATAAAATTAACTAGATAGTATCAATTCGTAGACCCCCAACAAACTCTCACTAGTTTATAATATACTCACTTAATTACTACACGTGCTTAACTTCTACCTAAGACTCACATAGGTATGAGACCCTTCTCAAATCCCATCCAATCACAGACAGTGATTGAAAAATTCTAAACACTTAGAAAATAACAGAGGTCACACTAGAAATACACACAATCATTCACTGCTTAAAAGCTTTGGAATGACTAACAGAACTTACAACTCGAAGAAAAATCCTCCTCTTCTATCAAAGTGATATTAGAAAGGATCATAAATAACAAAAACCCTAACACCAAAATACAATGTAAGTTCTACTCTTTCATTAGGGTTGAAGCCTTCTTTTTATAATGATAACACTTACTTTACACTTGTTTTTGACTCTGATTTCACATGTTATTTAGGTTTTTTATTATTGTTTTCTCGTATTATGCCTATCTTTTGTTTCCTTTTCAGGTATTTCAAATATCCAGAGCTCCCTTGAAGAAATTAAGGAAAACAGGCTGAAAACAGGAGTTTAGGTCAAATTTGCACTTATGGCGTCCACCATGGCACCAACAATAGGGTAGGCCATGACGTGGACCACCTCCTGCTGACCTCAACTGCCACGTTCCCCACTTCCTTTCATTTACACTCATGGCGGGCGCCACCTTTGGACGATGTTCCCCCCCCCCCCCAAAAAAAAAGGAGTTGGGGGGCATTCCTATGATTTCCTGCATTCCTTATCCTCTATAAATAGAAGTTCCTGATTTCAGTTCAATTCACCCAAGCTTAGTTGTAAACTTGATCCAACCATAGTTACGAACTTAAGCCATATAATTTCACCATTGTAAAGTGATAATTCTTCACATCGAAGAATTATTGCATTGTTGATTGAGTCTGTGATCGAGTTCGTAGATTGAGTCTGTAATCGAGTTTGGAGCACTTCGCCGGAATTTTATCTTGCCACATTTATTTTCAACTGATGTTTATTTCCAGTCGCATTTTACTTCCAGTTTGTACCAGATTTAAAAACTCCCCGTTTGGAGCAGGTCTCTATTTATATATTCCGCACTGCTTTTACTTTGTTTATTTCCCGCACTGCTTTTATTTTGTTTATTTACCACACCTACTTTTACTTTGTTTATTTCCCGCACCTGCTTTTACTTTGTTTATTTCCCGCACTACTTTTACTTTTTTTATTTCCTGCACCTGCTTTTACTTTGTTTATTTCCCGCACCTTCTTTTACTTTGTTTATTTCCCGCACCGCACTTTAAATTATTTACTTTCTCGTGTGATTTATTTTAACATGTCTGTTTACATTCCCATGTCAGGCTGAACCTTACTGGGCTAGAATGTAAGGAATCTAGTTAGATCGATATTCCAAATAATGTGTCAATAGAAATGCTTATGGGCTATTTTGGTTTTTAATACGAGTTTTATGTACTTTATTTTTGTTGGGTAAGATCGAAAGCCGTCCAACCCTTTGTTAAACTCGGTTAGTTATAACTGGTCAAAGGAAGCGAACGCGCTTTGTCCGGTTAGTTAGGGATTTTTATTATCAAAGAAATCAATTTTGAAACTATTTTCGGACGCGTTTATAGGGTTAAATTTAGGTTCTCTTTTTATTAGAAATTCCAGATCAAAATACTTTTCAACTTGGTCAAGTACTCTATTTCTTAAAAATAGGTTTATTACTTTAACACATTGCGCGCCTTTTTATAAGTGACAATAAGAAGGTCTGATTAGAGAGTAAACTCGGTTCTGATTACGTAAAAGTGACAATTCCTATTAAATTAGTTTTTTTATTTAGTAGAAAATATTGCCCTATAAGTAGTTCTATTCTGAAGCATTGCGAATATCATCTGACTACGTGAATTACATTCGACCCTGCTTTTATATCTAAAGTTTATTTCACTGCACTTTACTTTCTTGCATGCTAAATTCCCTGTTTAATATTGACTTAGCTAAACACCGTAACAATAGGAAACGATAGATTGACGATTGGTCTCTGTGGATCGATAATATTTTATATTACTCTGACGCGATTCGTACACTTGCGAATACACCGCATTAAGTTTTTGGCACCATTGTCGGGGAGCAATTTCGTCAAATTTCGCACCCTATAGTC
The DNA here is from genome assembly GCA_948472305.1 of Vicia faba. Lineage (NCBI taxonomy): Eukaryota > Viridiplantae > Streptophyta > Magnoliopsida > Fabales > Fabaceae > Vicia > Vicia faba. The sequence continues at coordinate 386,479 of CATIWC010002151.1, forward strand.
GCACCGTCTAGACTAAGGTTTACAGTCTGGTTAATGCGAAGATCTCGTAGTACCGGAACCTTATTCAATCCTTTAGCAGAACCTGAACGTTACATCCATTTTCTCCATAGAATTAGAAAAACTATGGCCGAGAATCGTAACCAAAGACCCCTTAAGGAATTTTCCCAACCGTCAGATGAGGAACCTAGTTCAAGTATTGTAAACCCAGCTATAACCACAAATAATTTCGAACTAAAACCCTCATTGCTATAATTGGTGCAACAAAACCAATTCAATGGTCTCGCTACTGAGAACCCGAATCAACACTTAAAAACTTTTATGCAATTAGCAGACACTTTAAAATGCAATGGTGCTTCGCCTGAGGCAATATGACTAAGATTATTCCCTTTTTCCCTCAGAGATAAAACACGAGATTGGTTAGATTCCCTTCCACCCAATTCAATAACAACCTGGGAAGACCTTAGGAGAGTATTTCTCGCAAGATATTTTTCGCCCAGCAAAACTGCTGTCCTTAGAAACCAAATCATTAGATTTAACCAAAACCTGGGAGAATCACTTTTTGAAGCTTGGGAGAGAAATAAGGACCTGTTAAAAGCATGTCTACACCATGGCCTAGAACAATGGCTAATCATCCACACCTTCTATAATGGACTCCATTACAACACAAAGATGTCTATCGATGTTGCCGCTGGTGGCGCATTGATGAATAAACCTTACCTAGAAGCCTGCGCTCTCATTGAGGACATGGCCCAAAACCATTACCAATGGGGAACAGAACGAGCTACGGTAGAGAAAAAGAAGACCCAAGGAGGAAAACATGAGATAAGTTCTCTAGACATGATGCAAGTTAAAATGGACGCTCTTGCCTTAAAATTTCAAAACATGTCTCAAAACCCTAATATTGTAGCCGCAGTAGACTCTGAATGCAAACTCTGTGGGACCCAAGGACATCAACCTGTGGAATGTAACTTGTTGAATGAGCCTTGCTCAGACGAAGTAAATTACACCCAAGGAAACCCATTTTCAAACACTTACAACCCCAGATGGAGGAATCACCCAAACTTTTCTTATAAAAATAATAGCCCAATACAAAACTCTTCACCTCCGAGACCTACAGGTTTCCAAGCCCAAAGACCAAATCAACCTATGCAAGTTGTGGCACCCAAACCAAAAATTGATAAAATCATGGAAAATTTCATTTCAGCTCAAACCCAGCAAAACAAAGAGTTCCTAAATCAGAATATTCATGTAAACAAACTAATCACGCAATTAGGAACTAAGGTTGATCAGATAATTACGCATAACAAGATGCTTGAAACCCAGATCTCGCAGATAGCCAAAACACAAGCCCGACAAACTACACTTGGAGGACAATTCCCTGGACAACCTCAACCAAATCCTAAAGGGCAAGCTAATCCCATTTCCTTACGAAGTGGGACTACTTACGATGGACCCAAGAATCCAGCCATGAGTACACCCTCACAACCTAAGACAAATGTTTTTCCTACAGACCAAGTGGAGGAACCAGAGGAACCCGAAAAGCAAAAAGAACCAGAATTAAAAGATAAAACTAATAAATCACAACCCCGTACAAACCCCCAGTCCAATTTCCGCAAAGACTTAAACAAACCAAGCTTGACAATCAATACCAGAGATTCATTAAAGTTATAGAAAAACTCCATGTAGAGATTCCTTTCATCGAATCCATCACTCAGATACCATCTTATGTTAAATTCCTAAAAGACATCCTGACCAACAAGCGTAGACTTGATGATCCCAAACCTATCGAATGCATTTTTATTTCAGAAAATAAACTTGCCAAGAAAGAAAAGGATCCAGGAAGTTTTTCCATTCCTTGTATCTTAGGAAATCATACTATTGACAAAGCATTCTTAGATCTAGGAGCTAGCGTCAGCCTTATGCCTTTAGCAGTTTGTAGAAGGTTAGACTTAGGAGAATTGCAGCCGACTAAAATGTCTCTCCAGCTGGCTGATAGATCAGTTAAGTATCCTATAGGCATACTTGAAGACATACCAATTAAGATCCGTCAGCTATATATCCCAACTGATTTCATGGTTATGGATATTAAAGAAGACGAAGAAATCCCAATCCTCTTAGGTAGACCATTCTTATCAACACCTGAAGCCATAATTGATGTTAAGAAAGGAAAATTAACATTTGAGGTGGGTGATGAGAAGATAGAATTTATTCTTTCAAAGTTCTTAATGGCACCAGTCATAGGAGATGCTTGTTATGCCATCGACGTCATTAACGAGTGTATATTGGAACTTAAGCGAGAGGAATCTAACAAAAATATTAAGTTACCTTCAACCCCCCCCCCCCCCCCCCCCCATTATGGAGGACGATGGATTTAAAGGTTTAGAACCTTACATCGATGATGACCTCTATGAATGTTTATCGCTTACTCCCGATCCCATGCCTTTCCCTTTGAAACCATCTTTAGAACTGAAGGAACTTCCCAAGAACCTCAGATACGAATTCTTAGATAAAGAGATGAATCGTCCTGTTATAGTTAACACTATTTTAATTCAAGACGAGACAACTCAAATCTTAGAGATCTTATGAAAATATCCCTCAGCTTTAGGGTATAACATCTCTGATTTAAAAGGAATAAGTCCATCGGTGAGCATGCATCGGATCTTGTTAGAGGAAAACTCAAAACCCTCAAGAGAACATCAAAGAAGAATAAACCCTATAATGAGCGATGCTGTTAAAAGAGAAGTTCTTAGTTACTAGAGGCTAGTATAATTTACCAAATATCAGATAGTAATTGGGTGAGCCCTGTGCATGTGGTGCCCAAGAAAGGAGGCATCACAGTCATAGAAAATGAGAAAGGTGAGCATATTTCTAAACGAACAGAAGGAGGTTGGCGTATGTGTATAGATTATAGAAAATTAAACAAAGCAACCAGGAAGGTTCATTTCCCTCTTCCATTTATAGATCAAATGTTCGAACGTCTAGCCATACACTCGCACTTTTGTTATCTAGATGGATACTCAGGATTTTTCCAAATACATATTCACCCTAAGGATCAAGAGAAAACAACCTTTACCTGTCCTTATGGAACGTTATCCTATAGATGAATGCCCTTCAGACTCTGTAATGCCCCTGCCACTTTACAACGTTGTATGATGTCTATATTTGCAGATTACCTAGATGGAATAATGGAAGTTTTCATGGACGATTTCTCGATGTGTGGATTCAATTTTAAAGATTGTCTCTCCAACCTCGAAAAAATCCTTGAAAGATGCGTAGAGGTGAACCTAGTGCTAAACTGGGAAAAATGTCATTTTATGGTTAATGAAGGTTTAGTATTAGGACACATTGTCTCCGAAAGAGGCATTGAGGTCGATAGAGCCAAAATTGAAGTTATAGAAAACCTCAGTCCACCTAAAACCATTAGGGAGATTAAAAGTTTTCTTGGACATGCTGGTTTTTATCGGCGTTTTATAAAAGACTTCTCTAAAATAACAAAACCTTTGACTAATCTTTTAATGAAGGACGTTGAATTTGTTTTCGACGAGAAATGTCTCGAAGCTTTTAAATTTTTGAAACAAGCACTGATTTCAGCTCCAATCATGCAACCCCCAGATTGGACACAACCTTTTGAAATCATGTGTGATGCCAGCGATTATGCAGTTGGTGTTGTTCTAGGACAATGAAAAGACAAGAAATTACATGTTATATATTATGCTAGTAGAACCCTAGATACCGCCCAGCTCAACTATGCAACAACATAGAAAGAATTACTGGCAGTAATTTTTGCGATAGATAAGTTTAGGTCCTACCTAGTTGGAGCAAAGATCATTGTATACACTGATCATGCTGCCATACGTTATCTATTAAATAAAAAGGACGCTAAACCTAAATACTTAGATGGATCCTATTACTCCAAGAGTTTGATCTAGACATTAAGGATAAGAAAGGCACAGAGAATGTTGTCGCTGACCACCTCTCTAGATTAGAACACTTAAAACCTGACTTATTGCCTATAAATGATGATTTCACCTATGACAGACTTATATTTAAGACTGATGATTTCGAGCCTTACAGAGATAAAGATTTTGAAAAAATTTCAGTAATGAAGAGCGTATCTTGGTACGCTGATTTTGTAAACTACCTAGCTGCAGATATCATACCCCCGGATCTAAATTACCAACAGAAAAAGAAGTTCTTCAAAGATGTTAAACATTTGTATTGGGATGAACTTCTCCTATTCAAGAGAGGAATAGATAATACTTTCAGGCGTTGCGTCCCAGAAGAGGAAATAGAAGACATCATCAGACACTGTCATTCTGCACCTTATGGTGGACATGCAGGTATATCTAAAACACACGCCAAGATTCTTCAAGCAGGCCTCTATTGGCCAACTTTATGGCGCGGTGTTCATGCCTACATTGTCAAGTGCAACCGATGCCAACGCACCGAGAACATATCGAGACATGACGAGATGCCAATGAGGAATATCCAGGAAGTTGAACTCTTTGATGTTTGGGGGTCTAGACTTTATGGGACCATTTCCACCTTCAATGGGAAATAGGTACATTTTGGTAGCTGTGGACTACATGTCTAAATGGATTGAAGCTATTGTATCACCCACAAACAACACAAGAGTGGTAGTCAAGTTATTTAAGAATATCATTTTTCCGAGGTTTGGAACACCCCGTCTCGTTATAAGTGATGGAGGATCACATTTCATATCCAGAATCTTTGATAAGCTCTTGAGTAAGTATGGAGTAAAGCACAGAGTAGCAACACCTTACCACCCACAGACTAACGGACAAGTAGAAGTGTCTAACAGGGAGATTAAACAAATCTTAGAAAAAACTGTTTCAATTTCCAGAAAAGATTGGTCTCAGAAGCTGCTTGAAGCACTATGGGCCTACAAAACAACTTTTAAAACCCCTATTGGAAAAACCCCTTACCAATTAGTCTATGGAAAATCTTGTCATTTACCCTTCGAGTTAGAGCATAAAGCCTATTGGGCCATTAAGACCCTGAATTTGGAATATTTGACTACTGGTGAAAATCGCATCCTTGACATTCATAAATTGGAGGAATTCTGCCAGTCTGCCTATGAGAATGCTATAATATATAAAGAAAGAACCAAAACTTGGCATGACAGAAGAATTGTAAAGAAAGATTTCAATATAGGCGACCTTGTTCTCCTTTTCAATTCTAGGTTGCAACTTTTTCCTGGCAAGCTACGTTCAAGATGGGCTGGTCCTTTTGAGGTCTCTAAAATCCTAAGATCTGGAGAAATCGAGATCAAGAAAAATTCTTATAGCCCATTTATCGTCAATGGGCAGAGGTTGAAGCACTACGAAGGAGGTGACATTCCCACCAACTACTCCAGCCACACTCTAATTGATCCATCAGTACCAGTTTCCGATATATGAAGCTTACTCGTCAAGCTAACGACGTCAAACAAGCGCTGCATGGGAGGAAACCCATGAGTATATTTTTATTTTTTGCATTTATTTACTTTTTACTTTATCAAATTTTATTTTTATCTTTATACTAACAATTGCAAAATTTATGATTTCAGGCATCACCTGATAGCCGTCTTTGCTAACTAAATTTTTTAGGATGGAGCATTTCGATGACATGCATGTTTCGTTCCGATATGACACTCAGAGACAACGCTATGCGGTCCTTTCACAGCGACCCATGGCATCGACCAAATATCTAGACCAGATTTGCATGGAAGCTCTTGGCTTTGAAGCCAATATCAAATATCTATGCAACCAGCTAAAGTGGGACGAGTATGAAGATGACCTAAATGTGACCTACAAGAACCTCACCTTAGAATTCCTCAATTCATTCGAGTTTAAGCCCTATAATGGCTAGGATGGATATCTCACTTTCAGACTATTCGGGATAGAATACTGTTTTACCCAGAGGGAGTTTGGCGACTTGCTAGGCTTCCAGACCACACCCGATGCTATACCTGAGCTACCAGTTGGCTATTTCATGACTAGGGACATAGAGAAATTCTTGAGAGATATTACTGCTGGAGGGAGCCTTGATCCTTCCACTCAGCTATCCCCTGTTATTCACAACCCCGCTTTCAGGTATTTTCAGATGGTTATTGCTCACACTTTCCTAGGGAAGGCCGATATTGATACCCATGTTAGCGAGGAGGAGATCTTTTTCCTCTACTGTGCGACCCAGTCTCGCCCTGTAGCCTGTGGAAATATTCTATTGTGGAATCTCATGATGACTTCTAAGTCTGCTGAAGGTATCCTCCATGTGGGAGGGACAGTGACTCAGATTGCTTCTGCTTTGGGTCATACAAGTAAGTTATCTCACCTTACCTCCTACTGTGGATATACTACAATGGACATTGATTTCTATTTGGATCATGGGCTGATGAGAAGAGTCTACTTTAATCCCAACCAGTATAGACTCCTGATTGATAATGAAACCGTTTACTATTTTACCTTGCCTGATCCCATGATGACCAGTGTCCATAACCCTGCCAATTGGACATATACCTTAAAAGGTCTTGGAGAGACCGTGGACGAGCGAAAATCACCTCCGGTACCTGAGTATCATCCATGTCCATCGCCAGATAGGACCACTATATTCTCTAATAATTTCTCTTTGCAGCAACCTGACATCTATGCACAGGTTGCTGAGCTGCGTAGAGAGGTAGCCCAACTTCGTCAGATAGTTGCAGACCTCTCTCTTCAGGTTATGGTTTCCGATGCTATTCACTCTACTGAGGCAGACCTCCTACAGCAAGAAATTGATGATCTTCGCATTATAAACATAAAATAAAAAAAATTTAATACACCAATCCTTGGAAGCACCAAATTAAGAATTGTTGTTTGCACCTACGAGAAGAAATTGGAATAAGAAGCCCAAACCAACAAAACATAGAAATTTGAGCCCAGTCCAACTTTTGAACATGGCGCCCGCGACCAAGACCATGGCGCTCGCCATGGGGTCTGGGATTATAACGGGCAGATTTTCAAAAACCTCCCACTTTCTCCATTTTCAACCCCAAAACCTCTCATTTTCTCAACCACCTACTACCCCATTAACCACCCAACAACTCTCATTTTCTCAACCACCTACTACCCCATTAACCACTCCAACACCCATTTTTCTAACCATCATAAAAATTCAAACTTTCTCCTCCCAATCTCCAACACCCATTTTTGAAACCCATTTTTTTCAATTTTCTTCCAAAGGAGCGACAATGGAGTTCAACAAATACGTTCTTCGTGAAGGAAAACCCGAAGACCGACAATGGAAAATCCTTGAAAATTGCAAGGACGAGAAATTGTCTCAACCAGGTATGTCGATGAAGACTGTTTGTATACTTTAGGACTTTATCATAGTTTTTTTCCAGTTAGAAGACATCCTAGGATTGCATGACACTCTTACTAGAAAAGAGCCCACCTTTGAGAGGATAACTCGGGAATTCTTAAGTTCCCTAATTTATTTGGTTCACCCCGACACTGCTAGTACCATTGGTACGGTTACATTCCGCCTGTTTAATGTTGAACATGAATATAGCACCGACGAACTAGCAGCTCTGTTGGGTATTCCTCATGGCGATGGCGCTAATTGTGAGACCCCTTTGGATTCTGAATGGTCCACTGATGCATTTTGCTTCTGGCGTCAATTTTCAAACTCTTCTATAAATTCTTTTGAAGGAGTTTTAGCATCATTGATCCATAACCTGGCTATTCGAATTTTTCGATATATGCTCGCCTGTACTATTTTTGGTTGGGAGAATCCAAACAAGGTAAATGCTAGAGAACTTCTATTTTTGCAGGGTAGTCTCACTAATAGAAGAATTAATTCAGTCCCGTTTATGATTTCTCACATGATTGCTGTCCTGAGACACACAGGGACCATAGCTTTTGGAGGACTAGTTACATCTATTGCTAGAGCTCCACACCTTGACGTTGAGATAGCTACCCTTGCACCCCTGCCTCCCTGCACAATTAATTTGAAATTTCTAAAAGATATGAAATTGTGCAAGGTGAGGAGAGCGGGTGGTTTTGAACTTATAGTTCGGGGTGTTGCTGTCCCATCTGTCGCTCTGCCTTGCACTAGACGTACTGATGTACAAATTGCGAGGAACTGGACCTACGATCTAGATACTCCACCTTTTACGATTCCATTACCTCCTAATGTTCCACTTGAGGACGGACACGAGACTGATGAAGAATACGAGCAGAGGGATGAACCTCATGCCCCACCTGTGTCCCCCCACCATGCTTCACCCGCACACACTGCACCTTCTACTTCTAACACTTTTGCAGGTACGACTCCTAGCTTCTACATCACTGAAGAGATGTGGCGTGACCAGCTAGCTCGGGAGGAGAGAAGATATGGTTTACTTTCTGCCATCCAACAACAGCTAGCAGATAACATGAGTTTCATGGAGGCGTCACGACAGCAGTCGTACCGCTCTTTTCAAAGTCTTATGGAATCTCAATTGGCGATATCCCGCGAGCAACATAGGCAACAAGCCCAGTTTCAGAGGCACTCCGCCCTCATGGAGGCCACTCAAGGTTCCCTTTTTGGCAACCTTCGCGAGATTCAGAGTTCACAGATTGCCTTGTCCACCAAATTCGACCAGTTCGAGGCTTCTTAGAGCAGTCGTCGTTGCAGTCGATCCCGTCATCCTAGACATTCACCGCAGGATGGCGAGGGACCCATCCAGCCTTAGTACTTTACCAGGTGACTCTTTCCTATTCTTATTTCGTAACATTGGGGACAATTTTCGATTTAAGTGTGGGAGGAGATTTACTCGCTTTCTCGCTTTATTTTTTCTCTCGCTTTATTTTTCCCTTTTCCTGCATTTTCCTTCTCGTTATTTTACTTCTTTATTTGCTTTAGTTTTCTTGTTTGTTTTCTTTTCAAAATAATACATGTGTTTGACGAGTCATCTATATCTGTATGGTCTAGTGTATGTCCACTCCCCCATTTCTTGAGCCTAACCGAATTTTTTTTCTTAAGAAAAACACTGTGTTTTGAACTTAGTTGGGCTATAAGACCTGGTTGATATAGGATGTAGTATGACTTGGGAAAGCCCTTTCGAAGCATCGACATTGTTTTTACACCTTAAGCTTCGTAAATTTAGGAATTCGATCTCGATACCCCCTATGTCGTGGCCTTAAAATTTTCATTCTTAAATCCTTGAATAGTTTATCCTAGCAGTCAGCTCCGGTCTAAGCATGCTCTACGCAGGGGACCGAAGAGAAGTGAATGATCTATATGTTATGTTCTTATTATAAACTACAACCCCGGGATAGGTGACCCTTACAAAGTCATTTAACTCAACAAAAGTTGTATGTTAAAAAATAAAGCAAAAGCAAAAGCAAAAGCAAAAGATGAAGAAAAAGAAAAAGAAATTTTTTTTACCCATCTTTAGTTGGTTCAGAGGTATCTGGTGCTGAACTTGGTAGGGCAGATTACGATCCGATCCCCCACAACTATAAATGGGTCAATAAAAGGGGTTACACCAACTTTTTGTACCAGAGCCCTGCGTTTTATGATCAGAATCACTACCCGGTAACTTTACTATGAGCATGTACGAATAACAGGCTTAATGTGATTGCGCCTGAATGAAAAAGGATTTGAAAAAAAGGAAAAATATAGGCCTAAGCATAGTGGCATGATATGGATTGGTTCGTAAAAGAACGAAGCTTATGTCCGTTTTACGGAAGAGTGTCACTACGATATCCTTGGTTTGAATCAGTCAGTACCTATCAATACATCCATGTTTTAATTCCAGAGGCCCCTTGCAGCCCAACTTGTTCACTAACACCGTTTTTCTTCTTAATCTATTTAGAGTTCTTGCTTGAGGACAAGTAAAGGTTTAAGTGTGGGAGAATTTGATAACACTTACTTTACACTTGTTTTTGACTCTGATTTCACATGTTATTTAGGTTTTTTATTATTATTTTCTCGTACTATACCTATCTTTTGTTTCCTTTTCAGGTATTTCAAATATCCAGAGCTCCCCTGAAGAAATGAAGGAAAACAGACTGAAAAACAGGAGTTTAGGTCAAATTTGCACTTATGGCGTCCACCATGGCGCCAGCCATAGGGCAGGCCATGACGTGGATCACCTCCTGCTGACCTCAACTTCCACGTTCCCCACTTCCTTTCATTTACACTCATGGCGGGCGCCATGGCCTCTATGGCGGGCGCTACCTTTGGACGATGTTTTCTCCACCAAAAGGAGTTGGGGGGAATTCCTGTGATTTTCTGCATTCCTCATCCTCTATAAATAGAAGTTCCTGATTTCATTTCAATTCACCCAAGCTTAGTTGCAAACTTGATCCAACCATAGTTGCGAACTTAAGCCATATAATTTCACCATTGTAAAGCGATAATTCTTCACATCGGGGAATTATTGCATTGTTGATTGAGTCTATGATCGAGTTTGTAGATTGAGTCTGTAATCGAGTTTGGAGCACTTTGGCATAAGTTTATCTTGCCACATTTATTTTCAACTGCTGTTTATTTCCAGTCGCATTTACGTCCAGTTTGTACCAGATTTAAAACCTTCCCGTTTGGAGCAGGTTTCTATTTATATATTCTGCACTACTTTTACTTTGTTTATTTCCCGCACTGGTTTTACTTTGTTTATTTCCCACACCTGCTTTTACTTTTTTTATTTCCCGCACCTGCTTTTACTTTGTTTATTTCTCGCACTTCTTTTACTTTGTTTATTTCCCGCACCTGCTTTTACTTTGTTTATTTCCCGCACCTTCTTTTACTTTGTTTATTTCCCGCACCGCACTTTAAATTATTTACTTTCTCGCATGATTTATTTTAACATGTCTGTTTACATTCCCATGTCAGGATGAACCTTATTGGGCTAGAATGTAAGTAATCTAGTTAGACCGATATTCCAAATAATGTGTCAATAGAAATTCTTATGGGCTATTTTGGTTTTTAATACGAGTTTTCTGTACTTTATTGTTGTTGGGTAAGATCGAAAGCCGTCCAACCCTTTGTTAAACTCGGTTAGTTCTAACTGGTCAAAGGAAGCGAAAGTGCTTTGTCCGGTTAGTTAGGGATTTTTATTATCAAAGAAATCAATTTGGAAACTATTTTCGGACGCGTTTATAGGGTTAAAGTTAGGTTCCATTTTTATTAGAAATTCCATATCAAAATACTTTTCAACTTGGTCAAGTACTCTATTTCTTAAAAATAGGTTTATTACTTTAACGTAATGCGCACCTTTTTATAAGTGACAATAAGAAGGTCTGATTAGAGAGTAAACTCGGTTCTGATTACGCGAAAGCGACAATTCCTGTTAAATTAGTTCTTTTCTTTAGTAGAAAATATTACCCTATAAGTAGTTCTATTCCGAAGCATTGCGAATATCATCTGACTACGTGAATTACATTCGACCTTGCTTTTATATCTGGAGTTTATTTCGCTGCACTTTATTTTCTTGCATGCTAAATTCCCTGTTTAATATTGACTTAGCTAAACACCGTAACAATAGGAAACAATAGATTGACGATTGGTCTATGTGGATCAATAATCTTTTATATTACTCTGACGCGATTCGTACACTTGCGAATACACCGCATCATATAACCTTCAATAAACTAGATTTGGGCTTTAAATTCCCAGTTGATCTGTTGCAGAAACTCAGCAGAAACTTTTGCATAAAAATAGAACTTCAATGATTTGTTTCCTAAAATGTCTCGGCATTTAATGAAACAAATTTATCTTCCAAAAACAACAATAATTGCTTTTTCTTCAATCTTGTACGACACATAAAATATCCTAATATTCCCATAATATTCAGGATTTGTTAAAATATAAAAACTCCAAGAAAAATAGTTGTAACAGACAAGATGTAAATGAGCTGGATATGACATCGTGTTCGACATCTTCTTGTTGTAAGTTTAGAACATAATTTTAAACATGTTACAACATAAATTAGTTTTACCAAAATGACTGCCAATCATAAAACTAGAGAATCAACACTAACGTTCCTTAGAACCGTTGCATAAGAAGCATTCCAGAATCTTGACTTAACTTGTAAAACATAAAAGGTATTCTTCAGTAGTGTTGAGTTCAGAGCCTAATGACGTCACACACCTTCTTACCAGAGTCAGAACATGTACACACTAGGAAAAAAACCATTAGAGTACATAACTGTTCTGTAAGATAACATGTAAAGTTATCATCAAAACATAAGGTCAGATGCAAAAGCAATCTTATTCTTACAATCTCCCCCTTTTTTATGATGACAAAACTATGTATTTTGATAGAACAATTCATACAAGGTAATCACCATGGAACATAAATTTAGAAAATCTAACCATCTTCCCCTGAATATGTTAATACTCAAAATTCAATGTATGCTTGTTTAGAGTCTCCCCCTGAGCCCAAGACTCACAAAATGAATTTTGCAATACAAAATGTAACATAAGGAAGGAATACTCCCCATTAACGTCTCATCAAATTTTGACTATAAATGCATGTTCTTCATTTCAAAAATGGGCTTACTATAATAACACTATGAAGCATCATAATCGTTTAGTCATTGTCTTGATGACTCGCATCAAACATCAGAACTAGTTTACTAGTTCTTCCAGACAATTCACAACTTTTGAAGCATCAGATCTAATCACCATATTTTCATACAGTTCATAACTTCTGAACAACAAATGTTATCAACACATGATTACCTTACTTTCAGAAAGTTCACAACTTCTAAACAGTGTGAGGTATCAGAGCTTGATCTAACCATATTTTTACGAAGTTCACAACTTATGAACAATAGGTGTTTATCAACACATGATTGCCTTACTTTCAGAGAGTTCACAACTTCTCAACATATGATACATAAGAATTTGTTTCAACCTTTAACTTAGTCAGAAACTTTTGACCAAAACATAGTATCAGGGCATGATTTGTTTTAGACATTTCACATATTCTAACAGATACATGTTCTTAGATGCTTAGCTCATTTGAGCATTCTTAACACATATTGTTCTAGTGTTCTGATTTCCAGATGATAATATTTTGATAGCCAATTAACTTGTCTATGAAAACCAGTGAACTTTTACAAAGTTCATAAATCAAACATCAAACAAATGGTTAGCAGCAAAAGTATTGTATCATGTTTGGATTTGAGATTCTGATATTAAATTCTATCAAAATCATATACTCTTTCCGCCCCCCCTTTGTCAGAAATAAAAAAGATTTAAAAGACAAAAGAAAATTTTCATTAAAAAGAAAGGAAATGATAGGAATAATATTTCATTTAAAATTTTCAAATAATATTATCTCAACCATATCGGTCTATGTCACATAGTGTCTATGATTTTTTCTATTTACCTAATGGTGTTCCCAGATCCGGGTAGAGGATCAATGCAAACCCAAATAAGGACCCATAAATGTAAAGCAAACAAGTCAAATAATGAAATCAAATAAATGTGATCTAGCTATAAGGTAACCCCACTTTTAAGCAAAATCCTCAGCAGAGTCGTCAGTTCTGTAATACGGTAGGAGAACTGACTTGTTTTTTTTACGTTTTATCACAATTGTTGCGGATAGC